>CM029397.1:35111490-35559070 GCA_017139565.1 Luffa aegyptiaca
CACCTACCATGCGGATCCCGAATAGAACGTCGAAGGCCGCGGCAAGTTGAAGCGGCATGGGGTGGGATCTGAAAGTCACAAACGAAATTTTAGGGTTAGATCCGTAAGAAGGGTTAGATCCATAACAAGGGATGCAAAATAGAAGAACGGTACCTCAGATTCATGAAGAGGGAGCGAGGAGAAGACAGATTTGAGAACGAACATCCCTCCGAAATCGAAGAAGATACGTATGCGATCCAAGAGCCGAAGATAGCACGAAACGAGAGTAAGGAAGATCAGATCCGAAAAAAATAAGAATAAAGAACACAGATCTCAGAGGAGATTAGAGATCTGAGTAGGAAACCCCATCAGAAAAAACCAAAAAATCTCACCTCCAACATTTCGTCCGAGTGCCGAAGATACCAGAGAAGGACAGAGCGAAGGAAATGTGAAGAACGAAAGTAAAACCAGTCGAGAGAACGAATGCCAGAGAAAAAACCAGACGAGAGAAGGAAAACGAGAGAGAGAGAACTACCAAGTGAACGAAAGTGGGAGGGATCCAAGCGGGGAGGCACGCTGTTGAAGTGGAGGGTTACAAAACCCTAAAGACCGGTTTCTAAAAACCGAGCCCCAAACACCAAGTTTGGGTTTTTTGTAAACCTGGGCTTCCGAAGTTGGATGCCCAAACAGGCCCTAAGAGTTTTCCTTCCAATTGAATTTCCATCTTTTAGTTTGTGTCATTTGATTTCTAAACCTCATCATGTTCTTGCCTCTAAATAAAATTGGAAACAAGAGTATTTGTGGTAATTAATTAACTAGAAACCAATCTAGAGGACAACACTCGTAATTCACAAATCACTATATTATTAAAACTTGACTCGTACACTTGCGGTAGTGAAAATTGAACATCAAAATTCAACGAAGATAAGAAAAATATGAGAAGATTATTCTACAAGCATTTGATGCTATCAGACACTAAAATATAAGAAATCGACTGAGGCTTTTTCGAAGTTTGTTGTTGTTGTTGTGTTGCTTTAGCAACCTTTTATAGACCTGAAGGCCTAGGGTTAGCTTCACCGGCGGATTTACATTGGGGCCGGGGGGGCACGTGCACCCCCTGAAATTTGGCGTTTTATGTATATGTATTATATTGTCTACTGAAGTTTTAATGTGATGCCCCACATTCCAGGTAACCCAAGTTTGTTTTAAATTAATCGTTATGTTGGGTTGATTCAGATATTTTTCTCGTGTATTAAGATCTTTTCAGTTTATCGTGCAGGCTGAGTGGGGAAGTTAGTCAGCATTTTTTTCTCCTGGTTAGTGGGTAGTTTTGGAGTTTGTTAGGGTTTAAAAAAAAAAAAGAGTCAATCTCTCTCTCTCTCTCTCTCTCTCTCTCTCTCTCGCGAAGCTGTCGCCCCCCATCCCCTTCTTTGCGTTTTTCCCTTCCAGCCATGTAGCCGCCGCTGCCTTCCCCTGTTTTTCTTCACGTCGTCGCCGCCAGCCGCCTCGCACCGTCGCCCTTCACCCCGTCCTCCTCGCTCCGCCCAGTCGCCCTGCACAGCGTCGCCGAACTCCTCGCGCCGCCCAGTCTCCACGCTCAGCCACCGCCATCGCCTGCCCTGTTTTCTCCTTGCGTCGCCCCCGGTCTTGTCTCCCTCTCCCTCGTTTTTCTGGTTGCGCCGCCGCCTTCCCCCTTTGTTTTCTACCTCCGGCGAACAGCTTCCCGCGAGCACCCCGTGCGTAAGTTCCTCTCTCCCTCGTCTTTGGCCGTTTTAAGCTCCATTTAATCTTCTTTTCTCTCGTTTCGCTCAGATCCCAAGCGTCCAGCATCTCAGATCTCGGTTCTCTTGCAATCTTGCTTCTGCCCAGTGTGTTTCGACGGGGTTCCAGGCCTCTTTTGGCGTTATTGGGAGATTTCAGTAAGTTCTATCTTGACCCATTCTCTTTTGGCTTCAAATTTAAGTTACCCATGACCCAAAAGGCGTTAATCTGAGTTACCCACTCGTTATCGCTTCCTAAATTGCAGGTTCTGGCCATTTTGGACACTATACAACACGTATTGGTCACCGTTCAGTTCTGTTCGGTAAGTTCCAGTGGCCTTAAAGTCTTTAGAAACTGCCTTAGTTAGCTTTAGAATGCTTTTTAACCTTTGGGTATCCTCTAGTTTCAGTTTCGTATCGATTCGGGCTCGGGACATCACTTATTCAAGGGATTTCAGTGCTGTTTGATATTTTCCAGCAAGGTACCCACCCTTGTTCGGTAAGTTTTTAGCACCTTAGGTCCCTTTTAATCGATGTTGGGTGTTGGAAAGGTTGTTGGGCTATTTTCCTAACCTTAGAAGGTCTCTTTTGTGCCTGTAGGTCTGTTTAGAGCATATTCTAAAATTTTCCAGCAATCGGTAGTGGTTTAGGAGCGCTTTTATCTTGTGTAAGTAGTTTCTATCTGGTTGGGTTTGTTTGTTTATTTGAGCATGTCGTTTGCTTTACTTGCCTTGTTATTATGTGTTGTGCCTATTACGTATGTAGCTCGTTATGTGAATAAGCATGATGTTTTGTTGGATTCTTAAGCATATTGCTCTGTTGTTTCATAAGCATGTTGCTTGTTTAATTCATGAGCATGAGGCATTGATGCATGATAACTATGCTGCATAAGAGTCGTGTCTGCATAATGTGTGGTCATTGGGGAGAGGCGGAGCATGACGCGTAAATCATGTGTTGGGTGTGTGTGCGGAGCGTGACGCGGAAATCACGTGTGGGTGTGAGTGCGGAGCGTGACGTGGAAATCACGTGTGAGTGGCGCTGCGCATGGAGCGTAATAATAAATGTGTTGGGTGGGTTTGCGGAGCGTGACGCGGAAATCACGTGTGGGTTGTGAGTGCGGAGCGTGACGCGGAAATCACGTGTGAGTGTGCAGACATGGCGCGGAAACCATGTGGGGGTGCATAGCATGATGCGTAGATTCATGTTGTCGTCCCATTTTGCATGAAACATGTGTTGGTATTGTGGTTTTCGTGTTTAAGAGCTTGTTGGTTTGCTTATTGCTTTAAAAGCATGATGTGTGTGTGAATAGCATGTTGATGTGGTTGTCTGTTGTTTGGTGGCTCACCGAGTGTGAGCTACTTACCAGTACTGTGGTTGTACTGATACCCCTCCCCTTTCTTCCCCCCAACATTTTCAGATTATGCAGGTGATGAGCTTTATGTGCCTGGTGATGTGGATGAGGAGGTTCACGAGGGATGACCACAGGATTTTGTGTATTTGATATTTTCTTTCTGTTGGATAGGGTAGTTCTTTTACTTGGTTGTTGATAGGTTGATTCTTTAGCTTGCATATAGGTTGGATTGGTTTTCTTTTAGTTGTTGAGCTGGTGTAGAACTTCATGCTTCCGATAGGTTGTAAATATGTTAATGTTTAATAAAGTCGAACTGTTTCTAGAAAGATAAGAGTATGCTTGCACTAGAAGAATTTAGGTTCTGTTGTTTGTTGAAGATGCGAGATCTGACTCGTATTCTAATATGAAGTTGTTTCTGTGGAGTTGTGGGGTAGAATGAAATGATATAGAAGTGTTGTTTTGAGTTTAACAGGTGATTAAAAATTTTGGTTTCGTTCTATGTATGCCGTTATGCTGCCGAAATTTTCGGAGCTCTCGGTTAGTTGAATAGGAATTTAGTAACGTCACTAGGCTAGATGTTAATAAAACCTGGGGCGTTACATTTAAAATATTTTGTTGCCTCGTTGGTAAGGGGGGCACCGAAGTACACTCGCTGCAAGGTCATGGTATCTCGATCCAATGATAATACATATAGTCTTTTGAATTTCTTTTTGTTTATATATTCATTGAATTCTGTTTTTTTTTTTATTTTATTTATACTGTTATAATTTTTAGTACACTTCGGTTTTTATTTTTCTACATAGAATTTTATTTTTTAGTAAACTTTGGACCAATTATACTAGTTTTGTGTTATAAATTTTTTTAAAAATTTTCTAATTGATCTATGAACTTTCTATTTTGAACATAATAGGTTTTAGATATATTCAGAAATTTTTAAAAATCAGTCAATTCGAGCTTAGTTGAGTAGATAAAGACACTAATTATCATCTTAAAAGTTAATGATTCAATCACTCAACTCCTCAATTGTTGAAATAAAAAAAAAATATAAAATTAACTATTTCATTAGATATAAGATTAAATTTTGCATCTAATTGAACCTTACACTTTTAGTTGGAATTAATAGATACATTAATTTAAAAAAAAAATTGTGCAATGAGACCTATTAGATACAAAATTAAATTTTATGTCTAATATATAACATCTAATTTTTAAAATTTCCAAATACGAAAAAGACTTAATAGATACAAAATTGAAAGTTCCGAGATTTATTAGACACAAAATAAAAAATTCAAGGACTTTTTTTTTTTTTAAAAATAAAAATTCAAGGACTTAATAGACACTTTTTAAGTTCATCAACTATATGGATACAAATTTAAAAGTTTATGGACTAAAGTTATTTAATCCTATATGAAGTTGTGCCCCCCTGGTGTAAAGTTCTGGATCCGCCACTGGTTAGCTTTCGAGATCAGTGTGAAGAGTTAATTGCCATGTGTAATTCATTGATTCGAGGATGTTTGTTGGAGAATATTTGGACATCTTGCAACTTTCTTGATTTTCAAAAGATTTGTCGAAAAGGTCTAGTTGGCCGTATTTTCATTTTCTTTTTTTTTCTTTTTTAATAATGGACACCAAAACCCAAAGTCATAGATTTGTAATACTTTTATTTTTTTTAATAAGGCCCAACTTGACTAAAAAACTAAAATTGAACATAGAACCCAACTTTCACTTATTTTTAATTAATGACATTTAATCAAAGTCATAGATTTATGACCTTCTAAAAATGTCATAAATTTCCGAAAATATGAAAATCTCCGTTTTTTCCCGCAAAAAACGCGCCTCTTACATTTTATGACATTTTTTTCCCTCCCTAAACTTCATTGCCTTTTCCCTTGGTGTCATAGATTCTCAAATTTGTAGTAGTGTAAACTTATGTTTTTCAAATAGAATAGAATCTAATTGAGGGTGTAGATTGAAACATTTATGAAAGTTTAGTGTTTTCTAATTGATACGATTATTAGTTTGAGGTTTTTTTTTTTTTTTTTTTTTACAACATGTGGGGTGGAGGGATTTGAACCACAGACCTCTTGGTCGTTAGTACAAGACCAGTTGAGCTATGCTCATGTTGCCAATTTGGGGCTTTTATTGATGCAACCCTAAAAATTAGGATATAAATTGATTTTTGTCCAATATTCTACTTGCTTTTATGTGTATACATTTATTATCCTTGTGTCACACCAAATAACAAGAGCTCGAGCACAAGACCTTAGTAGACCATCCATTATCCAAAATAATATCAAGAAACACAATTTTTCCCACCATAGTTCATAGAAGAATTCATCATCATACCAAAGACGCGAAAGAATAAATTTTAAAACAAGTTAAATTAAACTTTAGGTGAAAAAATATAAAGAACTGGAAGAATCCAACAAAGTTCCAAATTTGGATAAAGATCATAATTACCCATAAACTTGTATATTTATATTTAAACCACAGAACAAAGATTCAAACAGGGACATGGATCATACTTATTTAACTTTTACAAGTAGTCTTGTTTTCTGCTCATTTTGCATGGCGTGGATCCTTAGGGGATTAATGCAATGAGAGTAGCCCAAGAGTTCATTTGATAATTAAGTATATGGCTAGTAGGTAAGTTGATGCCACTGATGAGCAATTTGACGTGCCACGGCCTCACCATCAGGCAACGACGCGACATAACAATGGTGACCATCAGTGCTGAGGGGATACTTGCCTCCCGAGTTAAACATATAACTAACAAACCAACCGACAAAGGGACCAATCACAAAGACGCCCAAAATGCTACCTATAACTGCAGATGCCAACACAAACACCTTAGAAGCGGCTTTGACGCCAACCAAAGTTGGCAAAACAGCACCCACAAGTTTTTTAACTATCACCCCACTGGCATCCGCAACTCTCATCAAGGCATGCTTTGTTATCGCTTCGAAAATGTGGTTCGATGTAAAGATGTCCCATACCATTATTCCACAATTAAGGACGAGAAAAACCTTCCCGGTTTTATTCGCCATGTTTTTTAAGTCGTCGTTTATCACACTTCCCCGCCCAGAAGCCTTGATGATGTCGTTATACACCTACATTGCAAGTGGGGATCGTATTGAAATAGATTGAATTAGAGTGGATAATTGGATTCATGATGTTCTTACTTATTCCTCAGTTTCTTCTTCTCAAAAAGTTAAGAGTAAAAAATTGAAATTTTACTTGATCAATTGTCTTTTTAAAAATATGAAATGTTCAAAATTATTATGTAATTTTACCTATTTAAAATATCCGTCGTGTATTTTATTAGTTAAAAATGAAAAAAAAAAAAAAAAAACAAAACAAAAGCAAAAAGAAAACACTTTACTTTTTTAGGGTGTTTCTAAGGAAAATATGACATAACTAGCAAAAGACCTGAATTTGACGATTTCAAATTTGGATATAATTTTTAGGATGTTTCTAAGGAAAATGAGAATTAAGAAGAAAACAAAGTCACCAAATACACATGTGACGCCCCGTGCACTTTTGGGTGCATTTAAATTCCATGTTTCGAGTTGAAAGAAATATAATTTATATTTTGGCTTGAACTTAGGGATTTAATTTTTTAAAACCAAAAGTGTTTGGAAACTAAGCGTTATTAAAATAAAATCCTTCCTTAAAGCTTGTTGGACTTGGTCAGCGTTGGTTAATGGGTTAGTAGAAGCGTTTTGAATTTTTACGCTGAATGAGTTGGGAGATCCTATTCTTAGAATCCTATTATTGGGTTTTTTTAATTAAAGGGATTAAAGAAAAGAGAAAAGGAAAAAAAAAAAAAAGCCCTAGCCTCTCAAACTCTCTTCATCTCTCTCCTTCATCTTGGAGTTGCTGCAAAACTCACCCCCCTCAGCCGTTTTCGCGCCGCCGCCCTCTGCAGTTGCCGCCGCCGCCGCTGCTCCTCGCCGCCTGTCGTGTAGTCGCGCCGTCACCGGTTCGTGCAGTGCCGCCGTCGCCGTACTCGTCGCGCATATCTCTCTCTCTCTGCGCGTCTCTCTCTCTCTCGGCAGATCTCTCTCTCTCCCGTCGGCCTCTCTCTCCCTCCGTCGCAGCTCGAGTGTCGCCGCCCAAGGCCTGCAGCCACCGCCACTACCCTTGCCGCCGTCGCTCAGATCGTGCCGCCGCCAGCCCCGGTCTCTCTGCTTCTCCGCGTGTTCTTCGTCGTGGGTGTTAGATCCGTGGCTCTCTCTCTCTGTCTTTGCGTTTTCAGCCAAAGACATTTGTGGGTAATCTCTTTCTCCCTCGATCTCAGTTGTTTAAGGCCGATCTAACTCCCTTGAGTCCGTGTTGGTTAGATCTTGCGCGGACAGCACCTCGAGGCGCCGTCTTCTTCGCGTTTCAGCCTTAGAACCATGGGTAAACCTCTTTCCTTTCCTTTTTCATGTGGTTTAAGGCTTGATCTAAGTTCCTAATGGTTTGGTGTTGTTAGATCTCGCGTGCCTCGCAATTCGGAGTCCCGTCGACCTCGTTTCAGCCGATTCCGCCTCTGTCCAGCAGCATTTTTTATTATTTTTTTGGTGTCGTTTGGCCTTAGGTCGCTCCGGGTGGTAAGTTTATGCTTTACCCACTCTTGGTTGAAGCTTAAATTTGATTACCCATTAGCTTTAGGTGCTGAAAAGTTTAATGGTGTTCGATTTTCTGTTCTGCAGCGCCGTCTTTGCTCAGTTCGTGAGTGGTTCGACGTCAATTATCGTTTCCGGTAAGTTTAGCCCTTACCCATCCTTGCTGTAGCATAAAGTAAAAATACCCATTTGTTATAGGTGCTGGAAAATTAATATTAGAGTTGATTTTCTGATCTGCAGCGCCGCCTAAGTGTTCGATTGAGTTCGATACACTTCAACTCGAGTACCCACTGCCCAAGGACCATTCTAGCACGTTGATAGAGGTTAGAATAACCCGCCTAACGTTGAAACGGGTCCGTTTGGGTAAGTTCCTTGCTGTCCCTTTATCTATAGCGTTGTAGTTGCTACCCTCTAGTTGTTCTAGCCTTAGAAGCATGTTTTAGGTTGTTGCCCACTAGCTATGTTGGCTCTTAAAGTGTTTCCCAGCCGTTATAAGTCCTAGAGCATGATTATAAATGGGTTATCGCTGTTGTTTTGGTTAAGTTCTTATAGTTCATCAATGCCCATTTAGCCTCTTCTTCCATATAGCTTTGCCCGACCCTTATAGGTTCTTAAAGCATGGATTAGTGAGTCGTTAGCTTGCTGTCTGTTGTTTAGAAGCATGCCAAATAGCTCTTATTAGTTATCGAGGCCTTATGTGCATTGCTCAAGCTTTAGGAGTTTTTAGAATGTCATTTGTGAATCTTTTTACTAGCTGTCCAGCGGCTGAAAAGCCTTAAATATGGTCGTTCAGCGTTATCCATGGCCCGTTGTGCCTTAGACATGGTTGCCCATGGACTAAAGCTTTTGGGTTTTCAGTTTGGGAAATGTTGAAGGCTGTTTGGCAAAGAGATGGGCCTAGTAAGTGGGTTTTGGCTTTCCAAGCATATCTTATGGTCTTTAGGTAAATTCTAACCCCTGTAAGCTGCCTTTGTATTTAGGAGGTTGTCTTCGCTGCTTTAGGCTTGTTGGAGTTGCTTAGGAGCGCTATAAGTAAGTAGTTTCTACTTACTAAGCTTGTTTGACTGCCTGAAGTATGTTTGTTTGTTATCCGTTTTCCTTATATATATGCTGAGTATGAAATGTTATGTATACACTTGTGAACTTTGAAATTGTTGTGTTAAACTTGGATTGTGTTTATTGCATTGCTTGAGACGTGTACGCTTAAGAAGTATAAGCATGATGGGTACTTGTCTTAGGCTTATTGACCGTTGAGTTTAGTGTTGAGTCTGGCTTGCATGTTGCATGGGGGATGTGTAGCATGAGTCGGGTGTGAGGCACAGCACATGGTGCGTAATTCATGTGTAGCGGAGCGTGACGCGGAAATCACGTGGGTTGTGAGTGCGGAGCGTGACGCGGAAATCACGTAAGAGTGGCGCAACACATGGCGCGGAATTCATGTGGGGTAGGTGCGGAGCGTGACGCGGAAATCACGTAAGTAGCGCAGCACATGGCGCGGAATTCATGTGTAGCGGAGCATGACGCGGAAATCATGTAAGTGGCGCAGCACATGGCGCGGAATTCATGTGTAGCGGAGCATGACGCGGAAATCATGTAGTTAGCGGAGCATGACGCGGAAATCATGTAGTTAGCGGAGCATGACGCGGAAATCATGTGGAGTCTAGTGCGTGCGTTGCATAGCATGTGGTGCATTGGCATGAGTTGATTGTTTTTAAGCGTGTGGTTAGTTTTAAGCTTGAAAGCATGTTTCTTATTATGGTTGTGTAACCTGTTGGATGCGTGTGCTGAGTATGTTGCTTGTTTGGTTGTTTGTTTGTGGTTTGGTAAGTGTGAGCTGCTTACCAGTACCACGGTTGTACTGATACCCCCTTCCCCACCTTCTCCCCAACATTTTAGATGTTGCAGGTATCGAGGATGATCCGGACCTTGGTGGCGAGGAGGAGAATTGCGAGGATTCCTAGAGTGTTGGGTTTCCTTTGTTGATATGTGTATTTTAGTTTCCTTAATAGATAGTCTGAGTTGTCTTATTCTGTAGATCTACCATGGTGAGGGATTCACCTGAGGAAGGATTTGTTTTGAGGTTTAAACTAGATTTGTTTATTTGATTAAGCTTAGTAAATGTTTTAGCTAGAGGTTTAGCTTTCCTTGCTATCTCTGAGTTTCGCTGCGTGGTTTCAGTTTATTGCATGTTGCTTCGAGGCCTGACTCGAATAGAGAAGTAGGTTGTGGATCTGAAATGTAGTTTGGTGGAGTTGGGCTGAATTGTTAGAAGTGTTTTTATTGTTTATCAGGTGTTTGAAAATTTTGGATCAGGCCATTTCATGCCGTTATGCTGCCGAAATTTTCGGTACATCCAGTTTAAGTGGTTCAGATCCGTAGCTAAGGGATTAGAGTTGTAGTGGCGTCTCTAGGCTAGAGTTTGAAAAACCTGGGGCGTTACAACACATGTTTCTTGATTATTGAAAACAAAGATAAGAAATAAGAACGTTTACCATGCAGTGTTTAAATGACAAAGAACTGAAGCTACCAATACTATAAATAATCAAGGATATGTACCAGTAGCTTTTGTGCATCACTCAAATTCTCGAACAGCCCAAGAAGACCACGCTGATTTTGGTATCTAATGAATCCACATAAGAGATGTTAGGGAGTTTGTTGAGATGATCAATTTTAAAATATTAGAATTCTGATTATAATTAAAGTATTAAATATAATCAAAATATATTTTGAGTCTTCTATGTTCGTTTTATAATGATTTGGTTTATGTAGTTTAACATCACACATAGGATACTTTTACTCCAATTTACCATAGAAATTTGAAGTTGAGAAGTGAATTCTTTTATTTAAAAATTAGGGATGAAAATTAAAAATGGGATGTTGGCTTGGTTTTCATTTCTCATTTTAAATTAAAATTAAAAAAAAGTCATATCGTTCAACTTTACTTTTTTATTTAAAACACGGAAAGAAAAAGGATATATATATTTTTTTTTTTGACAACGAAAGAAAAAAGAATTGATTGTAATATTATGGGAAAATTACATACATAACTACTTCTCTTTCTTTTTTTTTTTTCTCCAAACTATATTACTCCTTATCTACCCTAGTTATTTTAATTACACCGATAAATCTTCAATTAGATCAATCACCCTCTCTCCAAACTTACAAAACTGTTGCAATTCAACCCAATTGCTAGAACACTGTTAGTAATAGATAGGAAATTGCACATCATCCATAAAGTATAAAAATTTCTACCATCAAACCTTTGAGCTATAAGGTTATTAAAATTTAACCAAAATATTTTATATATCCATAAAATTTAAAGATTATAATATTACCCATAAAAAAAATAATTTAAATTAAAAAGTTTAATAAAAAAAATATTAATTAGTATATTAATTCCAACTCCGAGTAGATATGTACTTTTGAGCTGTGTTGTAAGTCGGTGGATTCAAATGAACACCAAACTTGGGAACTCACTTTGCCTACAAGGCATGACCTACAAGGTTCCTTTATATTTAGCTCATTTTCTTGTGAAACGTAACTTGTATGTTTTAGATAAAAAAACATGATTCTCAAGCTTAAAAGGTGCTAAAATTGATAAGTTAGTGCTAAAATTGATAAGCTAAAATATACCTATTTTTCCTTTATATTTAGCTCATTTTCTTGAGCTCCAAGATCTTCGATAACGCTTCAAATCTTCTTCCAAACCACACCAAATTTAGTGTTGAATCATGATTATGAAAGAGTAAATATTGAACATGCGGAAGCAATTTAGAATCTTAGGCACTTAATTACACCAATTTTATGATTCAACATGCTTGGTTTTCAAACACGAAAACATGGTCTTTAGTTACCAACCTCTTGTATCTCAAAATCAAAGCTCCTCGTGGATTGTTTTTGTAACGACAAGTTTTTGTATAAAAAAAAAAGAAAAAAAAAAAAGAAAAAGGGGAGTGGGCATTAACTGCCGGTCAAAGGGGAAAAAAAAAGGGGGGGAAACTTTCCCCCCAATTTTCGGTCAAAGTGGTTGTTTAAAAAAAAAAAAAAAAAAAAAAAAAAGAAGAAAAAGCTGAAGCTCTCTCTCTCCCTCACGCAACTCTCTCT
This sequence comes from Luffa aegyptiaca, assembly GCA_017139565.1. Taxonomy (NCBI): domain Eukaryota; kingdom Viridiplantae; phylum Streptophyta; class Magnoliopsida; order Cucurbitales; family Cucurbitaceae; genus Luffa; species Luffa aegyptiaca. The sequence continues at coordinate 35,123,295 of CM029397.1, forward strand.
CCTTCTCTCTGTTCCATCTCCCTCACACTCTCTCTCTCCCTCACAGCCCCCTCTCTCTCCGTCTGCAACCTCACCGCCGCCGCCTTCAGCTCACCGCCGCCGTCGCTCGCGCCGCCGCCGGTAAGTACTTCGTTTCTCTCTCTCTCCCTCGTTTCCTTCTCTCTCTAACTAAGCTTCCTCTCTCCGTTTGCGACTCAGTCCGCCGCCGTTGCACTCCACCGTCGACGCCGCAAGCCGCCACCGCTCCGCCGCCGCCACGTCCAGCCGGTCAGTCGCGCGCCGCCGCCGTACGAATCTGTACACTGCCGCCATTCAGATCTGCTTGTTTCTGTCGTTTGAATCGATCGCCGCCGCCACTGCCTTAAGATAAATAGCCTCACGCATCTTGAAGGTCCTATGATTTCAGCTTGTGGGTAAGGATTTGTAGGTTGAGGTTTATTGGTTGTTTTTCGTGCCTTGACAGAATGCCCATTAACATTGATCTTATTTTAAGGTATCCATAGTAAGTGGTGGTCGGATCATTAAAGGGCGGAGCGTAATTAGGTAGCTGGACAGCAAGCATTAGTGTTGTTTGGGTGAGTTTTCGACCCTCTCAAGTCGTGTGTTTTAGGAAATTTGTGGAGATTGGTGTGCCTCTGATGTGTGAATATATATTTATACATTTTTATGTGTTGATAGGCGATCGTTTTCGCATAACGTGGTTGGTCTTATCGAGTTGTTGGGTGATTTTCGATCAAGCGTAGTATCTCAAGGTAAGTAGCCGTTGGGATAAATTCTCTGCTTTAAACTCATTTATGTTGAGTATGGTTTGCGATAGCATGAGCTGGGTTAAATCCTAAAGTTGCCCCTTGGAATTTAAGTAGCTAATTGTATTCAAAATTCCATGTTTTAAGTGCATTATATGGTAGCTGAACATGGTAAGTAACATGCTGCATTGGAACGAAATGTGTATGTTTGGAATGATTTGGTTACTCCTGGCATGAAAATGTGTATAAGTGGTTCGGATTGAGACTGAGGTGATATGTTGCGTTAATTTCAAGAATATGGCTACTACATGTATAATTGTGTTGTGAGATAGAAGTGAGTGTATGATTGATGTATTTTTTTATAGCTGACTGACATTGTTGTGGGCAACTGGGAGTTTGTGTTTTTCTCTGCTTAGGAGGGTTGCCGTTAAAAAATAGCAAGAGTTAAGGGGTCCTAAAAGGGAAAGGATTAAGAAAGGGAAAGGAATAGGCTAGTGCCTTAGAAGAGGGTCGTGTTAATTAAACACCTGGGACTGAGATGTAATAGACTGAAATGAGAGGCTTAATGGGCGGGACTTGGCTTCGCAGTCTAGGTGCCATTTACTAACTGTGGAAGTTAATTCTTGACTTAAACCCATGAACGCCCCACCAGTGAAATGGTAGTTTAGAGCGCTACGCGCCCATTTGTGCCTTGAGGGATGAGACTTAGCTCCACTGACTGGGTGCCATCTACCATCAGTAGGAGTAGAGACCTCCCAAAACTCCCACTTGTGCACTATCAGTGAGTTGGCAAACTTATATATATATAGGTATACTAATTGAACACGAGACCCGAACTACAGATAAATGAAATGAAATGAAATGAATGAGAATGAGATGACCTAACCCTTAGGCCCTTAACTCGAATAAAATGTTAAAACCTTGATTGCTACTTACTGAGTATTTTCTTAAATACTCATTCTTTTCCCTTACATATAACTGCAGGTAGAGGTAAAGGTGTACAGAACGCGTGACAGAGTGCTGCTGAGCCATGAGTTTTCTTTAGAATAGTCTTCCGCATTTTTATGTTTCGAAATTCTTCTTTTGAACTTGTACTGCGTTGTTTTAAGGTCATTTCCGCGTTAAGTTTTGTTTGAATAACTAAAGGTTTCGTTTGTTCTGTTTTAACTGGGATCCCAGGTTGAAAAGTATCGTGTTTTTTTTTGGAACGTTTTGACTCTAAACGTGGTTTCATCTTCATTAGTTGAATGTTTAAAGGAAATGTATGTAGTAACGGCCCTAGGATCTAGGCATGAAATGTCGGGTCGTTACAGTTTTCCTTCACCAACCGATCGCAGACCACCCACTAGGATGTTCCCCACTATTCTCCAACCTTATAACAGATTGTGGGATCCAATTGAGATGGTAATTTGGAAGGAAAATGCTTGAAGGTGCAAGTTTGTAGTGAGTTTGAGAGCTCAAATTGGCAGCATAACAGTAATAATTTCAGCATCCATTTCCCTCCTTTCAATCATCTACATATAGAGAAATACATGCATCTTCATGCAAGGAGAAGAAGACACCAAATTGAGCTTCAATTTTAAGTGGGATTAGATGTTTAATCAAGAGCAAATGCATGAGGTTAGTCAATGAGCACCACACCTCCTAAAATTGACTTATTTTCCATTTTTGTAATTAATGTCTAAAATTAATTTTGATTGAAAATAATTAATTTCTTTTAATACTAATTCATATAATTAGTTTTAAATATTTAATTAAACAATTTAATTAGTGTTATTAATTTAATATCAAATATTAAACTAATATTTTGCATTTAATCCCGACTTCTTTCAAAAGCGGTTTGTTGAACATGAATTCCTATTCACGTGTACCATATTTTAATCATATTTAAATACTTCAACTCTCTCAAATTATAGTTTAATTCATAATTAAACTAATAAGTCAATAATATCATATATAATCAATGTTGATTCCCTAAACAGAATTTGAACGATTCAAACTTTCTCATCACATTGTTCTAAGGTTTATTATGATATAAGCTAGCAAGGTGACCTAATGGATCTACAGATCATGGGCTCTAACGATCCGAGATTAACAGGCTAAGCTCATTAACCTAATTAACCAACATTCGTTTGCTACTAATAACGCTTATTTATGTGCATTATTTAGCCTTAAAAACTTAGGTTATTGATAGGAAAACAAGGACTTTGTGCTTAAAATCATACCTTTTAGAGTCAATTTAGCAAAAGTCTTGGAATCATATTGGAAATCTTAGAAATATAGAATTTATGCTTAAAATGCCGAAAAAGAGATTACTTTTGTAATATTTTATCGAAGTTAGTGTTTTTGTTCAGAGGGCTAGTTGCAGTGGAAATGCGTCCGCAATTGGAGAGAAAGAGTTAGCGAAGTAAAAGAATGAAGTTACAGATTTGTGCCCACATCTATGTTTCAGCTAGACCTAGAAATAGATGTCTAGTTGGCTTAGTCTTCTAAAGGCACCTACATCGGGGCTTCATAGGAGTGGAACTTAACTCACAATCTAGATGGCAGGTGATAAGTGTAAAAAATATACCTATTTTTCCGTTATATTTAGCTCATTTTCTTGTGAAACTTGTATGTTTTAGATAAAAAGCACGATTCTCAAGCTTAAAAGGTGCTAAAATTGATAAGTTAGGACGTTGAGAGTCATGTGTGTCAAATTATGCATATTTGTGCTTAAAAGAACTCATTTTGGTGAGAATTGAACTTAGTTTTGGTGTTTTGTAGAAAACAGAGGAATTTGGAAAAATTCCCAGAAATGCGATGCAAGGCTAAAATGAAATGTGACCGCATTTCTAGGCAGAAACAGAAAAGTCTGAGTCCGTCGTAGGTCGTTGTAAACGAGCTTTTCACGCAACTAACCAGCTGTTTTGACTCCGAAGTTGACTAGGCTACCTGCTTACATGAATTTTGTGACTCCCCAACCACTTTCACTCTATAAAAGGCCGAAAATCGAGAGGAAACACAAGCATAACTCACTGGGAAGAAGAGAGTGGTGACAGAACCCTAGTAGATGCCCATGAGTAGGGATGCCCGAGGTCCTTGCTAGATGACTAAATTCTAACCCTTAGTTAGAGACATAAAACCTGAGTGTTTGTAGAGATTTCACCCTATTCCAACTTGTAAAAGGAGAGTAGAGTGTCGTGAGAACTCTAGAAGGATTGGATAAAAGAGAAAAAAACCCTAGTTTTAGCTACTGCACCTTATTTTCCAACACTTGTTTCTTTTCATTATTCTGTATTCTTTATTCATTATGTCAATGAAAAGTTGTTCATTTGCATTATATTCCATCATGCATAGCTAAATTCCATTGAGGGGTTCGATATAGTGAATTCCCTTATGGTTTAAATAGCTTGAAGGTGTTTATTTGCCTAAATTCTATTTACTGCATGTCACTCTTTATTGAATATCATTCTGAATCTTGTTGAGTTTAACTTGATCACTTAGACTTCCCATGCTATGTGAGTTTGATCCTGAAAGGGACAAACAATATTGGTTTTCATAAAGGTGATATAAGAGAAAGGGCTCGAGAGAGTGTATTCGGTGTTATAGGGGAAGGTCGTCTTATAACAATTATAGGGTTATTATAGGTTGCATGCATGAACTATCTATGTCGGAGCCGAGTCACAAAAATCTGCATAACGGTACTCGCTTAGTCTTCTAACGGTTATTGGGAGCCAGCTCAAATAGGAGTTAAACCTGACCCAATGCATGAATAGACCTAGGTTAAATAAGCCATTATTAGAGTTATTTGCCTTAGGGTTGAAGCTATATTGAATACCTCGCTTTATTATTATTGTTATTTCTTTACTTGTTTGCTTATTTGTTTTTCAAAATCCAACATCAACTATTTCTTTTGGTTACCTTTCAAAAGCAATTTTGAGTAGTTTTTTCTTCAAATTTGAGTTTTCAACTTGGTCTTTGTGGGATCTGAAGGATTGGAATTCCATAATTCCGTAAAGCGGAAGCGTGATTGGGATCGATTCGTAATTAATTTTGTTTAATCTAAAAATACCAATACATTGACAATAATCTTAGAACTATTCTAAATTTATATCAAGACTAAGGATACAAAAATATTAGATCTAAATCTAATTTATATAGTAACAAATTACTTACTCTCGTTGACGACTCAGATTAAATTCACCAACTGCTTGTGAAATAATCACGAACTACTGCGAACACCACCACTATGGCTACACCGGTATGACTCTGAGACTTCTAAAGGCAGGAGACTGGTGGGAGTCTAGAGGGAGCCTCCAAGGGAATTCTTTAAGAGTAGGAGAATGAATGGGATGCCTTTCACCCCACCCTAGGGGTCCTATTTGTAGGAAAAAGCCAAGACCTATTCCTAATAGGAAAAAGTCATGAATAAGATCAAATCTATTATCTTATTCATATCTAATTTTAATAAATAATTAATTAATTCCATAATTAATTAATTACCCAATTAAATATCACATATTTAATCTTAGGGATTTTATTAAATTATTAATATGAATCCAATTCATATTAATTATTTGAACTCTTCCAAATATTTTCTCTCAAGAATTAATTTTGAAATTAATTCAAAATTATATTATAAAGTTTCATAAACTAATTTATATTATAATGTATCAATATACATTATATGATTCCCCTAAATAAATTGAACACTTTGAATATATAATTTATACTTAATTGCCTCAAGTCTCTTTACGAGCTACCAGTGGGACCTAATGGACCTACAGATTAGAAGCTCCAACGAAACGAGACTAATTGGCTAAACTCATTAACCAAGTTAGTCAACATTCGTTAATTGTGGGTCACTCCACTAAAGACCCACAACTGCACTCTTCTCACTGTAGAATATTTTTGTGTCCACGGATATCGACCAATAAAGTAAGTCAATCCTTCACGTGTGTTCGTAACACCAGCTGGGTCAAATTACCATTTTACCCCTGGGTTACCTCTGGTTCCTTAAGTACCACTGATCCCTCTAATGAACAAATTGTTTAGGGTCCAACCACTAAACAGGAGTTCCTCTCGGGCCAGGAGAGGACGACCCGCCTTTGTTCAAGCCCCGGAATCAGCCCTTAAGGGAACACACATCTACTTACCCCAATAGGGGAGGAGTGAATTCCATTTTGTACTGTTATGTTCCCAGCCCCCATTCGATTTTGCCCCTGAAATGGTAGGATTATTGAGTCGGCGAACTGGCCACTCTCACCCATACAAATCTAAGGACAATCCCTCCTGAAAGAAGTTCATAACAGACTCAGGATTGAGATTGAGTTACCTAGGTCATCCTATTTAAATAGAAACCTAAACTAGTTAACGGCGTTACATCTAGTGATTACTATTTCGCGGTCCGGTCTCTTATCCAAACTCATTGCATAGGATACCCCCACCCGCATGTATCCTACATGGATGCTTTGGATCATTGCATCTGTATCGAATACAAGGTGGGCCGTATCACATAGTGTCACCAGGATAAGGTACCCAGTCTTATCCCTATACTATAGACCTTTTAGGTTGTTACTTGGACACCGATCCTCGTATGTCCCCACATACTAGTCCAAGTTTCATTTAAACAACCTTGGATCTTAGTTTATTGGATTTAGGGTTTATTAATGCAAACTCGATTATTCAATAACCAAATTACTGAATCACTCAAATAACGCTTTATTGAGATCAAGCTGAGGCCGTGGATGAGCAGCAAGCTGATGAGCCCCTCGATCCATTGTTCGAGTATGACATTAGGGGACCCTCACCAGCTGCTGAAAGTTCTTCTTCGGAGGAAAAAGAAAATGAAAATAAAATTGAAGAAAAAGAGGTCAAGACCTCTAGTGACAGTGAGACCGAGACAGACTCGAAAATCAAGGAATTGGACGATGATCAAGTTCCAATTTCTGCTGCATTGAGGAAGAAGAGAAGAAGAGAACTCAGTGCCGAGAAGAGGACCAAAAACAAGAATGATCCTATATTCGCAAAGAGGCTGAGGACTAGATCCATGGACCCCTCTCATGTACCTCCTACCACCACACTAGTCAAGCCAAATGTTAAAACTCCAAAAGTTACATCGCCAAAGAATCCATTCCCTGAGGTCTTTAAAAATAATTTCCAAGAGAAGATGGAGATTATGAGAAAAAGGGACTTCTTAAATGAGAAGGGATTCTCAAACCGAGAAGGGACATTGCCTGACTTTGTGACCAAGGTCATCACGCAATACAAGTGGCAAGAGTTCTGTGCTCACCCTCAAGAGGTCGTGGTGCCTTTAGTCCGAGAATTTTATGCGGGACTGAGGGAAGAAAGTATGAGTTTGGCGATTGTAAGAGGGAAGATGGTTGAGTTTTTCTTCAGTTGACATTAACAGGGTTTATTGGATCAAAGCTGCTTTGCATCCGAGAGGGAACGATGCAATCAAAAATCCCTCGGCCAAGCAATTGAAGGAACCATTGAAAATTGTGCCCAGGAAGGAATCTCAGACCAAGGTGAAGTCTCTTATGCCAAGTGATCTAAAGCCTGAACCGACAGTATGGCTTCACTTCATCAAAAACAGATTGATGCCCACCACCCATGACAACACGATTTCAGTAGAGAGGGTCATGCTTCTCTATAGCATAATGAAGGGGTTGGAAGTTAACATTGGGACCATCATTAGAGAAGAGATTCTGTCTTGTGGAAGATAGAGAGCAGGGAAGCTATTTTTTGGGTCACTCATAACCCAATTATGTCAGAGGGTCAAGATTGTTCCTAAAAAGGATGAGGAACGACACTTTTTCAAGCCTACCATTGACTTGCCTCTGATTGGGAAACTGTGACAAAACAATGCACAAAAAAAAGATAAAGCTTCTACCTCCCATGCTACTCCATCTCCGGGGCTGACACCTGTTTCACCTCCTCAACACACTCCAGTTTCAGGGCCTACACCATCATCCGAGGCCCTTGGATTTGCTTTCCCCCAGCTAGACCGCATTGAAGATAAATTGAAGACTTATTGGGTCTACGCAAAGGAGAGGGATGAAGCAATTAGAGAGTTTTATCTCTCTATCGCCCCAAGCATCGCTCCTGTTTTCCCCGACTTTCCTCAAAGCTTGTTGCCTCAAGATCAAGAAGAGTCCAATGATGAAGAAGAAGAAATTGAAAAGAGTTCCTCAGAAGAGGAATAGGGGTGTTTGTTGATCCCCTTACACTTTTAAAAATGCTTTGGTTATGTTTATTTGAGTTGCTGTTTTTATTTTCCAGCATGTTAGTTACTGTTTTCTAGTTTAATACTTGTGTTAGTTGTTGTTTTTAATGCTTTGGATGATAGTTACTTGTTTAGTTTATGTTTTTAGGTTAGTTTAATGAAGGCTTGTTATTAGAATAGGTTTAGAACAACTTGGGTTTTTGAGTTTTCTGAAAAAAAAAACTACCTGTTGTCCTTTTACTGAATTTGTGAAATTTTGAGAAAAAAAAAATCAACTTTATGAAAACTTTTTGGCTTGGAAAAATTATTTACAAAATATGCTTTCATTTGAGTTTTCTTTTAAGTCCTCGATTTCAAACCGATTTAGCATTTTTCTATCCGATTCCAGGTAGTTAACTTTGTGTTCGGTTCGGTTCAAGTCTCCCTGGTTCAGTTCATATGCGCCTCGTCCGATTTTGGCTCAGTTTTCGCCCAAGTGTTCTGGTCGGTTCAGATGTTTTCCTTGTTTTGGAGTGCGGTTCAGCCACTGTTTGGCTCGGTTCAGCATTGTTTGGGTTTGTTAAAGCAATTTTGAAGCGATTTGGGCTGATTTGAAGCATTCAGGAGCGATCCAAGTCGTTTTATAAATTATTAATGTAATAATTTAAGTTTTTTTTCTTGAAATTGATACCAAAACTGGTCCACTTTAGCGTGTTTAATTATTTATGCATTAGGAATGTACGTGATAATTAAATAAGAATTACATATGCATAATGTATGTCATATAGATTTAAAATCTCACCACAGGAAAACATGTTTCATGCATTAGTAATATATTATAAGAGTTATAATAAAAGGAATGCATGTTTAGGGTTCATGTTCGATGCATGTTGATTGTTTTATTTTTCGTTAATGAATGATTAGTATAAGCGTTATATTAATAAACGAAAACGAACAAGCATGCAACATGAAACCACCTTAGCATAGATGAATGTTATAGGTTGTCTATATTATAAAGTGTTATAAAAACGAGATAGACATTAAAACCTATAGCAAAGATAAATGCATGCTCACTTAAGGTTAACGAAGTTCTATCTTGAACAGATTCGCATAGAATAGGTTGATATCTTGTAAAGCTAAGGTTACAAGAGAACTCACCCAGCGAGATGTTGTCTAAGGTTGGAGGTATTTAAGCTAATGGTTTACGGAACACCTCCTACTTGGGCATCGAGCCGGTACTTGAGTTAAGTTAACCCGGTTTTATGAGCATGCCTGAGCGATATGACGTTTTTATCACCTAGACATCATAGCGTAATAGTTATGCCTTGGGAAATCACCTAAACGTAGGTTATTTCAAAATGTTTATGCTTTATAATGGTGATTTTTATAATTAGAATATTGATTGTTATATGCTTTCATCACCATTTAGAAGCATGTTATAGGACTAATTCATTAAAAGTTATAATAGTTATAAGGGTTAATGAATAGAACCCGTCAAACCTATAACAAAGAGTTGCATGCTAACATAGGATCTTAGGTAATATGAATTAATTTTAAAACAGTTTAAATTCAATTAGACCTAAGATCACTATTTCTAATAGGATTAGAATAATGTTTTACTTAGTCTTTTAATAGATTTAAAATATGATTAAGTAGGACGATAAGGCTTTGGTTATAAGGGAACGCTCCCGACAAATGGACCGACACCTAAGTTGAATTAACCCTGGTCTTATTAGCATGCAATGTCACAAGGTAATTAAAAGGGTTTAATTCGCCTCGACATTAGAGTAAAGACCTTATTTTAAAATGTTATATATAAATGCATAAACTTAGATAGATTCGTTTAGCCGGAATTTACCTAAGTAAAACACCCTAAAATACCAAGAGGACATTTTAGTGGGAGGAAAAGTATAAAAACGAGATGCTCAAATCAAGTTTTTACTCCCGCGTCCCCCTGTTTTCACACCGTGAGATCCATGCTCGGCTTTGTGTCGTCCTGGGCGCGGCCTCCCTTTGGAGAGTGTTTGTATGGGTCAATACCAAGGTGAATGCGGAGAGTGTTCATAGTAAGTGGGAGAAGGACGCGTGTCAATACATTTGATAACTCTCCAAAAGGGAGTTATTTAGACCTTATTTCTATAGTGATTCGTGTGTCTTTGGTGCTTAATAAGGTCGTTTTTATATGGATATTATATGTTTTAACCCATTTGGAAGAATGGAAGCTTTGGAAATTATTTTGTGCAGAATATGTTGATGGGAGACTTGAGGGAGCAAATTCTGTGTTGCAGCAAAGCTGGGAACAAAAACTGCCACGTCACAGCTCGTCAGCCAACTTGATGAACTGAATTCTGTTAAGCTATTCTCCGTATAAAGGAGCAAGGAGAGCCATCCACGTGTCTAGGTCAACCTAATTCAAGCCTTCCTCAACTCTATAAAAGGAGATAGCCGCCCAAGTCAAATACATTCCATAGTTCCATCCTTGGGAGGAACATTCCACTCTTGGAAAGTTTACTTCCACCTTTGGGAGCCGAATAGAGGAGAGAAATTTGAGACCATCAAGAAGACCATCAATTGCAAGCTGATCAAGGGAATTAATCTTTTCTTGTATTACCTTGTAGTTACGGATATGCTTACTCAGATTGTAGTGTGTGTCTCTATGCACTTTATGAACTAAGTAGCTTTAGGCGTTGGTTAGGGAACATGTGATTGCCGTGCTTAATATCTACGCAATAAATATTGATTTGATGCATCTTGATTAATTGTTGTGTTTATTTCTATTTATGCCCGCCTGGCCAGCCGGTATGAATACCTCTTCCTAGTTTCAGGGATGATTTAGGGAGTGTGTGGCGATTAATCACACTAGATCATTGTGTATTGGTGAACGCCAGTGACTGAGCTAGGGATAGCCAGTTGCCTAGTGCTTGATCGGTAGTGCTTCATTGGAGTTGAAACACATTCTAAAAAATTCGGAGTTCCGGGAGGAATCCGCTAATAAGACTGCGAGAGTTTTGCATGATCAATAATATTGCTAGAGCATCTTTTAAAACAATTACTAAATCCTGACCAGCGCCCGTTTCTAATCTGTCTGCCTATTTGTTTACTTTCTGTTCTGTCATTTCTTTTGCTTCAGCATTTCTACAAAAACCAATCATTTTAACCACCTTTGAAACCATTAAAAAGCTAAACAAAATAGATAAAGTGGAAGCTAATTCAGACCTTGGATTTGATAAATACTTATTACTTGCTGCGGACTGTGTATACTTGCACAGAGTTCTAGAGTCTTTTTGCATATCATTTTTACTCACTCTAGGAACCCAACAGCATCCTACGGTCTCCACCTCTAGGTCGCACCGTGAGATTCTTATGATCCGCTTGCGTGTCGTCCTAGAGCGAACACCCCTTTGGAGGGTCTGATCATAGGTTTCTGAACACCGGGAACTCCAGGAATGGATAGGATCACTTAGGGTAGTCACCAACAGTGACTGACCATAGTGCAACGATAAAAAACATTGAGACTCAACTGGAACAGTTGGTGAGTGTTGTCAACACAATGCAAAAAGGTAAGGCCCTAGTTGAGCAGGATAGATCTCAGGTGGAGTATAGCAAAGCCATCATTGTGAATCACGAGGAGGAAATTCAAGAAGCTGAGGAGCAGGAAACTACTGAATCAGAAGGCACCACTGGAGAAGCTGAAGAGGGCACATCCTCAAACAAAGCTAAAAAGCTTAATCCTGAGCTCTGTATCCCTTCTCCTACTGTTTTAGTTCCAAAACCTAAGAAAAATAGAAAGAAAAATTCTACAACTCAATTTAATAAGTTTTTAGATGCTTTTATGAGTCTTAATATTAATTTACCATTTGCAGAGGCCTTAGAACAAATGTCCAATTACGTGAAGTTCATGAAGGAATGGCTATCCAAGAAGCAAAAGGAGAAAATATTGGAGACAGTGTACCTTGCAGCTACATGCAGTGCTCGCCTTCAACAGAGAGTGTCAGACAAATTAGCTGATCCAGGGAGTTTTTTTGTTCCTTGTGGTTTTGGTACTTATTCCTATAAAGCATTGTGTGATTTAGGTGCTAGTATTAATATCATGCCTTATCTCTGTGTAAGAAATTAAATATAGGAAAGATTAAGCCTACACCTGTTAGACTCCAACTAGCTGATCAATCTGTAGTTAGCCCATATGGGGTAGTGGAAAATGTTTTAATAAAAGTAGGAAAATTTATTCTCCTTGTTGATTTCTTTAATATGGATATTAAGGAAAATCCTCTAATGCCTGTCATATTAGGGAGACAATTCCTCGCTACTGGGCGAGTTATCATTGATATGGAGCGCAGGGAGCTCTTCATTAGGGCTCAACAAAAGACAAAAATTTTAAAAGCATTTGAGGACCCTAAGAACCCTACTGAAGCAATGCGATGGTCTACAGGAAAGGTGTAAGGAAGAGCACCATTGTCGAATCTTCTGGCATCAGACCTCCTTGATGCATATTCGGTTAACACGTCGAGCTAAACACGTTAAACAAGCGATTTTTTGAGGTGTTGTTAATCTAAGCTTGCTAGAGTGCACTTTACACTTTATTTGCCTATTTTGTAGCTATTTTGCACATTGAAGATATCAGGGACGAATCACACGAATTGGAGTTAATTCGGGCAATTTAGAGAGTTTTCGAGCTTACTTGAGTTCCTTGGATCTCGAGGAGGCGAGAAGGCCATGAGGATCGTAACGAGCCTGAAGTCTGATTCCGAAGAGTCAAAGGTTCGAACCCCAAAACTAAGCAAACAACAAGAAGACCACAAGAAGAATGAGAGCATGCTGAAAGAAGGCATGGCGTCGAGATGCCATGGCCAGCGTCTCGACGTTAGCGCGATTTCTACCCGCAGATGAGAAGACACGGCGTCGAGACGCCGTGAACAGCGTCGAGACGCAGCGATTAATTTTTCTATAAATACCCTCATTTTGTTCCGTCGTAGATAGGAAATTTTTAGGGTTTATTTTCCTCTTCTCTCTCGGTTCTCTCTGTCACACCCCCTCCCAGACCACCTGCTAGGTTATTCCGGAAGATGGCGTGAAGCCAACGAACATCGTCCTCCTCTAACGATACCCGTTGACCCTCCTGAAACGTAGAACCTGATAAACATACTAATCTTAGATATAAAACATTCCATATGAAACACAACACAACGGAATCCCTGAAAACCTTCTAATATACACGAGGTGCAGCCCTGACATAACTCGATTTGGGAAATAACCTGATATAGATTTCACAACCAAAAACATATACAAATGGGGTTTATACAAGCACGACCTCTAGGACTAAATTGTCCAATCCCTACAAAACATTTACAATATAGACGGACTCAATATACAACTCCACCCACGTACTGGAGCTTGATCTGGAACTTTCAGCAGACGTTGGCAGTGTATCAGGCACCGGGAGCTCGATCTCTACCTGAAAGTGGAAAAACATTTTGAAAGTGTTGGGTTTTATGCCCTAAAACTCGTAGATAGTAAATGAAACAAATTAATCGATCTCAATAAAGTGTTATTTGAGTAATTCAGTAATTTGGTTATTGAATAATCGAGTTTGCATTAATAAACCCTAAATCCAATAAACTAAGATCCAAGGTTGTTTAAATGAAACTTGGACTAGTATGTGGGGACATACGGGGATCAGTGTCCAAGTAACAACCTAAATGGTCTATAGTATAGGGATAAGGCTGGGTACCTTATCCTGGTGACACTATGTGATACGGCCCACCTTGTATTCGATACAGATGCAATGATCCAAAGCATCCATGTAGGAGACATGCGGGTGGGGGTATCCTATGCAATGAGTTTGCATAAGACCGGACCGCGAAATAGTAACCACTAGATGTAACGCCGTTAACTAGTTTAGGTTTCTATTTCAATAGGATGACCTAGGTAACTCAATCTCAATCCTGAGTCTGTTATGAACCCCTTTCAGGAGGGGCTGTCCTTAGATTTGTATGAGTGAGAGTGGCCAGTTCGCCGACTCAATAAGCCTACCATTTCAGGGGCAAGACCGAATGGGGGCTGAGAACATAACAGTACAAGATAGAATTCACTCCTTCCCCTATTGGGGTAAGTAGATGTGTGTTCCCTTAAGGGCTGATTCTAGGGCTTGAACAAAGGCACACCGTCCTCTCCTAGCCTGAGAGGAACTCCTGTTTAGTGGTTGGACCCTAAACAACTTGTTCATTAGAGGAATCAGTGGTACTTAAGGAACCAGAGGTAACCCAGGGGTAAAACGGTAATTTGACCCAGCTGGTGTTACGAACACACGTGAAGGATTGACTTACTGCTTTGTCGATATCCGTGGACACAGAAATATTCTATAGTGAGAAGAGTGCAGCTGTGGGTCTTTAGTGGAGTGACCCACAGTTAACGAATGTTGACTAAACTTGGTCAATGAGTTTGGCCAATTAGTCTCGTATCGTTGGAGCTTCTGATCTGTAGGTCCATTAGGTCCCACTGGTAGCTCGTAAAGAGACTTGAGGCAATTAAGTATAAATTGTAAATTGAAAGTGTTCAATTTATTTGGGGAATCGTATAATGTATATTGATGCATTATAATATAAAGTTTATGAAACTTTATAATATAATTTTTGAATTAATTAATTCTTGAGAGAAAGTATTTGAAAGAGTTCAAATAAATTTAATATGAATTGGATTCATATTAATTTTAATTTTAATAAAATCCCTAAGATTAAATATATGATATTTAATTGGGTAAATTAATTAATTATGGAATTAATTAATTATTTATTAAAATTAGAGACCTTTTCCTATTAGGAAAGAAAATATTTGAAAGAGTTCAAATAAATTTAATATGAATTGGATTCATATTAATTTTAATTTTAATAAAATCCCTAAGATTAAATATATGATATTTAATTGGGAAATTAATTAATTATGGAATTAATTAATTATTTATTAAAATTAGAGACTTTTTCCTATTAGGAAAAGGTCTCCCTTTTCCTATTAGGAAAAAGGTCTTGGCCTTTACTATATATAGGACCCCTGGGGTGGGGTGAAAGGTATCCCATTCATTCTCCTACTCTCAGAGAATTCTCCCAAAGGCTCCCACAAGTCTCCTGCCTCTAGAAGTCTCAGAGTCATACCGGTGTAGCCATAGTGGTGGTGTTCGCACTAGTTCGTGATTAATTCACAAGTAGTTGGTGAATTTAATCTGAGTCGTCAACGAGAGTAAGTAATTTGTTACTTTATAAATTAGATTTAGATCTAATATTTTTGTATGCTTAGCCTTAATATATATTTAGAATAGTTCTAATATTATTGCCAATGTATTGGTATTTTAGATTAAACAAAATTAATTACGAATCGGTCCCAATCACGCTTTCGCTTTACGGAATTACGGAATTCCAATCCTTCAGAAAGAATGAGCTACGAAGCCCAGTGAGTGACTAAATTTAAAACTGTACATTCGGAAATCAGAACACGTGATAAAACTTTAAACGTATAAAGCAGCTCAACCAAGGCGTTAAACATAAACGTGCAACGATAAAAGCTTTCTTAAAACATCGCAGGTTCATCATTGAAAATCTAGCAAGGCATATCAAGTACATCAAACGTTTTAACTAACATGATCGATCTACGTTGTGTAGGGCACGCCCAGTACAACCAACGTTTACTAGTCCTACGATGTAGTGGGGCCCGCCTAGAACTCCCATCGTCTTTGTCGTAGTGGGGCCCGCCCAGCACTCACGACAGCATCGTTGTCACAGAGTACACTCAACGTCAACAACGGAATATAACCTGTGTGCACACGGTACCATATAGCCTCGGGCTCAATATCTCAGTCATGTAGTCAATAGAAATCTCAGAAAATCACATGAAAACATTAAAACATGTCTGCTTATCGTTATCTTTCGTAAAACTCAAGCTTACTCAACTTGCTCGTGGAAAAAAAATCAAAAATCTTTAAATAATTCTTGCTAATACATGTTTGGCTTAAAAGGATGTCGTTTCAACTATTTTTCAGAAACTCAATAATAACATGCTCATTTATAAACCTCATTAGAAAATCTAAGCTCATAACTTAAGCTTGAAACCATTCATAAAAACCATGTATCATTCATAGAAAAGCATGTAAAACATCTAAACATGAACAATCGTTGGAAACAATTTTCGAAATTCGTTTTGTCACTCACAGTCTTAGCTAGTTTCCTGGTCTGTAGACTCGACCTATTTCCTCTTGGCCTGTCAAACAACCAAAACCGAGCATTAGAACCATAGATAGTCTTATTCTTCCATGCTCATGAATTCTAAACACTTGAATTAAAAATCACACTTCACATTCTACTCTCCAGATTTTCCAAATTATATACCCTAACTTCCAACACCCATAACTTCCTCAATACTTAACCAAAATTAATGTAATACACATCAAACTCTTCATTTCCGAACACTCTACAACTTAAATGAAGAAATGAAAACGAGATTCTCAACCAAGTTGTCCAGAAACGCCCCGAACACAGACAACACAGATTCGAGGTTCTCTGCTACCCTTTATCTTTTGCCTGAAATTAAACCAACTTCAAGTCATTTTTGGCTCACGAATTCTTCATGAACGTTGTAGGAAATTGAATAAGCTTTCCAACCATACCAAAGAGAGCTTGGGATTCAACTTGTACAACCCAGAATGTTCGAAACACCAGAGGAAACCAGAGATCCTCCTGCTTTGCTCGAAAATCCTGTGCTCTGTTTTCCATTCCAAAAACCATTAACTTCTCATACGATTTAGCTCAAGCTTCCTTCATGCAATTTGTTAGAAAATGAACTAAATTTCAAGAAAAGCAAACCTCACCTCTTATTTCCTTCTTTGTAGCTCAAACCGAATCAAAAACCAGAGGTTGACAGGTTGAACTCAGATTCTGCTATGGCTGGCTTTGCATGAGCTTTTTGCTATCTTCTTCAACCTCAAAACCACGAAATTCTTCTTCTTCTTCTTCCCTCACTCTCTCCCTCAAGTGCTCTGAAATTGGGATGGAAAATGATGGAAAAATGGCTGGTAATGGGCTGGTAAAGAAGGCTGTCGGTGGTGGGTTTTAAACCACCGCTTGCTGTCTTTTCCCATCTCCTTTTTTTTTTTTTTTTTTTTTTGGTTTTTTTTTTCACTTTTATTCCATTTTCCCTAATTTCTTTTCTTTCCTTTTCTTTTCTTCTTTATTCCATTTTTTTTCTTTTTAAATTAATAACTTCCAACCAATTTTAATTCAACCATGAAACCACAATAGATGACAAGAGGAAATGATCCAAGGAAAGTCTCGGGTTTACACTCTCTGCCTTGCACTTCCAGAACTTTGAGGCGGAAGTTTTGTAGTTGATTTCCTTTGTATTTACTTGTTATTGTAGCGTAGGGTCGCGGGTTTTAGTCGGCTTAACCGCCCTCTAAACCCGTTGACGCCGATCGGATGATTATTGGGTTATAAAATGTATTTCTTTGTGAGATTCATGTTCTGAATGTCTATTTAATTTCATATTGCTATTGTATTTTGGATTCAGATTGTATTATTAGCATGCGCAGTAGGTTAGATTGACGCCCTAACTCGCAGCTCGTATGTTAATAACTTACTAAGAAATTGATTTCCAAGTAGCTAATGGAATATTGGTTTAATAGTTAGCGCATAGACTGATTCGTGGGCACGGGTCCCAAGAGCAGACTCTGACTTTGTTGCTTGACACGATAGGTTTAGAATCCAAAATAGCGTTCGAAGTAATCTAGGCGTAATTATTAGGCTTTTCTGTGCTTTAATCGTGTTATTAATGAAAATATTTAACGTATTCTATTATTTGGTCCTTAGGAGCAAAGTCGGTGATTTTGGGAGAAAAAGTGCAAAAAATGAAGCTAATGAAGCCCAAATCCAAGCTTGGATCAAAAGGGGATCCAAAGAGGCCAATCATGATGGAAAAGCCCAAAAAGAAGTGAAGAGAAGGCCCAAAAATTAGCCCAAACCGAAGCTGGAATTGCTGGAAAATGGCACAGCGTCGAGACGCTGTGTAGACAGCGTCGCGATGCTGTCCATTTCTTGGGCAACACGACGCGTGCATAGCAGCGTCGTGACGCTGTGCAATATAGCGTCGCGACGCTACCTCCAATCCGGGCCTATAAAAGGCACCTCTTGGTGCCTCATTTAGGCATCAATCATCAATCAATCAATCCATTCTTTCCTTCCTTTCCTCCCTCCTTTGGCTCCTTTGGAGCCTCTCTCAAGGCTTTCTAGCCTTTTTGAGAGATTTCTTAGTGGGAAATATTTGGGGAATTTTGGGGAGCATCCTAGGAGGCTCAAGGAGTGTTCGGCGGAGCTCTGAGCGTCAGCAAAGGGGTTCTTCGACGGTCAATTCCTTTCCTTTTATGCTCTTAATTATGCTTTCTATTGTAAATGTTGTGGATATTTTAGCTATGTATAGCTAAACCCCAATTTGGGGTCTTGAAATGAAATTATAGTCAAAATGTTGTTATAATTACCTGTCTCTTGCCCTTTTTTTCCTAATTATTTGTATGGATGTGCTTAATGCTTTATTCAATCTGGCCAATTGTGTAATGATTCGATTCTTAATGGAAACTCGACGGAGAGAAGTTAGGATAGATCATAATCCATGCAACTAGTTTAATTGCCCGTCGTGACACCGGGATTAGTTGATTAAACTTAGATTCCTAAAATGAATCAGAGCGTAATAATTAATGATTTTTAATAGCGCTAAGGACACTTAGGTTGTTAAAATGAATTAATTACAATTAGGGGAAACCGACAGGAGAACCTATGTGATTAACGGAGATTCTAGGATTATAATTAGTTGGGCAATGAGATAGGATAATTATAACAATTGTTTGGCTAGTAATTGATTTTCAAAGACCCCTCTTCCCATTAGAAAACTCTTTCTCTCCATTTTTTTTCGATTGATCAAATTATTTTCTTTAACTGCTTTGATTTTTGAATCCTTTTTAACTGCATGAACTGTCCCCTAAATATTATTTCTCCTAACTATTTTTAGTGCTCAAGAGATTTTTGCTTGCTTAATTTTCGCTTCGCCTCCCTGTGGATTCGATACTCGGAATTCTTTCCGTTTTATATTACTTGCGATACCGTGCGCTTGCGGTAGCGACCAACAGGCATAAAACCCAACAAGAACCAACAAAAACTCAAGCATAAATCACTTACCCACCACCGATATTGCTCAACGACGCTGCAACTAGAAGACCCGCTACTTGAACCATCCGATTTGACGAAGAACGCTTGCTCAACGGGAGGAAAAGTGAATGGGTAATCGATTAAATGTGGCCAACAATCAAAAGGATGAATTTTCTCACTTACCGACACTGATATCACGCCAGAAACGACGAAGAGATAACCCGAAAGCTTTCTATCGTGCGACCACGCTGCACAACCACCTTAAATCGCGGAAAAATCCTACTGTCGTGCGAAATACTCTCCAAAATGACCAACCACGAGACCTGAAACTCAAACGCAAACTGAGGGAGGATAATCGAAGGGAAAAACGAGGGAAAACAACAACGGAACTCACTCTCTGCTCGCTTTACAGACGAAACCGCCGCTGGATCTCGAGTGTTGCAGGTGGTCACGGCTTGGAGGTGAAGACGGCTGAGAGGAACACCTAGAGAAGAAGAAAACAAAAGGAAAGGACCGTTGGTGGTTGGGAGGTACGCGACTGCAAGGAGAAGAAGAAGAAAATGCAAAGGGAAGTTGTTGCTTGAGGCCGAAAAATCGAGAGGGAGAAGGAGGAATAGTGGCTGCGGCAAACAAAATTAAAAAAAGGAATTTAGGGCAAGCTTCAACTTTAGTTTATTTACCAAAAAGCCCCTCAGCTTTACCACATAACAAAAACCCTTAACTTAACCCAATATACTCAAAATAAAAAGGAAAACAAGCTTTACCTCAATTTGCCGATGTTACATAGCCTCACCGAAAACCCACGCGAAGACGTCGCCGTCGGATTGAATGAAGGCCACATGCTGCACTGGATCCTACCGTGCTGAAGAAGAGAGAAACCTTGCCCTTGCTGCCAAACTCAAACGCACGGCCCTGGAGATAGAGAGTGAGAGAGAAAAATCAAGTGATGGGAAAAAAACCCACGGACACAATACCCACCGCCATCGAGCCCAGAACCGCGAGCGTCGCCCCTGCTTCACCTTCGTTGTCGTGCAGCCACTTACCGGAAGAAGGACCGCCGGAGATGAAGACTGCAGAATGAGTGGCTGCACACATCGAAGAAGAAAAAGATTTCAGGGGGGTGCCAGTGACGTGAGAAGGAAAGAGAGAGGGAGAAAAGGTAAAGGGGACCTAGGGTTCCTTTTTTTTTATTATCTTTTTAATTCCCCCTTTAATCTCATCCAACCCAAAAGAAAAATAGATTAATTAGACTTAAAATTGGAGAATTGACAATTGTGTGAAGACGCTGACGTTACAGTTTGTTTTGCAAGATTTTTGTACGAGAAAGTTCGTAGATTATGTATAATACCAATAATTCCCTTACTAAGTTTTAGCTAATTTACCTATTAGTTTAATATAATTTAAATTTATATAACGTTTTGGTCTTTGCTAATCTAATAGTTTATTTTTATATCAATTTAATTGGTTATTTTTTAAAATAATTTCATTTATATTAGTTTGATTTTAAAATTTAATATCAAACTTTAACTTTTTTTTTTAAACATGATAAATAATATAATTCACGGTGTATTTTAGTGGACTGAATTGATCACATTATGAAATTAGATTTTTTTATAGAGAACTATATATTTTTTTGTAAACGATTTAATGTATGTGTTTTTTGAAATGTACAATTAGTATTATTATTAAGAGAATAAATAAAAAATAAATTAAAATACTATTCAATATAACTATCATTTATTTTACATCTAAATGTAAAATTTAAAGCCAACAAGAGTTTTGCTCGACTGGCATATAGCTTGTAACCAGACCATAAGGTCTCATAGGTTCGAACCCCAACCCTTTTTACATGCTGTCAAAAAAAATTGCAAAATTTAAAAAATGAAATGGTTATTTCTTAGTGTATGAATAAATTAATTTATTTTTAAATAAAAATACAAATTGTAAAATGGAAGGGTAAAAGTGTCATCTGAATATCCCCTCAACATGTGAATCTTTGAAACTCATATCTCATTAGGGCATCAAAAGCTCCTTGGATGCCTTCCGTATGGGCATCTTAGATGCCCGGACATCCCGAATTTCCTAGGTATCCGACATTACCATAAAAAAACAAGGTAATCCAGATGGACATTACATTGGAATCTTGGATTACCATCAAACAAACAGCCCTTAAGAGTTTTCTCCATTTTAATTCCATATTTTTAGCTTTTGTGTTTTGATCTTTCATTCTCACTAAGTTTAGATCTCTAGATAAAATCGAACAAAAGTATTCAAGGTAATTAATTTGACTAGAAACCCAATTCAAAGAACGACACTCGTTTTATACGAAAATCACTATATCAAAACTTGACCCGTACACTTGCGGTAGGAAAATTTCACATCAACTTCCGAGGTCAGTGTGCCAATTTAGATCCCTTTTCTTCTCCGAAATTGCAAGAATAGCCAACTCGTTTCATTTCCTTCTTGCGCTTCCTTCCTTATTTGGCATTGCTTACTATCGCCTTTCCATTCTCATGCTGCCGTGAAGTAAGGGATTCCAAATCCTGCACAAATCTGATTATATTCAGCCAAAAATACAGAATATTCAATCCAAACTTACCACAAATCCTAGAGTCAACAATTTTGCCTTTAACTGAAGCTTTTTTCTTATTTTATTCCTAATTTGTGCAATTAATCTAATAGAAATGCTATTTGGAATACAATGAACTATACTCTTTTAGAAAAAAATACACCTAAAACCCGAGTGTTATCATCAGCTTCTCGACGCTGGGTCCTCTGTCTGCTGTCCTGAAATTGGGTTAGCATCGAGACGTTGCATTATAGCGTCTCGACGCTACACTCTCGGGTAGTCCAATTGTTTAAGCACTCCTTTTGATCCTTTGGCTCCAATCTCGAGGCTCAAACGCTCCGGTCAAGTTATTTAGCTCCCTCGTCATCTCAGGGACTCCAAGATAGCTCGAAAACTTTCTTAAACTTCCGAATCAGCGGTTAATTGACAAATTGGCCTACTTGTCCTCTTGTGTTCAAGTTCCTATAAAACAAATTAAACAATAAAATCATAAAGCGAAAACTAACAAGACTAAATTAAAGGCAAATAGATAGCACGGTTTAGGTGCTATCAGTGCTCCCCGACAACGTCACCAATTTGATAAGACGACTTGTCGAGGGTTGTATTAAATAAATTTATATTCCATGTTTCCTAAAGGTAACTTGTAGTAATAGCGGTCGCGGTCGACCACAAGGAGCTACATAATTAATTAATTTAATTAGATTTCTCAATCAGTAACCAAAGGGGGGTTTTGGATGGTGGATTAACTCAAAACATAAAATTGTAATAAATTGAAATAACGAAAAATTAAAGATAAGTTGGTTGATCTCACCTCGGGATCACACAATTGGTTATTCTAACTTCGGTTTGACAACTCAATCATTGACTCCCAAAATTATGAAATTATCATTAACTGTCTAACTACCATTGAAACCAATGATTTTGGACCCTAACCTTTCCAACCCGACCAACGCCTCAAAGTCGGAGCCTAATTAGATTTCTAACCAATGACGTCACATTAATAAGAGTCTAATTGCATTAAGTGAATTGGACTGTTAGATAGATTCATATAAACTAGGAACAGCCTAATATTTATACAATTATAAGTTTAAATTTCTAAATCTATCATGCAATTGAATCAATTGGGATAACACACTCCTTTCAAAACAATTACACAATAAACCCATTGCTAACCCAATTTAGCAAACCAATTAAACCAAGTCAAACAAATAGGTTGTGAAGCTATTCTATTGATTTAATTGTAATAAAGGGCAGGAATTTAAATCACAATCAACAATAATTCATTAAAATCACAAGCAAATGTCTCAAGACTAGAGCAACTTTTAGGAGTGTATATCACTCTAGCGGAAGCAATTGACGATCTTGGGTGTTTAATTACATTAATTTCTCTAACTAAAAAGCATGCATTTTAAACCGAAAAACAGAGGCAACGAAAACTTACGTCTGTAGCTTGAATTCTTCAATTTCGTTGGATGATTCTTCACACGAACACTTCATGGACGACCATCAAGATCTTCCCCACTACTCTCCCGCCATAGAACGGGCTTGTGGGAGCCATAACATGATGGATTTAGGGAGAATGTAAAGTATCTGTGAGTTTTTGATAGAGATTTTAACTACTGTTCTTCATGATAAATTTCAGCCTTTTGCATGTTAATCACAGCAAAACCCACCACCTGATTTTTTTTTTTTTTTTTTTTTAGAATAAAAAAAAATCAGGTGGTGGGTTTTGCTCTTATTAACATGCAAAAGCTTATTCATGAAGAAGAAGAAGCTTTATATATGAGGAAGAAAAGCTTAATGGAATTGAATTTGTCATACACATATGTGGCCAAGGCTAGAATTTTGCATGCCAACTAAAATGAAATTAACAACTTAATTTCATAAATTAATTTCAAAATTAATTTTAAAAAAACTTAATTCATATAATTAGTTTAAAAGTAATTTTAAATAATTAATTAAAAGTTTTAATTAATTATAATTATTTAATTTAATATCAAATACTAATTTAAATAATCGCCTAATTCCGAACTCTCTCAAATAACCCGGAATATGAATACCTATTCATATATACAAACCGAAATATGTATATGTACATATTTGCAATATTTAAATCATATTTAAATAATTTGAACTCTCTTTACAATTTAATTCATTATTAAATTATAATGGGTTAAGTATATCACATATAATAAACGTGTATTCCCTAAATCGATTTTTGACTGATTCAAATTCTTTCATCACTTTTGTTCTAAGGTTTTGTCCGTATGAGCTAGCAGGGGGACCTAATGGACCTACAGATCATGGACTCCAACGATCCGAGATTAACCGGTTAAACTCATTAACCTAGTTAACCAACATTCGTTAGCTAACGGGACACTCCACTATAGCCCATAGCTACACTCCCCTCACTGTAGATATATTTTTGTCCACCCTATACAACCATAATCAGTAAGTCGACCCTTCACAGGTTGTTCGTAACTGCAATAGGTCAAAAGTCTGCTTTACCCTTGAAGTTACTGAAGGAATGAAATTCCTTTGGCAGCAGAAACTTATCAGACCGTCTCGCATTGAAATTTGTTTAGGAAAAACCCATACATTGGCAAAGTTAATTTCAGAACAATTCTAAAAATTAAACCTAGATTAAGCTTGCTGATTACTGTAAATTTAAGGCCAAGAAACTTACACGTTGAAGACCAAATTTACAGAACGATGCTCCAAGAATTGTACAACGACATTTTCTTCCAAGAACACGACCACCACAGAACACCCACTATGACTCTGGGATTTTGAGATTTGAGTTTGTGGGAACTCAATCTTGAATTGGGAATAAATCTCAGCCAATGTTGCTATGATTTCTTTTTGAGGAATCGAGAGAGTTTGTGAGAGTTTGTGAGAGTTTGAGAGAGAGATCATAAGATTCTCTTCTCTGTCAAAAAACGAGAGAGAGAGTGACCTCAACTGCAGCACTACCCTACAGTTTGTTTTTCATCCAAATGGGAGGGAGAGAGATCCACAATCTCTAACTCCCCACATGGCACCATCCCAACCGTTGAGATTTAATTATTATTAAATAATAATTAATGTTAAAACCATATATTATGCAAAATTAATCTAATTAAATCGTAATTTAACTAAATTAATTTTACTAGATAGTTTTCAACTCATCAATTCAATTAAATCTTATTTAATTGAATTAATTCGAGCCAACCAATTAATTCAATAATTAATTGTTCCCAATATTAATTAAACATCACATATTTAATTCATTTCACAATTGAATCATATTCAAATGTACTCTTTTAACATATAGTTTTAATGTGCATCTAATGTACATTAAATATGAACTATAGTATTAATTTAATTAAATCATATTTAATCAAATTACATTAAACTAATTAATTAATTCTTCCAATTAATTAATTCTTTAATTAAATATCAAATATTTAATTAATTTTCTATTTGAATCAAATTCAAATAATTCTCTCATATACTATAGTTTTAATATGAATCTCTATTCATATTATTTTTTTTTTCAAATACTCTATTCATATTATTTTAACCTATAGTTTAACATGAATCTAATTCATATTTAATATTTGAACTCCTTCAAATATTTAATTCTCTCATCAATTAATTTTGAATCACATCCAAAATTAATTTTATGCTATAAAGTTTGATTCACCAATTAAACTTATATTATAATGTATCTTCATACATTATATTAATTGTATCAAATACAATAAAATTCCCTTAACGAATTTGAGCACACTTCAAACTTCTATTCAATACTATTTAACCTCAGAACCCTTTACGAGCTAGCAGGTGGACCTAATGGACTTACAGATTAGAAGCTCCAACGATACGAGCCTAATTGGCTAAACTCATTAACCAACTTAGTGAACATTCGTTAACTGTGGGTCACTCCACTAAAGACCCACAGCTGCACTCTTCTCACTGTAAAATATTTGTGTCCATGGATATTGACCAATAACGGTAAGTCAATCCTTCACAAGTGTTCGTAATGCTAGCTGGGTCAAATTACTGTTTTACTCCTGGGTTACATCTGGATCCTTAAGTACCACTGATTCCTCTAATGAACAATCTGCTATTGATACAATCAATAAACAGCAGTTCCTCTAGGGCTAGGAGAGGACGAGCACCCTTGTTCAAGACCCGTAATCAGCCCTTAAGGGAACACAGATCTACTAACCCCAATAGGGGAAGGAGTGAATTATATCTTGTAATGTTATGTTTCCATCCCCCACTCAGTCTTGCCCCTGAAATGGTAGGCTTATTGAGTCGGCAAACTGGCCACTCTCACCCATACAAATCTAAGGACAATCCCTTCTGAAAAGAGGTTCATAACATACTTAGGATTTAGATTGAGTTACCTAGGTCATTCTATTGAAATAGAAACCTAAACTAGTTAACGATGTTACATCTAGTGGTTACTATTTTGCGGTTCAGTCTTATGCAAACTCATTGCATAGGATACCCCCACTCGCATGTCTCCTACATGGATGTTTTGGATCATTGCATCTGTATCGAATACAAAGTGGATCGTATCTCATAATGTCACCAAGATAAGGTACCCAGCTTTATCTCTATACTATAGACCATTTAGGTTGTTACTTGAACACTGATCCCCGTATGTCCCCACATACCAGTCCAAGTTTCATCTAAACAACCTAGGATCTTAGTTTATTGGATTTGAGTCAAATTATGCAATTTTAGTAACAATAACTCTTTATTGTATAAATCTCAATAACAACTTATTGAGACAAGTGAACAATTTGTCACCATTCACTATTTACGAGTTTTAGGGCATAAAACCCAAGAGTTATATCTTGTTCCTTAAGTTCCACTGATACTCTAATGAACAATTTGTATATGGTCCAACCATTAAACAGAAAATCCTCTCGTGCAAAGAGAGGACGACACGCCTTTGTTCAAGACCCGGAGTCAGCACTTTAGGAAACAACCTCTACTATCCCTATAGGCGGGGAGAAGTGAATTCGATCTTGCAAGACTATGTCCTTAGCTATCTACCTGGTCTTATCCCCAAAATGGTAGGCATATTGAGTCGGCGATGATGAGCCACTCTCACCCATGAAAACTAAAGGATAATCCCGAATAAACAGGAGTTCATAGTTAGCTCAGAATTAAGATCGAGTTACCTCGGTCATCACATGAAATAGTCAGTTTCACAGTAAATGACTTTAAAAAGGAAAGTGACTTATTTCTCGATCCTGGTCTTATGCAAACTCATTGCATAGGATGCCCTATACTATAGACCGTTTAAGCTATCACTTGAACTTGATCCGCTTTTATGTCTACACATAAAGTTCAAGTGTTCATTATATAGCCATGGGTTCTAGTTTATTGGATTTGGTTTTAATTAATGCATAATTAAACAACCATTCAATAACTACTTATTGAAGAACCTCAATAACGCATTATTGATTAACTTGTTACATTTACTATCCACGAGTTTTAGGACATAAAACCCAACAAAACATACATTAGAAGTCCCCAATTGCGACGATCTAAACTTAGTCTGTCATCGAACCGCTGCAACTAAGCTCCGTGGCATTAGCCACCCAAAAATACAATAGAACTAGCCTAAATTACAGTAGAATGCGAAGAAGTATAGAGGAAACGGGGAAGAAATTGGCTAGGAGGGGAAAAATACCAAGAAGTATTGACCTAAAAATAAAAAGTTCCCTTTTATACACAGGCATAGCATCGAGAAGCAATGATGCCACTTATTTTAAGAAAAAATCAGATTCGTGCGCGAAGAACAGCGGAAGAACTTCTAGCGTTGAGACGCTAGGCTACGAGTTTGAAGAGTTTTGCATAGCGTTGGCCAGCATTTTGATGCTCTCTTCAGTTTTTGGCTTGGAATTGAAATATGTAGAGTGTTGAGATGCCATCAACAAGAGTCAGGACGCTTGGCTTTGGGAAAATAGTTCAATTTGCTCCGGTTTCGCTCGTTTAAGCTTTGAATTGGCTAAAAGCCTCCGTCACGGACCTATACACATATTATGCTCATTTAAAAGCATTTTTTGCATGGAATTTGATAGCGCACATAACGAGCTATTTTTCACTATGTTTATTTGCTATTCTGTAAGATTAAATTGGCCAAAATTATGCACTTTAATGTTTATTTTGTAGGAAATGCATTGTTGGAGGAACTGTTGAATTAGGAAGTTGTTCAAGTGTTTGGGATCCAAAAAGAAGCAAAATAATCGAAGAAGATTTGAAGCAATACCTGAAATAGCTACTTTTCCTGAGAGATCAGCGTCGAGATGCTATACTTTGGGCATCTTGACGCTGCTGCAGGTGTTTCCCACAGCTAAAAACCCGAGGGCACAGCGTCGAGACGCTGACCACTTTTTCAAATCTGTCTACGGCGTCAATAGGACAATGTCGAGTCGTTGTCCTTAGCGTCTTAACGCTGCCCTGCGTTTTCTAAAAATACCAAGCGATTTCAATCATCCAAGGTGTGTTCAATTTGTGGATATCAAGACGGGGACGTGCGACATCGACGGGACTATAGTTTTTATTGTTCTTCACCTATTCTTTAGTTGTTTTTATAGCTTTTCTCTTTCCTAGCTCATATTGTAATGTGGATATGATGAATAGCTAGACTTTTAATTCTTAGGGATTGATGTAGCCCTCTAAGCATTGTGAAGTATTCTTGGATGTATGTTTTGATTTCATTTATGCATAGTCTTTACTTAATGCTTTCAATTTATTGGCCATGAATTGAATGATGTTTTCACTAAATCTTGCCGGGAGAGGGGGTTTAGCCTAGAACTTGTTGTGCATAACTAGGATAGTCCTACGATAAGGAGATTTATGATAGTCTTAGAAATCATTAAAAGGATTAGACTTAAGGTCTTGCATGTTAAAAAATTTAGATAGAGAGATATTGAATTCATTGTATGCTAGAGAATTATTTATGCTCAGGAGAGATAAATATGAGATGAGTGTATACTTGATTTATGAATATTAGCATGTTAAATAATCCAAGTAATTAATTCAAAACCTCAATAGGTGAGGTTAATTCCCTAAGGGTGTGTTTGGGGCATGGAGGTGGAGTTATGAAGTGGGGAGTTGTGAAATCTGTGGAGTTAGGAAGTTTGTGTTTGAAGTGCATAATTGTTAAGTCTGGAGTTAGGAAGTCTGTGTTTCGAGTGCAGAGTTGTTAACTTGGAGTTATGAAGTCTGTGCCTGGGGAGCTGAGTTCTGAAGTCTGAGTTTCTACTACTTTTTTTTTTTAAAGACATTTATGCTAACTGAGGTTAATGAGAATGTTCTTTCCATTGATACTTAAAATTGAGATCTTAGGTATGTTTTACCATTTTTCTTCTTAGTGACATTGGAAAAAAAAAATGAGATTCATAAACATTCAAACAGTCCTTGCACACAAGAAAAGTTACTTCACACAAAATGATGCTTCTTTTCATAAATATTGGCAAGATTACGATCAACCATCTTAAAAAAATTCAGATTGGGTTGAATATATTACAAATAACCAAAAAAAATTATCAAAATTAAGCCAATAGTACGTAGTTCGATAATTACAACCCAAAAGTTAGGTGGAAGGAAAGTCTCTTCAAAAATCACCAGCGTCGTTTAATAAACCTCGTAGTAATCGAAGTTTTAGGGGAGGTGGGACAGAAAGCATCATGTTTGTCATTTTCGGGTCTGCGAAGAGAATACGCATTAGAGCCACTCTCTCGTCATCTGTCAACTCCGGCTGGGCCAGGAGCATCTCGGGCACTGTGTCACGACGCTTAAACTCCCTTGTGTCCTGCGTGTCGGGCTAGTCAGCAACTTTGGTGAACTGAGTCTCTTGCATGTTAACTGACTGCCTCATGATATCCAGCGTGTCTGCTTCATACGACGCCTGTCCCCTCTTTTGTCCCTACGAGGACCCGGCTGTGCTCGGTCGACTAGTGGGGGTGATGGGGACGTCCTCAAACTCGACCTCGGCGTTGAGATTAACCATTGGAGGCACTGGGACGTAATAATCTTGCGGTCCTTGAAAGTTGCAATCGCCCTCATCGTCCCCATGATTGCTTTCTGCTTGTTTCGCTGGAACGGAACTCCCCAATCCACTTGCTCGATCCTTCCCAAACACGAACGCCAGTTCCTCGTAGTGAGGAAATGGCTTGTTGAGGAGTCCTTTTGCAGCAGAGTGGGACTGCATATATAGAAGTGAATATTAGCAAACATAATATACGAGCATGATACATATGAGTCAACAATGACCATACCTTAACCCATGCATCAAACACTTCCTTCTCAGCTTCAATACGTTTGAACTTCTCATTCCACCCAAACCCACTACAACCTGGACCCAACATCTCCGATATTGCACCGTACTGGCGTTTCATGGATCGTATCTTGCAGTCTATCGTTGACATTGACTTAATACTGCAAGCGGGATGTTTTTCCTTCAACATTCGTTTGAGTCGGGGTAGATAGTCGGGTCAGAACGTGCCGTTATCTCCCCTCCAACAGCCCTCGTGTACCAGTTCAACGAGGCATTCGACTAATTTCGCCTCCTCAAATCTGGTCCATATGTGTTTTGGTTGTTTTTCGGCACCTGCCATATTCATACATGCATATAGTAGTTTGTTATTACAGTTCATAAGTCTGTATTCACATCAGTTGTTACTATAATGGCACGGTGGCATAATGCATAAATGGAATTTGGCAAATAAGTCCGCACTTCAAAATTCAATAATAATGTATCAGGAACAAAAGTTTTTCATAAACAAAGTACATTAACATAACATAGGTGGTTCGCAATACAGAAATAACGAAAGTTCAGCACAACACAGAAATAACTGAATTTCAACACAACAGAATAACATTGATTTAAGGAGTTCATTGAGATTGCCCCCACGTAGTGAACATTCTGGTAGCCAGGTCATCCCGCTTCTGAGTCCATTCGTTTGAGGTTTGAATGAAAGTAATGTTGTCCCCATCAAGAGCCACAGGTTTGAACCCACCAATATCCACTTCGTCCAACCCAATATCAAGACCCATCTCCCGGGTGATTAGGTTGTCAAGTAAGCAGCATGTCGTTATGATCCGGCACTGAGTCCGAACAGGGTAGTATGACGACTTCCCCCGAAGTATCGCCCATCGTCCTTTTAGCGCACCAAACGCTCTTTCAATGACATTACGTGCAGAAGAATGCTTCATGTTAAAAAAACTCCCTCGGTGTAGTCGGTGCATTACCTCCCCCACGCCACTCAGATAAGTGGTACTACTCTCCTCTGTAAGGTGCCAAGAATCCCTCTGCATTTGGGTACCCGGCATCACACAAATAGTAATACCCTATTGAGAACATAAAGTTAAAACCTAAGGATGACAGCAATTATTCGAATATGAGCTTGACAATGGGTTTCTTACCCTTCGAAACAGTTAGGCTATTGGGGCGTGATATTGCATCTCTAAGTACACGAGAATCAGCAGCCGAGCCTTCCCATCCTGGCATGACGAAAATGAATTCACCTTTTGGGGACACAACGCCCAACACATTTGTTGCAATCTCACCCTTTTGCGTCCTATATCTTGGTCGATCAGCAACACTCACATTGACCTTTATGTACGTACCATCCAATGCTCCCAAACAATTCTGTTTCGAGATCACATAACTGATGTGAGGAAGACATTATAAGATCTTCACGCATTCTACTAACATACAATATCCATACCTCGAACCATTTCCATCTCCCATCTTGGCAAGAACTCGTGATCGATTCCAGTTTCTTAAGAAGAACGTCATACAAGCGTAGTACGACACTTAGAGTCTCGTCGAAGTGCCTAGAAACAGTCTCACCAGACCGTGCAAATTGTCTTCTGATTACTCGATTCTTAACATCGTGAGCGACAATGTGTAAGAACATCGCTACCATCTCTTCCACGTCTACAATTTCCGTTCATACCAAACCTGATGTCGTCCTAAGCATACTACATAGGATGGCAAAACATCTCCTTTTCATCCTCGTGCTCTCACGACAGCACAGGTCACTTTCATGGATCAACCGAAAGCAGGCTAATTGCCTTATCTGGTGTCTAATGTAGGGAGATTGGTTTTCTATCCTACGATGGTCGTTCATGAAGAAATTAATCAACATGAATAGTTGGCGCTGGGAGTCGGCCATTATTGAAAGAATAGAACACAGTTCATGTGGGGTTATGAAATCCATAAAGAACAGCACTACTTGTTCCTGAATAAAATATACACCATTCGTTATTTCGTTTCAGAGCTTTCTGTTCGTACATGGTTATAGCCTAACATACTATAGATAATAAACGATGACGTACATTACAATCATTCCAAACAGGAACCCTAGCAACATCCGACTAATACTATACCATTTTCCTACATGACCATATCCCATAACGGGGAGGTTACGACACACTTGTTGATCAATGAAGTTTTCTTGGCCACTAGTCACCATTACATAATGCCTAAATACATACTCTGCTTCTGCACATGTTGCATACGACTTGTGTAGTGCTCCCCTAAATTGGTTCACTTGTTTGTGGCATTCAACCCACGAGGTGTAAATTCCTGGGTTGCGACCAGCAAACACCACATAGAATTTCGATGTCCCCATACTCCAATTATTCAAAATATAAGAAGTCAAGCAGTCACCTATCGTCTATAAGAAAAATGTGTTTTTCGGTTTATGATTTCATGCATTTAGGGTTTCATGTTTTACGGATTATGGTACCATAAGTTAAGAGTTTCATGTTTTTAGGGTTTATAATTCTATCAGTTTAGGGTTTACGGTTTAGGAGTTAGGGTTGTATGTCTTAAGGGTATTATGTGTTTAAGGTTTACAAGTTTATGTTTTTATGGTAGGGTTTCATGTGTTTAGGGTTTTTAGGGTTTTATGTGTTTGTGGTTTATGTTTTTATGTGTAAGGTTTTATGTGTTTAGGGTTTAGAGTTTTATGTGTTTAGGGATTAGGGTTTAGGGTTTTAGGGTTTTAGGTTTTAGGGTTTAGGGTTTAATGTGTTTAGGGTTTAGGTTTTCATGTGTTTACGTATTAGGGTTTACGGTTTTAGGGTTTTAGGGTTTAGGGTTTAGGTTTTTATGTGTTTAGGGTTTAGGGTTTTAGGGTTTAGGGTTTTATGTGTAAGCTTTTCATGTGTTTAGGGTTTAGGTTTTCATGTGTTTAGGGTTTAGGGTCATATGTGTTTAGGGTTTACGGTTTAGGGGTTTAGGGTTTTATGTGTTTATAGGTTTTCATGTATTTAGGGTTTAGGGTTATATGTGTTTAGGGTTTAGGGTTTTGGTTTTGATGTACGTTTATGGTACATACGTGTAGCTTTATACGTTTAATTTTTAAAAAAGAGTTAAACAAAATTAAAAAGAAACAAAAATTATCAAACGGAATAGTGGTTTTGATATACCAGTTCATTGTTTTTAGAGGAGGAACTCAAATTATGTGCTTCAAATCAAGTGTCAGTACTAAATAAATAAAACATCATAAAATTTAATCTACTTGACAATGTACTTGAAGATTCATGAATGAGGTCAGATTCATTCTTCTTAACCCTTTTGTTGTTCATTGATTTCGTATATAACTGATTGTTTCCCTGAATTTGTAAACAAAAGATTATATTGTCGATATAGTCTAAATTAAAACTATCCATATATTATTAACTCCATTTAAAAAACATTACTGAAGAAACATATTTCTTGTAATCTACTTTTTAAAATATTTTTGAATTTCTAAGTCCACATTTTGAAAAGTAATAACTATATTTCAAGGGAAAATTTTGTCATTTTAAAAGATAAAATGCGTTTAAGTAGGAGTGGGATTTCAATTATTAAAAAAATAAAATTCAACATTATAGAATAAAAATGTCGTTTTTAAGAAAAGGATTCAATTTGTTAAAAAGGTTTATCTTTTAAACCATCTATTTACTGTGATTTTTTTTTTCACAAAAGGAAAATTTTGTCCCATTCGATTCTTATTTCATTTTCATATTTTATTTAACTTGATGAACGTTGTTAAAAAAAAAGAGCATAAGAAGAGATTTTCGTTCAGAAAAAACACTCATAATTTTGTTTCATTTTAGAATATTTGGGATAAACAGATGGAGTCTTCTTTAATTTTTAGTCCAGTTTCAAATTTTATTTAAATTGATGAACATTGTTAAAAAAAAATTCCAACAAAATTTTTAAAACAAAATTTTTAATCAACATTAATAAACTTTTTTTAATGAACTAAAATTTTTAAACAGAATTTTGAATCAACTTTTTTTAACTTTATAATTACCATTAATCAAATTTTTAACCAAATTTTTTTAATCAACAAAATTTTAAAACCAGAATTTTTAATCAACTTTTTTTTATCAACAAAATTTTAAATATAGAATTTTTAATCAAATTTTTTTTTTTTAACTTTATAATCACCATTAATAAACTTTTTAACCAACTTTTTTTAATCAACAAAATTTTAAAACCAGAATTTTTAATCAACTTTTTTTTATCAACAAAATTTTAAAAACAAATTTTTAATCAACTTTTTTTAACTTTATAATCACCATTAATCAACTTTTTAATGGACCAAAATTTTAAAACATAATTTTTAATCAACTTTTTTTTAACTTTATAATCACCATTAATCAACTTTTTAATGAACCAAAATTTAAAAACATAATTTTTAATAAACTTTTTTTAAAATTTATAATCACAATTAATCAACTTTTTATTGAACCAAATTCTTAAAACAGAATTTCTAATCAACTTTTTTTAGCTTTATAATCACCATTAGTCAACTTTCTAACCAACTTTTTTTAATCTACAAAATTTTAAAAACAGAATTTTTAATCAACTTTTTTTAACTTTATATTCACCATTAATCAACTTTTTAATGAACCAAATTCTTAAAACAAAATTTTTAATCAACTTTTTTTAGATTTATAATCAACATTAATCAACTTTTTAATCAACTTTTTTTTAACCAACACAATTTTTAAAATAGAATTTTTAATCAACCTTTTTAATCAACATTATAGTCAACTTCTTTTTTCTATTTGAAACCAAATTTTTTTAAGTTTATATTTTTTCCTACATAAACAAAGATTAACATGGAATATGACCGTTATATGAGATGGGTTGTACGTGAAACCAAACACTCAAGGCTAGAGATCGGTCACGTCCTAGTCTTTACGGGCAAATCGTACGAAGAGAATAGAGTGAGGGATAGAAACGACTTACTAAAGATGGCAATACAAAAAAAAAAGGATACTTGGAAACGAACTCACCAACGGAGCTTGATGGATGAGCAGTGGAGACTTTCCTCAATGTGCAAATGAGTGGTAGTGTTGTATAAATAAAGGATGGAAAGAAGGTGGTTGGAGGTAATAAAAACGTGATAGGATTGATAACATTAATGATATGTACTTGTCTTTTCAAGAAAAGAAAAGGTAGATTGCATTTATGTAATGAAAATAAATGCAATCTACCCTACTTATTAAAAAGCAAGATAGATGGTTAATGGATGGCTGAAATAAATGCAACTTGACCGAATTAAATGCAAACTACCCACATATATAATTTATCACGTTCAAAACTAACTACAGAATGGAAAGATTGGATCAAAATAAACGGGAATAGTCAGAAAGTAACCAAACAACAACTAAGTTTAGAAAAAAAAATTGAAAAGTAACCGGCCTCAGGTGCATTAGTTTCAAGCTTTTTTTTTTTTTAAATACAGAACATTGTGCAAAGTAGGTAAAGAAAAGTAAATTGAAATCCTCAATTTTAAAAATACAAATCGTGGCTATCAACCAAAACATGAAATCCACCAACCAAAAACAGAGGGAAAATCAATGAGATATGGACAGAACCAAGAATAGGAACAAAATAATGATATGGAAACATCTAGACATAACCAAAACTATGAACAAAGTAATTAGAATGAAAAATATGGTCAGCACCAACATTAGGAACAACATAATGAGGAAGAATATTTTTTGGACAGAACCATCAACATGAACAACACACATGAGAAGTAAAAAAAAATATGGACAGAACCATGAGCATGAACAACACAATTGAAAAGTTAAAAATATGGACAGAACCATCAGTATGAACAACACAAATGAGAAGTAAAAAATATGGATAGAACCATCAACATGAACAACACAAATGAGAAGTTACAAATATGGACAGAACCCTCAGCATGAACGACACAAATGAGAAGTAAAAACTATGGGCAGAACGATGATTATAAACAAAATGATTAAAAGGAAACATATGGACAACACGAAGATTATCAAAAAAAATAATGAGGAAGGAAAACATGGGCAGAACAACAAAATAATGAGATAGAATAAAATGGACAGAACAACAAAAAAATATGAACAAAAACAGGGGGGGGTTATCAGAACAAACCCAAAATCAGAACACAAGGATTATGTAGAGAAAAAAAGGCAGAATCATAAAGAAAAGGTAAGGTTAGAACATAGCAAAAA
The DNA here is from genome assembly GCA_017139565.1 of Luffa aegyptiaca. Lineage (NCBI taxonomy): Eukaryota > Viridiplantae > Streptophyta > Magnoliopsida > Cucurbitales > Cucurbitaceae > Luffa > Luffa aegyptiaca. Next base: position 35,159,502 of record CM029397.1, read on the forward strand.
TGAACAACATAAGCGATCAGAATCATAACGAAGAGAGAAAAAATGACAAGGACAAATTTTGTACGAAAAAAAAGGGGAAAAGTTGCTTGGATGCGTTAGGAAGATCATTGGCCGGTTACAAAGGGGAAGAAGTCATACTTGCTTCCCACCCCTCACCGTGCTCCAATCACCTACCATGCGGATCCCGAATAGAACGTCGAAGGTCGCGGCAAGTTGAAGCGGCATGGGGTGGGATCTGAAAGTCACAAACGAAATTTTAGGGTTAGATCCGTAAGAAGGGTTACATCCATAACAAGGGACGCAAAATAGAAGAACGGTACCTCAGATTCATGAAGAGGGAGCGAGGAGAAGACAGATTTGAGAACGAACATCCCTCCGAAATCGAAGAAGATACGTATGCGATCCAAGAGCCGAAGATAGCACGAAACGAGAGTAAGGAAGATCAGATCCGAAAAAAATAAGAGCAAAGAACACAGATCTCAGAGGAGATTAGAGATCTGAGTAGGAAACCCCATCAGAAAAAACCAAAAAATCTCACCTCCAACATTTCGTCCAAGTGCCGAAGATACCAGAGAAGGACAGAGGGAAGGAAATGTGAAGAACGAAAGTAAAACCAGTCGAGAGAACGAATGCCAGAGAGAAAACCAGACGAGAGAAAGAAAACGAGAGAGAGAGAACTACCAAGTGAACGAAAGTGGGAGGGATCCAAGCGGGGAGGAACGCTGTTGAAGTGGAGGGTTACAAAACCCTAAAGACCGGTTTATAAAAACCGAGCCCCAAACACCAAGTTTGGGTTTTTTGTAAACCTGGGCTTCCGAAGTTGGATGCCCAAACAGGCCCTAAGAGTTTTCCTTCCAATTGAATTTCCATCTTTTAGTTTGTGTCATTTGATTTCTAAACCTCATCATGTTCTTGCCTCTAAATAAAATTGGAAACAAGAGTATTTGTGGTAATTAATTAACTAGAAACCAATCTAGAGGACAACACTCGTATTTCACAAATCACTATATTATTAAAACTTGACTCGTACACTTGCGGTAGTGAAAATTGAACATCAAAATTCAACGAAGATAAGAAAAATATGAGAAGATTATTCTACAAGCATTTGATGCTATCAGACACTAAAATATAAGAAATCGACTGAGGCTTTTTCGAAGTTTGTTGTTGTTGTTGTGTTGCTTTAGCAACCTTTTATAGACCTGAAGGCCTAGGGTTAGCTTCACCGGCGGATTTACATTGGGGCCGGGGGGCACGTGCCCCCCCTGAAATTTGGCGATTTATGTATATGTATTATATTGTCTACTGAAGTTTTAATGTGATGCCCCACATTCCAGGTAACCCAAGTTTGTTTTAAATTAATCGTTATGTTGGGTTGATTCAGATATTTTTCTCGTGTATTAAGATCTTTTCAGTTTATCGTGCAGGCTGAGTGGGGAAGTTAGTCAGCGTTTTTTTCTCCTGGTTAGTGGGTAGTTTTGGAGTTTGTTAGGGTTTTAAAAAAAAAGAGTCAATCTCTCTCTCTCTCTCTCTCTCGCGAAGCTGCCGCCCCCCATCCCCTTCTTTGCGTTTTTCCCTTCCAGCCGTGTAGCCGCTGCTGCCTTCCCCTGTTTTTCTTCACGTCGTCACCGCCAGCCGCCTCGCACCGTCGCCCTTCACCCCGTCCTCCTCGCGCCGCCTAGTCGCCCTGCACAGCGTCGCCGAACTCCTCGCGCTGCCCAGTCTCCACGCTCAGCCACCGCCGTTGCCTGCCCTGTTTTCTCCTTGCGTCGCCGTCGGTCTTGTCTCCCTCTCCCTCGTTTTTCTGGTTGCGCCGCCGCCTTCCCCCTTTGTTTTCTACCTCCGGCGAACAAGTTCCCGCGAGCACCCCGTGCATAAGTTCCTCTCTCCCTCGTCTTTGGCCGTTTTAAGCTCCATTTAATCTTCTTTTCTCTCGTTTCGCTCAGATGCCAAGCGTCCAGCATCTCAGATCTCGGTTCTCTTGCAATCTTGCTTCTGCCCAGTGTGTTTCGGCGGGTTTCCAGGCCTCTTTTGGTGTTATTGGGCGATTTCAGTAAGTTCTATCTTGACCCATTCTCTTTTGGCTTCAAATTTAAGTTACCCATGACCCAAAAGGCGTTAATCTGAGTTACCCACTCGTTATCGCTTCCTAAATTGCAGGTTCTGGCCATTTTGGACACTGTACAGCACGTATTGGTCACCTTCAGTTCTGTTCGGTAAGTTCCAGTGGCCTTAAAGTCTTTAGAAACTGCCTTAGTTAGCTTTAGAATGCTTTTTAACCTTTGGGTATCCTCTAGTTTCAGTTTCGTATCGATTCGGGCTCGGGATAGCACTTATTCAAGGGATTTCGGTCCTGTTTGATATTTTCCAGCAAGGTACCCGCCCCTGTTCGGTAAGTTTTTAGCACCTTAGGTTCCTTTTAATCGATGTTGGGTGTTGGAAAGGTTGTTGGGCTATTTTCCTAACCTTAGAAGGTCTCTTTTGTGCCTGTAGGTCTGTTTAGAACATATTCTAAAATTTTCCAGCAATTGGTAGTGGTTTAGGAGCGCTTTTATCTTGTGTAAGTAGTTTCTATCTGGTTGGGTTTGTTTGTTTATTTGAGCATGTCGTTTGCTTTACTTGCCTTGTTATTATGTGTTGTGCCTATTACGTATGTAGCTCGTTATGTGAATAAGCATGATGTTTTGTTGGATTCTTAAGCATATTGCTCTGTTGTTTCATAAGCATGTTGCTTGTTTAATTCATGAGCATGAGGCATTGATGCATGATAACTATGCTGCATAAGAGTCATGTCTGCATAGTGTGTGGTCATTGGGGAGAGGCGGAGCATGACGTGTAAATCATGTGTTGGGTGTGTGTGCGGAGCGTGACGCGGAAATCACGTGTGGGTGTGAGTTCGGAGCGTGACGCGGAAATCACGTGTGAGTGGCGCTGCGCATGGCGCGAAATAATAAATGTGTTGGGCGGGTTTGCGGAGCGTGACGCGGAAATCACGTGTGGGTTGTGAGTGCGGAGCGTGACGCGGAAATCACGTGTGAGTGTGCGGGCATGGCGCGGAAACCATGTGGGGGTGCATAGCATGATGCGTGGATTCATGTTGTCGTCCCATTTTGCATGAAACATGTGTTGGCATTGTTGTTTTCGTGTTTAAGAGCTTGTTGGTTTGCTTATTGCTTTAAAAGCATGATGTGTGTGTGAATAGCATGTTGATGTGGTTGTCTGTTGTTTGGTGGCTCACCGGGTGTGAGCTACTTACCAGTACTGTGGTTGTACTGATACCCCTCCCCTTTCTTCCCCCCAACATTTTCAGATTATGCAGGTGATGAGCTTTATGTGCCCGGTGATGTGGATGAGGAGGTTCACGAGGGATGACCACAGGATTTTGTGTATTTGATATTTTCTTTCTGTTGGATAGGGTAGTTCTTTTACTTGGTTGTTGATAGGTTGATTCTTTAGCTTACATATAGGTTGGATTGGTTTTCTTTTAGTTGTTGAGCTGGTGTAGAACTTCATGCTTCCGATAGGTTGTAAATATGTTAATGTTTAATAAAGTCGAACTGTTTCTAGAAAGTTAAGAGTATGCTTGCACTAGAAGAATTTAGGTTCTGTTGTTTGTTGAAGATGCGAGATATGACTCGTATTCTAATATGAAGTTGTTTCTGTGGAGTTGTGGGGTAGAATGAAATGATATAGAAGTGTTGTTTTGAGTTTAACAGGTGATTAAAAATTTTGGTTTCGTTCTATGTATGCCGTTATGCTGTCGAAATTTTCGGAGCTCTCGGTTAGTTGAATAGGAATTTAGTAACGTCACTAGGCTAGATGTTAATAAAACCTGGGGCATTACATTTAAAATATTTTGTTGCCTCGTTGGTAAGGGGGCACCGAAGTACACTCGCTGCAAGGTCATGGTCTCTCGATCCAATGATAATGCATATAGTCTTTTGAATTTCTTTTTGTTTATATATTCTTTGAATTCCATTTTTTTTTATTTTATTTATACGCTTATAATTTTTAGTACACTTCGGTTTTTATTTTTCTACATAGAATTTTATTTTTTAGTAAACTTTGGACCAATTGTACTAGTTTTGTTTTAATTTTTTTTAAAAATTTTCTAATTGATCTATGAACTTTCTATTTTGAACATAATAGGTTTTAGATATATTCAGAAATTTTTAAAAATCAGTCAATTCGAGCTTAGTTGAGTAGATAAAGACACTAATTATCATCTTAAAAGTTAATGATTCAATCACTCAACTCCTCAATTGTTGAAATAAAAAAAAATATAAAATTAACTATTTCATTAGATATAAGATTAAATTTTGCATCTAATTGAACCTTAAACTTTTAGTTGGAATTAATAGATACATTAATTTATTATAAGAAATGTGCAATGAGACCTATTAGATACAAAATTAAATTTTATGTCTAATATATAACATCTAATTTTTAAAATTTCCAAATACGAAAGAGACTTAATAGATACAAAATTGAAAGTTCCGAGATTTATTAGACACAAAATAAAAAATTCAAGGACTTAATAGACGCTTTTTAAGTTCATCAACTATATGGATACAAATTTAAAAGTTTATGGACTAAAGTTATTTAATCCTATATGAAGTTGTGCCCCCTGGTGTAAAGTTCTGGATCCGCCACTGGTTAGCTTTCGAGATCAGTGTGAGGAGTTAATTGCCATGTGTAATTCATTGATTCGAGGATGTTTGTTGGAGAATATTTGGACATCTTGCAACTTTCTTGATTCTCAAAAGATTTGTCGAAAAGGTCCAGTTGGCCGTATTTTCATTTTCTTTTTTTTTCTTTTTTTTTTAATAATGGACACCAAAACCCAAAGTCATAGATTTGTAATACTTTTCTTTTTTTAATAAGGCCCAACTTGACTAAAAAACTAAAATTGAACATAGAACCCAACTTTCACTTATTTTTAATTAATGACATTTAATCTGTTGGGTTTTATGCCCTAAAACTCGTAGATAGTAAACGTACATTTGACCGAACATTAATAAAAATGATGTATTATTCAATGTTTGTATTATATCTTGTCTTAATAACTCTAATCCAATAAACTAAACATCCAAGGCTAATAGAATGAGGCTTGAACTAGTATGTAGGGACATACGGGGATCAATGTTCAAGTTTTAGCCTAAAGGGTCTATAGTATAGGGATAAGGCTGGGTACCTTGTCCTGGTGACACTATGGATACGGCCCGCTTTGTATATTGATACAAACGTATTGATCCAACGCGTACATGTAGTTGACATGCGAGTGGGGGTATCCTGTGCAATGAGTTTGCACAAAGACCGGACCGCGAAATAGTTTACCACTAACTGTAACACCGTTAGTTAGCTCGATTTCTATTTCACTAGGATGACCTAGGCAACTTGGCCTTAATCCTGAGTGGATTATGGACTCCTGTCCATGAGGGATTGTCCTTTGATTTGTACGGGTGAGAGTGGCCTGTTCGCCGACTCAATAAGCCTACCATTTTGGGGACAAGACCGAGTGGGGAGCTGGGAACGTAGTCTTACAAGATGGAATTCACTCCTTCCCGATATTAGGGTAAGTAGAGGTGTGTTCCCTTAAGTGGTGTCTCCGGGTCTTGAACAAAGGGCCCTACCCTCTTTATGGCACGAGAGGGATTTCTGTTTGTTGGTTGGACCACAAATAGGTTGTTCATTAGAGGAGCACTGGTACTTAAGGACCAAGAGGTAGCCCAGGGGTAAAACGGTAATTTGACCTAGCTGGGGTACGAACACACGTGAAGGGCTAACTTGCTGTTGACGGTCGATATCCGTGGACACAGAAATATATCTGCAGTGAGAAGAGTGCAGCTGTGGTTCTTTAGTGGAGTGAACCACAGTTAACGAATATTGATTAACTTGGTTAATGAGTTTAGCCAACTAATCCCATATCGTTGGAGCTTCTGATCTGTAGGTCCATCAGGTCCCATCGGTAGCTCTATAAGGGCGTTGAGGTAAATTTCTAAGGTTAAATTAAGTATTCGAAGGGGTTCGAATATTAAACTAAAATATGAATTTGATTCATATTAAAACTATAGGTTATAATTAATGTGCATTGGATGTATATTAATACTATAGTTTTATGAGAGAGAATAATAATAATTGAATACATGATGTTCAATTTTATTATTTTTAAATTAATTAATTTTGAATTAATTAATTGATTTAGTTTAATTAAATTTGATTTAATTAAACTATAGGTTAAGAGGGATATTAATTTAAATAAGATTTAAATTAATGTTATTTTAATTAATATTGATTAATTAAAATTTAATTAATTATAATTTAAAATTTGAATTTTAAATTTATAATTAATTAAAAATATCAGGTAACTGATTAATCAGTTACCTGATGTTATGCGTGAGGTGGCCTTCTCCTTATCGATAGGTTAAGTGAAGGGGTCATTATTCAGTTTTAACAATCCCCACTCTCACGCCTCTCTCCCTCTCTCTCGCCCTCTCTCTCTCGTTTTTGCTCTCTCTCTGTGAATACATAATTTTTTCCAGAGAAATCCTTAGAGATTGTGCTCCCACAAGTCCCTTGCGTTCAACCTTCAAGAGAATACCGGTGAACTTTTGGTGGTGGTGTTCGTGAGGTTTTTGCAGCAAGATCAAGATCCGTTTGCTGCTGTTTTTTCTGTAAACATCAAGGGAAATAGGCGAAACGTTCAAGAATTTCTACAAGGGTAAGTCATTCTTGAACTAGGATCGATAGGGTCCAAATCTAGAGTTTCTGCATATTTTTCCAGCATGTTTTATAGCTTTTACAGCATGTATTTTTGTTTATTTATCTGCTGTAAATTTATTTCTTTTGCCGTCGTATTAGTTTCCCAATCGGCATTTAAACCGATTAAGTTCTCTGATCGTTTCCGCTGCGCTAGGGCTTTAATCCCTGCATAATCAAAGTCATAGATTTATGACCTTGAAAAAATGTCATAAATTTCCGAAAATATGAAAGTCTCCGTTTTTTCCCGCAAAAAACGCGCCTCTTACATTTTATGACATTTTTTTCCCTCCCTAAACTTCATTGCCTTTTCCCTTGGTGTCATAGATTCTCAAATTTGTAGTAGTGTAAACTTATGTTTTTCAAATAGAATAGAATCTAATTGAGGGTGTAGATTGAAACATTTATGAAAGTTTAGTGTTTTCTAATTGATACGATTATTAGTTTGAGGTTTTTTTTTTTTTTTTTTTTTACAACATGTGGGGTGGAGGGATTTGAACCACAGACCTCTTGGTCGTTAGTACAAGACCAGTTGAGCTATGCTCATGTTGCCAATTTGGGGCTTTTATTGATGCAACCCTAAAAATTAGGATATAAATTGATTTTTGTCCAATATTCTACTTGCTTTTATGTGTATACATTTATTATCCTTGTGTCACACCAAATAACAAGAGCTCGAGCACAAGACCTTAGTAGACCATCCATTATCCAAAATAATATCAAGAAACACAATTTTTCCCACCATAGTTCATAGAAGAATTCATCATCATACCAAAGACGCGAAAGAATAAATTTTAAAACAAGTTAAATTAAACTTTAGGTGAAAAAATATAAAGAACTGGAAGAATCCAACAAAGTTCCAAATTTGGATAAAGATCATAATTACCCATAAACTTGTATATTTATATTTAAACCACAGAACAAAGATTCAAACAGGGACATGGATCATACTTATTTAACTTTTACAAGTAGTCTTGTTTTCTGCTCATTTTGCATGGCGTGGATCCTTAGGGGATTAATGCAATGAGAGTAGCCCAAGAGTTCATTTGATAATTAAGTATATGGCTAGTAGGTAAGTTGATGCCACTGATGAGCAATTTGACGTGCCACGGCCTCACCATCAGGCAACGACGCGACATAACAATGGTGACCATCAGTGCTGAGGGGATACTTGCCTCCCGAGTTAAACATATAACTAACAAACCAACCGACAAAGGGACCAATCACAAAGACGCCCAAAATGCTACCTATAACTGCAGATGCCAACACAAACACCTTAGAAGCGGCTTTGACGCCAACCAAAGTTGGCAAAACAGCACCCACAAGTTTTTTAACTATCACCCCACTGGCATCCGCAACTCTCATCAAGGCATGCTTTGTTATCGCTTCGAAAATGTGGTTCGATGTAAAGATGTCCCATACCATTATTCCACAATTAAGGACGAGAAAAACCTTCCCGGTTTTATTCGCCATGTTTTTTAAGTCGTCGTTTATCACACTTCCCCGCCCAGAAGCCTTGATGATGTCGTTATACACCTACATTGCAAGTGGGGATCGTATTGAAATAGATTGAATTAGAGTGGATAATTGGATTCATGATGTTCTTACTTATTCCTCAGTTTCTTCTTCTCAAAAAGTTAAGAGTAAAAAATTGAAATTTTACTTGATCAATTGTCTTTTTAAAAATATGAAATGTTCAAAATTATTATGTAATTTTACCTATTTAAAATATCCGTCGTGTATTTTATTAGTTAAAAATGAAAAAAAAAAAAAAAAACAAAACAAAAGCAAAAAGAAAACACTTTACTTTTTTAGGGTGTTTCTAAGGAAAATATGACATAACTAGCAAAAGACCTGAATTTGACGATTTCAAATTTGGATATAATTTTTAGGATGTTTCTAAGGAAAATGAGAATTAAGAAGAAAACAAAGTCACCAAATACACATGTTTCTTGATTATTGAAAACAAAGATAAGAAATAAGAACATTTACCATGCAGTGTTTAAATGACAAAGAACTGAAGCTACTAATACTATAAATAATCAAGGATATGTACCAGTAGCTTTTGTGCATCACTCAAATTCTCGAACAGCCCAAGAAGACCACGCTGATTTTGGTATCTAATGAATCCACATAAGAGATGTTAGGGAGTTTGTTGAGATGATCAATTTTAAAATATTAGAATTCTGATTATAATTAAAGTATTAAATATAATCAAAATATATTTTGAGTCTTCTATGTTCGTTTTATAATGATTTGGTTTATGTAGTTTAACATCACACATAGGATACTCTTACTCCAATTTACCATAGAAATTTGAAGTTGAGAAGTGAATTCTTTTATTTAAAAATTAGGGATGAAAATTAAAAATGGGATGTTGGCTTGGTTTTCATTTCTCATTTTAAATTAAAATTAAAAAAAAAGTCATATGGTTCAACTTTACTTTTTTATTTAAAACACGGAAAGAAAAATGATATATATATATATATTTTGACAACGAAAGCAAAAAGAATTGATTGTAATATTATGGGAAAATTACATACATTACTACTTCTCTTTTTTTTTTTTTTTCTCCAAACTATATTACTCCTTATCTACCCTAGTTATTTTAATTACACCGATAAATCTTCAATTAGATCAATCACCCTCTCTCCAAACTTACAAAACTGTTGCAATTCAACCCAATTGCTACAACACTGTTAGTAATAGATAGGAAATTGCACATCATCCATAAAGTATAAAAATTTCTACCATCAAACCTTTGAGCTATAAGGTTATTAAAATTTAACCAAAATATTTTATATATCCATAAAATTTAAAGATTATAATACTACCCATAAAAAAATAATTTAAATTAAAAAGTTTAATAAAAAAAATATTAATTAGTATATTAATTCCAACTCCGAGTAGATATGTACTTTTGAGCTGTGTTGTAAGTCGGTGGATTCAAATGAACACCAAACTTGGGAACTAACCTATCGATTTAGAAAATAAAAACTTTAAAGAAGTTTGTTTTATTTTTCCATGAAAATAAAATAATATAGATATAATTTGAGGTTACATAACAAGGGAGTATTTTGAACGGAAGTACGTTATTGAGTTTACCTTATGACAAGATCCTCGAACGTGGTTCCACTATCCTTGAGCCATTTCGAGAAGTGGTGCGAATCTGGACTCTGATGCTTCATCATGATCTGGTGCATACACTCATTGTATTTATTAGCCTCATTGGCCAAATCAGCCACATCGGTCAAATTTTCGGGATCTAGGGTTTTTAGTGCTTCAAAAATGTCCTTTGCGTGTGCACCAATTTTTGACAAATACTCTGTTCGAAGTGCGTAGTTCCTCACTGCCTGAAGTGAGATGTTAACACCTTTTTGCACGTACGAACAAGTATCATGAGCGATCGAATATCGAGTTTTGTCATCTTTGAACATTTGCTTCATGGCATTGGCATCATCGAGAAGCTTTATTATTGAGTTGTAATTATCTCCGACGTCCCTCAGATATTGGGCGTGATCCCATTCAGATTTGAATGGGAGGTTGTGTACAGCCAAGATCTCTTGGTTGCGGATTATTATTGCCAATTCTCGCAGTTTCTCGCCTTCCAGAAGCAAAAGGGGAGCCATCAATGAGTTAGGAAGAAAAAACTAAGGTATATCCAAGATCTTCAGAATGGAAGGGATGATTTTTAAAGGTTTAAATATAGTTTAATTAGTAGAAAAAATGTACTTTTGTTATGTCACATTTAAATTTAGTTTCTATTTGGATCTTCAAATTTAAAAATTTTGCACAACGTGAATGTATTATAAATTCTAAAAAGAATAAGGATCAAAGTGAAAATAATATAGATATAAAAAATTTATACGTGTTAATTAGACAGCAAATTATTATGGTATAATTGTCAAAAAAAAAAAAAATTATTATGGTATAATATTTCTTTTTTGTTGAACATGAATAATGTTACAAAAATGTCTTACACATCATAGTTTGTTGATGATTAACACTTTAAATCTCATGATCTTTATTTTCAATTACCCTTTTATTCTTAAATGTGAAAATATTGATATCTTATTTCATTATGTGAGATTTTTGACATTATTGCCTCTTTAAGAAAAAATAAATAACACAAAGTATTTTTGTCCATTCTGAAGCATCTAACCAATAAAACAAGTTGAAAGAAATTGTTAAGGGAATAAGAATATTTTTGACAGTTGTTTATTGAGAATAAAAACATTTTTGCCTGTTACTAAAAATTTTACTAAAGAAGCAAGTCAAAAGAATGTGATAGAATAATAAACAAAACATTACTTTCTCGTTACCATAAATCAAATAAAAAAGGTTCAAGAGGATAAGAAAAGAATATTTCTCACATTATAACAGATAAATAGGTGGGAATGACATGACTTCCTTGTTATCCATATGGAAGTAAATAAAAAAGAAGATGCTTTATCTATTTAACCTTATTTATTTTTTAAAATTTTTATAATTAAGGTGAGATTGACATGACATGACATTGAATGATTGATGTGTGTTTTATGCGTTACCACAATTGCACGAGTTAAGTAATATAGACATTTGAAGTATAAGATCATCGTCTCCTAAAGGACTGACTTTATTCATTTAGTTATCGTGAATACTATTGCATAACTTTATTGAGAGAATAAAATCCAATGCTAGAAAGATTAACAAAAAGCTAATCTAGAATTCAAAAGATAAATAGAGACACAATCACAAGAGATAATAATTCTATCGTATTGATTTCATTAATTGGGGGCTTTTAATTACTTAATCAACTTGTCAATTAGGATTCATTAGATACTCAGGCCATAAGTCAAGAAGCCTATTAACAACGATTCTCTCGTCCGTCTCCCACTCCCATAAATATTTAACAAGGAATCTCCTTTCAGTTTCCTCCTTATTAACTAAGCATGTCATTATAAACCTTCATTATCAACCTCTAATGTTGGTTTATTAATTCCGTCGTCACTCAGGTATATAAGCATTAGTCATGCATTCGGTTCTAGACACCCAAACCATAAGTCTAGAAGCCTATTGACAGCGGAATTAATAAACAAAACGTTAGAGGTTGATAATGAAGGTTTATATTGACATGCTTAGTTAATAAGGAGGGAACTGAAAGGAGATCACCATCAATCTTGAGCTCCAAGATCTTCGATAACGCTTCAAATCTTCTCCCAAACCACACCAAATTTAGTGTTGAATCATGATTATGAAAGAGTAAATATTGAACATGCGGAAGCAATTTAGAATCTTAGGCACTTAATTACACCAATTTTATGATTCAACATGCTTGGTTTTCAAACACGAAAACATGGTCTTTAGTTACCAACCTCTTGTATCTCAAAATCAAAGCTCCTCGTGGATTGTTTTCCTTCACCAACTGATCGCAGACCACCCACTAGGATCTTCCCCACTATTCTCCAACCTTATAACAGATTGTGGGATCCAATTGAGATGGTAATTTGGAAGGGAAATGCTTGAAGGTGCAAGCTTGTAGTGAGTTTGAGAGCTCAAATTGGCAGCATAACAGTAATAATTTCAGCATCCATTTCCCTCTTTTCAATCATCTACATATAGAGAAATACATGCATCTTCATGCAAGGAGAAGAAGACACCAAATTGAGCTTCAATTTTAAGTGGGATTAGATGTTTAATCAAGAGCAAATGCATGAGGTTGGTCAATGAGCACCACACCTCCTAAAATTGCCTTATTTTCCATTTTTGTAATTAATGTCTAAAATTAATTTTGATTGAAAATAATTAATTTCTTTTAATACTAATTCATATAATTAGTTTTAAATATTTAATTAAACAATTTAATTAGTGTTATTAATTTAATATCAAATATTAAACTAATATTTTGCATTTAATCCTGACTTCTTTCAAAAGCGGTTTGAGAACATGAATTCCTATTCACGTGTACCATATTTTAATCATATTTAAATACTTCAACTCTCTCAAATTATAGTTTAATTCATAATTAAACTAATAAGTCGATAATATCATATATAATCAATGTTGATTCACTAAACAGAATTTGAACGATTCAAACTTTCTCATCACATTGTTCTAAGGTTTATTATGATATAAGCTAGCAAGGTGACCTAATGGATCTACAGATCATGGGCTCCAACGATCCGAGATTAACAGGCTAAGCTCATTAACCTAATTGACCAACATTCGTTAGCTACTAATAACGTTTATTTATGTGCATTATTTAGCCTTAAAAACTTAGGTTATTGATAGGAAAGCAAGGACTTTGTGCTTAAAATCATACCTTTTAGAGTCAATTTAGCAAAAGTCTTGGAATCATATTGGAAATCTTAGAAATATAGAATTTATGCTTAAAATGCCGAAAAAGAGATTACTTTTGTAATATTTTATCGAAGTTAGTGTTTTTGTTCAGAGGGCTAGTAGCAGTGGAAATGTGTCCGCAATTGGAGAGAAAGAGTTAGCGGAGTAAAAGAATGAAGTTACAGATTTGTGCCCACATCTATGTTTCAGCTAGACCTAGAAATAGATGTCTAGTTGGCTTAGTCTTCTAAAGACACCTACAGCGGGGCTGAATAGGAGTAGAACTTAACTCACAATCTAGATGGCAGGTGATAAGTGTAAAAAATATACCTATTTTTCCTTTATATTTAGCTCATCTTCTTGTGAAACTTGTATGTTTTAGATAAAAAACACGATTCTCAAGCTTAAAAGGTGCTAAAATTGATAAGTTAGGACGTTGAGAGTCATGTGTGTCAAATTATGCATATTTGTGCTTAAAAGAACTCATTTTGGTGAGAATTGAACTTAGTTTTGGTGTTTTGTAGAAAACAGAGGAATTTGGAAAAATTCCCAGAAATGCGATGCAAGGCTAAAATGAAATGCGACCGCATTTCTAGGCAGAAACAGAAAAGTCTGAGTCCGTCGTAGGTCGTTGTAAACGAGCTTTTCACGGAACTAACCAGCTGTTTTGACTCCGAAACTGATTGGGCTACCTGCTTACATGAATTTCGTGACTCCCCAACCACTTTTCACTCTATAAAAGGCCGAAAATCGAGAGGAAACACAAGCATAACTCACTGGGAAGAAGAGAGTGGTGACAGAACCCTAGTAGATGCCCATGAGTAGAGATGCCCGAGGTCCTTGCTAGATGACTAAATTCTAACCCTTAGTTAGAGACATAAAACCCGAGTGTTTGTAGAGATTTCACCCTATTCCAACTTGTAAAAGGAGAGTAGAGTGTCGTGAGAACTCTAGAAGGATTGGATAAAAGAGAAAAAACCCTAGTTTTAGCTACTGCACCTTATTTTCCAACACTTGTTTCTTTTCATTGTTCTGTATTCTTTATTCATTATGTCAATGAAAAGTTGTTCATTTGCATTATATTCCATCATGCGTAGCTAAATTCCATTGAGGGGTTCGATATAGTGAATTCTCTTATGGTTTAAATAGCTTGAAAGTGTTTATTTGCCTAAATTCTATTTACTGCATGTCACTCTTTATTGAATATCATTCTGAATCTTGTTGAGTTTAACTTGATCACTTAGACTTTCCATGCTATGTGAGTTTGATCCTGAAAGGGACAAACAATATTGGTTTTCATAAAGGTGATATAAGAGAAAGGGCTCGAGAGAGTGTATTCGGTGTTATAGGGGAAGGTCGTCTTATAACAATTATAGGGTTATTATAGGTTGGATGCATGAACTATCTATGTCGGAGTCGAGTCACAAAAATCTGCATAACGGTACTCGCTTAGTCTTCTAACGGTTATTGGGAGCCAGCGCAAATAGGAGTTAAACCTGACCCAATGCATGAATAGACTTAGGTTAAATAAGCCATTATTAGAGTTATTTGCCTTAGGGTTGAAGCTATATTGAATACCTCGCTTTATTATTATTGTTATTTCTTTACTTGTTTGCTTATTTGTTTTTCAAAATCCAACATCAACTATTTCTTTTGGTTACCTTTCAAAAGCAATCTTTGAGTAGTTTTTTCTTCAAATTTGAGTTTTCAACTTGGTCTCTGTGGGATCTGAAGGATTGGAATTCCATAATTCCGTAAAGCGGAAGCGTGATTGGGATCAATTCGTAATTAATTTTGTTTAATCTAAAAATACCAATACATTGACAATAATCTTAGAACTATTCTAAATTTATATTAAGACTAAGGATACAAAAATATTAGATCTAAATCTAATTTATATAGTAACAAATTACTTACTCTCGTTGACGACTCAGATTAAATTCACCAACTGTTTGTGAAATAATCACGAACTACTGCGAACACCACCACTATGGCTACACCGGTATGACTCTGAGACTTCTAAAGGCAGGAGACTGGTGGGAGTCTAGAGGGAGCCTCCAAGGGAATTCTCTAAGAGTAGGAGAATGAATGGGATGCCTTTCACCCCACCCCAGGGGTCCTATTTATAGGAAAAAACCAAGACCTATTCCTAATAGGAAAAAGTCATGAATAAGATCAAATCTATTATCTTATTCATATCTAATTTTAATAAATAATTAATTAATTCCATAATTAATTAATTACCCAATTAAATATCACATATTTAATCTTAGGGATTTTATTAAATTATTAATATGAATCCAATTCATATTAATTATTTGAACTCTTCCAAATATTTTCTCTCAAGAATTAATTTTGAAATTAATTCAAAATTATATTATAAAGTTTCATAAACTAATTTATATTATAATGTATCAATATACATTATATGATTCCCCTAAATAAATTGAACACTTTGAATTTATAATTTATACTTAATTGCCTCAAGTCTCTTTACGAGCTACCAGTGGGACCTAATGGACCTACAGATCAGAAGCTCCAACGAAACGAGACTAATTGGCTAAACTCATTAACCAAGTTAGTCAACATTCGTTAATTGTGGGTCACTCCACTAAAGACCAACAACTGCACTCTTCTCACTGTAGAATATTTTTGTGTCCACGGATATCGACCAATAAAGTAAGTCAATCCTTCACGTGTGTTCGTAACACCAGCTGGGTCAAATTACCGTTTTACCCCTGGGTTACCTCTGGTTCCTTAAGTACCACTGATCCCTCTAATGAACAAATTGTTTAGGGTCCAACCACTAAACAGGAGTTCCTCTCGGGCCAGGAGAGGACGACCCGCCTTTGTTCAAGCCCCGGAATCAGCCCTTAAGGGAACACACATCTACTTACCCCAATAGGGGAAGAAGTGAATTCCATTTTGTACTGTTATGTTCCCAGCCCCCATTCGATTTTGACCCCGAAATGGTAGGATTATTGAGTCGGCGAACTGGCCACTCTCACCCATACAAATCTAAGGACAATCCCTCCTGAAAGAAGTTCATAACAGACTCAAGATTGAGATTGAGTTACCTAGGTCATCCTATTTAAATAGAAACCTAAACTAGTTAACGACGTTACATCTAGTGGTTACTATTTCGCGGTCCGGTCTCTTATCCAAACTCATTGCATAGGATACCCCCACCCGCATGTATCCTACATGGATGCTTTGGATCATTGCATTTGTATCGAATACAAGGTGGGCCGTATCACATAGTGTCACCAGGATAAGGTACCCATCCTTATCCCTATACTATAGACCTTTTAGGTTTTTACTTGGACACCGATCCTCGTATGTCCCCACTGAAGGATTGGAATTCCGTAATTCCGTAAAGCGGAAGGGTGATTGAGACCGATTCGTAATTAATTTTGTTTAATCTAAAATACCAATACATTGGCAATAATATTAGAACTATTCTAAATATATATTAAGGCTAAGCATACAAAAATATTAGATCTAAATCTAATTTATAAAGTAACAAATTACTTACTCTCGTTGACGACTCAGATTAAATTCACCAACTGCTTGTGAATTAATCACGAACTAGTGCGAACACCACCACTATGGCTACACCGGTATGACTCTGAGACTTCTAGAGGCAGGAGACTTGTGGGAGCCTTTGGGAGAATTCTCTGAGAGTAGGAGAATGAATGGGATACCTTTCACCCCACCCCAGGGGTCCTATATATAGTAAAGGCCAAGACCTTTTTCCTAATAGGAAAAGGGAGACCTTTTCCTAATAGGAAAAAGTCTCTAATTTTAATAAATAATTAATTAATTCCATAATTAATTAATTTACCCAATTAAATATCATATATTTAATCTTAGGGATTTTATTAAAATTAAAATTAATATGAATCCAATTCATATTAAATTTATTTGAACTCTTTCAAATACTTTCTCTCAAGAATTTATTTTTTTAAAAAAATTAATTCAAAAAATTATATTATAAAGTTTCATAAACTTTATATTATAATGCATCAATATACATTATACGATTCCCCAAATAAATTGAACACTTTCAATTTACAATTTATACTTAATTGCCTCAAGTCTCTCTACGAGCTACCGGTGGGACCTAATGGACCTACAGATCAGAAGCTCCAACGATACAAGACTAATTGGCCAAACTCATTGACCAAGTTTAGTCAACATTCATTAACTGTGGGTCACTCCACTAAAGACCCACAGCTGCACTCTTCTCACTATAGAATATTTCTGTGTCCACGGATATCGACCAAGCAGTAAGTCAATCCTTCACGTGTGTTCGTAACACCAGCTGGGTCAAATTACCGTTTTACCCCTGGGTTACCTCTGGTTCCTTAAGTACCACTGATTCCTCTAATGAACAAGTGGTTTAGGGTCCAACCACTAAACAGGAGTTCCTCTCAGGCTAGGAAAGGACGGCGCGCCTTTGTTTAAGCCCTAGAATCAGCCCTTAAGGGAACACACATCTACTTACCCCAATAGGGGAAGGAGTGAATTCCATCTTGTACTGTTATGTTCCCAGCCCCCATTCGGTCTTGCCCCTGAAATGGTAGGCTTATTGAGTCGGCGAACTGGCCACTCTCACCCATACAAATCTAAGGACAGTCCCTCCTGGAAGGGGTTCATAACAGACTCAGGATTGAGATTGAGTTACCTAGGTCATCCTATTGAAATTAGAAACCTAAACTAGTTAACGGCGTTACATCTAGTGGTTACTATTTCGCGGTCCGGTCTTATGCAAACTCATTGCATAGGATACCCCCACCCGCATGTCTCCTACATGGATGCTTTGGATCATTGCATCTGTATCGAATACAAGGTGGGCCGTATCACATAGTGTCACCAGGATAAGGTACCCAGCCTTATCCCTATACTATAGACCATTTAGGTTGTTACTTGGACACTGATCCCCGTATGTCCCCACATACTAGTCCAAGTTTCATTTAAACAACCTTGGATCTTAGTTTATTGGATTTAGGGTTTATTAATGCAAACTCGATTATTCAATAACCAAATTACTGAATTACTCAAATAACACTTTATTGAGATCGATTAATTTGTTTCATTTACTATCTATGAGTTTTAGGGCATAAAACCCAACACCCACATACTAGTCCAAGTTTCATTTAAATAACCTTGGATCTTAGTTTATTGGATTTAGGGTTTATTAATGCAAACTCGATTATTCAATAACCAAATTACTGAATCACTCAAATAACGCTTTATTGAGATCAAGCTGAGGCCGTGGATGAGCAGCAAGCTGATGAGCCCCTCGATCCATTGTTCGAGTATGACATTAGGGGACCCTCACCAGCTGCTGAAAGTTCTTCTTCGGAGGAAAAAGAAAATGAAAATAAAATTGAAGAAAAAGAGGTCAAGACCTCTAGTGACAGTGAGACCGAGACTGACTCGGAAATCAAGGAATTGGAAGATGATCAAGTTCCAATTTTTGCTGCATTGAGGAAGAAGAGAAGAAGAGAACTCAGTGCCGAGAGGAGGACCAAAAACAAGAATGATCCTATATTCGCAAAGAGGCTGAGGACTAGATCCATGGACCCCTCTCATGTACCTCCTACCACCACACTAGTCAAGCCAAATGTTAAAACTCCAAAAGTTACATCGCCAAAGAATCCATTCCTTGAGGTCTTTAAAGATAATAATTTCCAAGAGAAGATGGAGATTATGAGAAAAAGGGACTTCTTAAATGAGAAGGGATTCTCAAACCGAGCAGGGACATTGCCTGACTTTGTGACCAAGGTCATCACGCAATACAAGTGGCAAGAGTTCTGCGCTTACCCTCAAGAGGCTGTGGTGAGTTTAGTCCGAGAATTTTATGCGGGACTGAGGGAAGAAAGTATGAGTTTGGCGATTGTAAGAGGGAAGATGGTTGAGTTTTTCTTCAGTTGACATTAACAGGGTTTATTGGATCAAAGCTCCTTTGCATTCGAGAGGGAACGATGTAATAAAAAATCCCTCGGCCAAGCAATTGAAGGAAGCATTGAAAATTGTGCCCAGGAAGAAATCTCAGACCAATGTGAAGTCTCTTGTGCCAAGCGATCTAAAGCCTGAACCGACAGTATGGCTTCACTTCATCAAAAACAGATTGATGCCCACCACCCATGACAACACGATTTCAGTAGGGAGGGTCATGCTTCTCTATAGCATAATGAAGGGGTTGGAAGTTAACATTGGGAGCATCATTAGAGAAGAGATTCTGTCTTGTGGAAGAAAGAGAGCAGGGAAGCTATTTTTTGGGTCACTCATAACCCAATTATGTCAGAGGGTCAAGATTGTTCCTAAAAAGGATGAGGAACGACACTTTTTCAAGCCTACCATTGACTTGCCTCTGATTGGGAAGTTGTGACAAAACAATGCACAAAAAAAAGATAAAGCTTCTACCTCCCATGCTACTCCATCTCCGGGGCTGACACCTGTTTCACCTCCTCAACACACTCCAGTTTCAGGGCCTACACCATCATCCGAGGCCCTTGGATTTTCTTTCCCCCAGCTAGACCACATTGAAGATAAATTGAAGACTTATTGGGTCTACGCAAAGGAGAGGGATGAAGCAATTAGAGAGTTTTATCTCTCTATCGCCCCAGCATCGCTCCTGTTTTCCCCGACTTTCCTCAAAGCTTGTTGCCTCAAGATCAAGAAGAGTCCAATGATGAAGAAGAAGAAATTGAAAAGAGTTCCTCAGAAGAGGAATATGGGAGTTTGTTGATCCCCTTACACTTTTAAAAATGCTTTGGTTATGTTTATTTGAGTTGCTGTTTTTATTTTCCAGCATGTTAGTTACTGTTTTCTAGTTTAATACTTGTGTTAGTTGTTGTTTTTAATGCTTTGGATGATAGTTACTTGTTTAGTTTATGTTTTTAGGTTAGTTTAATGAAGGCTTGTTGTTAGAATAGGTTTAGAACAACTTGGGTTTTTGAGTTTTCTGAAGAAAAAAAACTACCTGTTGTCCTTTTACTGAATTTGTGAAATTTTGAGGAAAAAAAAATCAACTTTATGAAAACTTTTCTGCTTGGAAAAATTATTTACAAAATATGCTTTCATTTGAGTTTTCTTTTAAGTCCTCGATTTCAGACCGATTTAACATTTTTCTGTCCGATTCCAGGTAGTTAACTTTGTGTTTGGTTCGGTTCAAGTCTCCCTGGTTCAGTTCATACGCGCCTCGTCCTATTTTGGCTCAGTTTTCACCCAAGTGTTCTGGTCGGTTCAGATGTTTTCCTTGTTTTGGAGTGCGGTTCAACCACTGTTTGGCTCGGTTCATCATTGTTTGGGTTTGTTAAAGCAATTTTGAAGCGATTTGGGCTGATTTGAAGCATTCGGGAGCGATCCAAGTTGTTTTATAAATTATGAATGTAATAATTTAAGTTTTTTTTTCTTGAAATTGATACCAAAACTGGTCCACTTTAGCATGTTTAATTATTTATGCATTAGGAATGTACGTGATAATTAAATAAGAATTACATATGCATAATGTATGTCATATAGATTTAAAATCTCACCACAGGAAAACATGTTTCATGCATTAGTAATATATTATAAGAGTTATAATAAAAGGAATGCATGTTTAGGGTTCATATTCGATGCATGTTGATTGTTTTATTTTTCGTTAATGAATGATTAGTATAAGCGTTATATTAATAAACGAAAACGAACAAGCATGCAACATGAAACCACCTTAGCATAGATGAATGTTATAGGTTGTCTATATTATAAAGTGTTATAAAAACGAGATAGACATTAAAACCTATAGCAAAGATAAATGCATGCTCACTTAGGGTTAACGAAGTTCTATCTTGAACAGATTCACATAGAATAGGTTGATATCTTGTAAAGCTAAGGTTACAAGAGAACTCACCCGGCGAGATGCTGTCTAAGGTTGGAGGTATTTAAGCTAATGGTTTACGGAACACCTCCTACTTGGACATCGAGCCGGTACTTGAGTTAAGTTAACCCGGTTTTATGAGCATGCCTGAGCGATATGACGTTTTTATCACCTAGACATCATAGCGTAATAGTTATGCCTTGGGAAATCACCTAGGCGTAGGTTATTTCAAAATGTTTATGCTTTATAATGGTGATTTTTATAATTAGAATATTGATTGTTATATGCTTTCATCACCTTTAGAAGCATGTTATAGGACTAATTCATTAAAAGTTATAATAGTTATAAGGGTTAATGAATAGAACCCGTCAAACCTATAACAAAGAGTTGCATACTAACATAGGATCTTAGGTAATATGAATTAATTTTAAAACAGTTTAAATTCAATTAGACCTAAGATCACTATTTCTAATAGGATTAGAATAATGTTTTACTTAGTATTTTAATAGATTTAAAATATGATTAAGTAGGACGATAAGGCTTTGGTTATAAGGGAACTCTCCCGACAAATGGACCGACACCTGAGTTGAATTAACCCTGGTCTTATTAGCATGCAATGTCACAAGGTAATTAAAAGGGTTTAATTCGCCTCGACATTAGAGTAAAGACCTTATTTTAAAATGTTATATATAAATGCATAAACTTAGATAGATTCGTTTAGCTGGAATTTACCTAAGTAAAACACCCTAAAATACCAAGAGGACATTTTAGTGGGAGGAAAAGTATAAAAACGAGATGCTCAAATCAAGTTTTTACTCCCGCGTCCCCCTGTGTTCACACCGTGAGATCCATGCTCGCCTTTGTGTCGTCCTGGGCGCGGCCTCCCTTTGGAGAGTGTTTGCATGGGTCAATACCAAGGTGAATGGGGAGAGTGTTCATAGTAAGCGGGAGAAGGACGCGTGTCAATGCATCTGATAACTCTCCAAAAGGGAGTTATTTAGACCTTATTTCTATAGTGATTCGTGTGTCTTTGGTGCTTAATAGGGCCGTTTTTATATGGATATTATATGTTTTAACCCATTTGGAAGAATGGAAGCTTTGGAAATTATTTTGTGCAGAATATGTTGATGGGCGACTTGAGGGAGCAAATTCTGTGTTGCAGCAAAGCTGGAAACAAAAACTGCCACGTCACAGCTCGTCAGCCAACTTGATGAACTGAATTCTGTTAAGCTATTCTCGGGATAAAGGAGCAAGGAAAGCCATCCACGTGTCTAGGTCAACCTAATTCAAGCCTTCCTCAACTCTATAAAAGGAGATAGCCGCCCAAGTCAAATACATTCCATTTTGGGGGAAGAATTCCATCCTTGGGAGGAACATTCCACTCTTGGAAAGTTTACTTCCACCTTTGAGAGCCGAATAGAGGAGAGAAATTGGAGACCATCAAGAAGACCATCAATTGCAAGCTGATCAAGGGAATTAATCTTTTCTTGTATTACCTTGTAGTTACGGATATGCTTACTCAGATTGTAGTGTGTGTCTCTATGCACTTTATGAACTAAGTAGCTTTAGGTGTTGGTTAGGGAACATGTGATTGTCGTGCTTAATATCTACGCAATAAATATTGATTTGATGCATCTTGATTAATTGTTGTATTTATTTCTATTTTATGCCCGCCTGGCCAGCCGGTATGAATACCTCTTCCTAGTTTCAGGGATGATTTAGGGAGTGTGTGGCGATTAATCACACTAGATCATTGTGTATTGGTGAACGCCAGTGACTGAGCTAGGGATAGCCAGTTGCCTAGTGCTTGATCGGTAGTGCTTCATTGGAGTTGAAACACATTCTAAAAAATTCGGAGTTCCGGGAGGAATCCGCTAATAAGACTGCGACAGTTTTGCATGATCAATAATATTGCTAGAGCATCTTTTAAAACAATTACTAAATCCTGACCAGCGCCCGTTTCTAATCTGTCTGCCTATTTGTTTACTTTCTGTTCTGTCATTTCTTTTGCTTCAACATTTCTACAAAAACCAATCATTTTAACCACCTTTGAAACCATTAAAAAGCTAAACAAAATAGATAAAGTGGAAGCTAATTCAGACCTTGGATTCGATAAATACTTATTACTTGCTGCGGACTGTGTATACTTGCACAGAGTTCTAGAGTCTTTTTGCATATCATTTTTACTCACTCTAGGAACCCAACAGCATCCTACGGTCTCCACCTCTAGGTTGCACCGTGAGATTCTTATGATCCGCTAGCGTGTCGTCCTAGAGCGAACACCCCTTTGGAGGGTCTGATCATAGGTTTCTGAACACCGGGAACTCCAGGAATGGATAGGATCACTTAGGGTAGTCACCAACAGTGACTGACCATAGTGCAACGATAAAACACATTGAGACTCAACTAGAATAGTTGGTGAGTGTTGTCAACACAATGCAAAAAGGTAAGGCCCTAGCTGAGCAGGATAGATCTCAGGTGGAGTATAGCAAAGGCATCATTGTGAATCACGAGGAGGAAATTCAAGAAGCTGAGGAGCAGGAAACTACTGAATCAGAAGGCACCACTGGAGAAGCTGAAGAGGGCACATCCTCAAACAAAGCTAAAAAGCTTAATCCTGAGCTCTGTATCCCTTCTCCTACTGTTTTAGTTCCAAAACCTAAGAAAAATAGAAAGAAAAATTCTACAACTCAATTTAATAAGTTTTTAGATGCTTTTATGAGTCTTAATATTAATTTACCATTTGCAGAGGCCTCAGAACAAATGTCCAATTACGCGAAGTTCATGAAGGAATGGCTATCCAAGAAGCAAAAGGAGAAAATATTGGAGACAGTGTACCTTGCAGCTACATGCAGTGCTCGCCTTCAACAGAGAGTGCCAGACAAATTAGCTGATCCAGAGAGTTTTTTTGTTCCTTGTGGTTTTGGTACTTATTCCTATAAAGCATTGTGTGATTTAGGTGCTAGTATTAATATCATGCCTTATCTCTGTGTAAGAAATTAAATATAGGAAAGATTAAGCCTACACCTGTTAGACTCCAACTAGCTGATCAATCTGTAGTTAGCCCATTTGGGGTAGTGGAAAATGTTTTAATAAAAGTAGGAAAATTTCTTCTCCTTGTTGATTTCTTTATTATGGATATTAAGGAAAATCCTCTAATGCCTGTCATATTAGGGAGACAATTCCTCGCTACTGGGCGAGTTATCATTGATATGGAGTGCAGGGAGCTCTTCTTTAGGGCTCAACAAAAGACAAAATTTTTAAAAGCATTTGAGGACCCTAAGAACCCTTCTGAAGCAATGGCGGTGGGCTACAGGAAAGGTGCAAGGAAGAGCACCATTGACGAATCTTCTGGCATCAGGCCTCCTTGATGCATATTCGGTTAACACGTCGAGCTAAACACGTTAAACAAGCGATTTTTGGAGGTGATAGGACCAAAATAGTCCTATTTGTTTGTTGTTAATCTAAGCTTGCTAGAGTGCACTTTACACTTTATTTGCCTATTTTGTAGCTATTTTGCACATTGAAGATATCAGGGACGAATCACACGAATTGGAGTTAATTCGGGCAATTTAGAGAGTTTTCGAGCTTACTTGAGTTCCTTGGATCTCGAGGAGGCGAGAAGGCCATGAGGATCGTAACGAGCCTGAAGTCTGATTCCGAAGAGTCAAAGGTTCGAACCCCAAAACTAAGCAAACAACAAGAAGACCACAAGAAGAATGAGAGCATGCTGAAAGAAGGCATGACGTCGAGACGCCATGGCCAGCATCTTGACGTTAGCGCGATTTCTACCAGCAGATCAGAAGACACGGCGTCGAGACGCCGTGAACAGCGTCGAGACGCAGCGATTAATTTTTCTATAAATACCCTCATTTTGTTCCGTCGTAGATAGGAAATTTTTAGGGTTTAATTTCCTCTTCTCTCTCGGTTCTCTCTGCCTTGCACTTCCAGAACTTTGAGGCGGAAGTTTTGTAGTTGATTTCCTTTGTATTTACTCGTTATTGTAGCGTAGGGTCGCGGGTTTTAGTCGGCTTAACCGCCGTCTAAACCCGTTGACGCCGATCGGATGATTATTGGGTTATAGAATGTATTTCTTTGTGAGATTCATGTTCTTAATGTCTATTTAATTTCATATTGCTATTGTATTTTGGATTCAGATTGTATTATTAGCATGCGCAGTAGGTTAGATTGACGCCCTAACTCGCAGCTCGTATGTTAATAACTTGCTAAGAAATTGATTTCTAAGTAGCTAATGGAATATTGGTTTAATAGTTAGCGCATAGACTGATTCGTGGGCACGGGTCCCAAGAGCAGACTCTGACTTTGTTGCTTGACACGATAGGTTTAGAATCCAAAATAGCGTTAGAAGTAATCTAGGCCTAATTATTTCTAATGTCTTAATCAATCCACTAGACTTAAGGCAATTGGTTGATTGTTTAATTTGATAGTCCAATTGAATTGATTAATTAACCAATTAGTGTCTAATTCGATGGATGTACTATGATCGGATTAAATGGCTTAGGTGGGCTTTGGATCTTTTCTGGGTTCAAATTAGATCGATTGGGCAATCGAGCAATTCACACTAGCCTTTAATAGATAGAGATTCAATGATCAAAGTAAATCATTCAACCCCAATAATCACTCCAATCGGTGTCACCTTTTTTAATTAATTTCCTCGCCCTTTTATGTTTCTTGCAATTTTAATTTCTTGTTCCTTTAAATTCCTGCATTTAATTTTATTGCATGTTTATCTTCTAAGTTTTCCAATCCCCCCTTTACCGCTTTCATAACTCAATATAATCAGAAAATAAATAACCAACCGCCACTCCCTGTGATCGACCCCGACCACTACTACTGCAAGTAGTTTAGTGTTCGTGGATTATAAATTTTCTTTGATCTGAGGACTCGAAAAACTCGTGCCGATCAGGAGGCAACCCAAGTAAGTTTATTTTTGTTCTATGCTTTTGATTTCATTTTTGTTTTTGTTTTGTAGGTCTTTTGATCTCGTGATTCTTATCTTTGCTGGCATCAACGAGAAGGTCATCATCATTCCAGAGCAGTATTGTTCACCCCTTTTATTCCTTTCTTGTTCTTGAAGGATTGGAATTTCATAACTCCGTTAGCGGAAGTGAATTGGGACCGTTTGTAGTTATTTGTTTCCACCAAAATACCAATACATTTGCAAAAGTTTACAGAACATATTCTATAGAAACTTAAGACTAAGCATACAATAATTATTAGATCTAAATCTAATAGAGAGAAGCAAACATATCGTCGTTGTTGTCTCTTGATTTCATAGGGACAAAGCGTTAACAATTGGGACACCACCAATTGATCTTCCCCACTATAACTCTGAGATTAGGAACGTAGTTGTGGGAATACCTAATCTTGAATGGGAAAACTCTAGAGAGAAAAATCTTCCTTTGTGTTCTTGAGTTGAGAGAATATGAGAGGGAGGCTATAATGAGACCATTGGCCTTATGGTGGCCATTAGTTGCAGTACCTAAACCCTAGGTTTAGTGTTCTATTTATATGAAAAAGGTCATGAATAAAATATTCACAAATAATCAATTATTTTCTAAATAATTAATCTTTTCCATAATTAATCATTTCCATAATTGATTAATCATTTCCATAATTGATTAATCATTTTCATAATTGATTAATTACCCAATTAATTAATTCTATAATTAATTAATTTCACAATTAAATATATCATATATTTAATTTCAGGCCTTCGATTAGTTAATTAATTAATTACCCAAATAAATATCATATATTTAATTTCAGATCTTCAATTAATTAATTTTATAATATGAATCAAGTTCATATTAAAATTTGAACTCCTTCAAATTCTCTTATATCATATAAATTTAATAGGAATCAAATTCATATTAATATTTGAACTTCTTCAAATATTTATTTCTCTCATAATAATAAAGTTTAATCTGAAATTAGACTTTATATTTTAATGTATCACTATACATTATATAAATTTGTATTTCATACAATTAACTTAATTCCCAATATGAATTTGGACTATTTAAATTCTCTCAAGATATAATTGTTCCTAATTATTCTTTACCGGCTAGCCGGGGGACCTAATGGACCTATAGATCAGAAGCTCCAATGATACGAGGTTAACTGATTAAACTCATTAATCAGGTTAACCAATATTCATTAACTGTGGGTCATTCCACTAAAGATCCATCGCTGAACTCTTCTCACTATAGATCATTTTTGTGTCCACGGATATATACCTATACCGGTAAGTCAATCCTTCACGAGTGTCCGTAATCACAGTTGGGTCAAATTATCATTTTACCCCTGTGTTGTCTCGATAAGTACAAGTGCTCTTCTAATGAACAACTTGTTTAAGGTCCAACCAATAAACATAAAATTCCTCTCAGGGCAGTGAGAAAGTGGGATCCCTTTGTTCAAGTCCCGGAGTCACCACTTAAGGGTACACTCATCTACTTCTCCTAGAAGTGGGAAGGAGTGAATTTCTTCTTGTGTTGTCATGTCCCCAGCCTCCTACTTGAAGGGAATGAGAGGCCTCGGCGCAGCGGAAGAGGTGGGGCACGTGGACAGAACCTACTCAGAGTCTAGCGATCAAGGATTTCAAAGTATACAGCAATACAATTTGCAAAAGTATACAACAATAAAACTATATTTAAGATGTTGTACAGCGGCTATAAAAATGCTTAATAATTATCTAGATCTAATCTAGACGATCCTAGTGCTCAAGGATTTCAAAGGAAACTTACTTTTGTAGAAAGCCTTGATCGATTCTCCTTTTCTTGCTTGTGAGATCAAAACGCAACAACCTTCTTGTGTGAACACTACAATTTGGTTACACTGGTATATCTCTGAGACTACTGGAGGCAAGAGACTGGTGGGAGTCTTTTAGGAGAGATCTCTAAGAGAAGTAGAATAAATGAGATGCCTTTCACCCCACCCACGGGGTCCTATTTATAGGTAAAGGCCAAGATCTTTTCCTAATAGGAAAAGGTCATGAATAAGATCAAATCTATTATCTTATTCATATCTAATTTTAATAAATAATTAATTAATTCCATAATTAATTAATTACCCAATTAAATATCACATAATCTTAGGGATTTTATTAAATTATTTATATTAATATGAATCCAATTCATATTAATTATTTGAACTCTATCAAATATTTTCTCTCAATAAATAATTTTTGAAATTAATTCAAATATATTATAATGTATCAATATACATTATATGATTCCCCTAAATAAATTGAACACTTTCAATTTACAATTTATACTTAATCGCCTCAAGTCTCTTTACGAGCTACCAGTGGGACCTAATGGACCTACAGATCAGAAGCTCCAACGATACGAGACCAATTGGCTAAACTCATTAACCAAGTTAGTCACCATTTGTTAACTGTGGGTCACTCCACTAAAGACCCACAACTGCACTCTTCTCACTGTAGAATATTTCTGTGTCCACGAATATCGACCAATAACGACAAGTCAGTCCTTCACGAGTGTTCGTAACTCCAGCTGGGTCAAATTACTGTTTTACCCCTGAGTTACCTCTACCTTCTTAAGTACCAATGCTCCTCTAATGAACAACCTGTTTATGATCCAACCATCAAACAGAAACCCCTCTCGGGCAAGTGAGAGGGTAGGGCTCTTTGTTCAAGTCCCGGATACACCACTTAAGGGAACACTCATCTACTTCCTCAAAAGTCGGGAAGGAGTGAATTCCATCTTGTGTGATTATGTTCCCAGCTCCCCAGTCGGTCTTGTCCCCAAAATGGTAGGCTCATTGAGTCGGTGTACTGGCCACTCTCACCCATACAAATCAAAGGACAATCCCTCGTGAACAGGAGTCCAAAATCCACTCAGTATTCAAACTAAGTTGCCTAGGTCATCCTAGTGAAATAGAAATGTAACTAGTTAGGGTTGCGGCGCTATTGCGTCTGGAGGCAAAATCTGGGAATTCCAGCAGCTGTTCTTCGCGCTTGGCCTCGATTTTGGATGTGATTTTCATCGATCTTCATCATAAAATACCCTATTCTAGACCCGGACTTACAGAGGATAATTGATTTACAAATTATGCCCAAAAACGCAGGGGCCTTCACATTGAACCATTCAAGAAACGTAAATCCATGGCCAATTTAATCGAAACCATTTATACGTGTTGCAGTTCTGAAGTGTTTAAAAATATGAGATAAATTAACTCCAGAATATTGTGCAAGTATACACAATCTAGCAGCAAGTGATAAGTATTTATCGTATCCACAGGGTCTTGAAACGCCTACCTCTATTGATTTAATTTGCCTTTTTAGTGATTTCAAATGGTTGGTTAAATTGATTGGGTTTTTAAAATGCTGAAACAAAAGAAATAGGAAAGCAGTAAATGATTACGACTAGTGAAAACAGAATGGAAACAGACACAGGTTAAGACTTCTGTAATTGTTTATAAAGATGCTCCAGCAATTCTTTTGATCCGACAAACTCATGCAGTATTATCAGCGGGATCCTCCCGGAACTCCAGATTTTTTGGAATATGTTTCAACTCCAATGAAGCTCTACCGATCAAGCACTAGGCAACTGGCTATCCCTAACTCAGTCACTGGCGTTCACCAATACACAATGATCTAGCGTGAATTATCGCCACACAACTCCTAAATCATCCCTGAAACTAGGAGAAGCTATACATACCGGCTAGCTAGGCGGGCATATAATGAAATTGAAGAACAACGATAACTCAAGATGACATAATCAAATAGAATTTCCAGATTTTATAAATATAACAATCACATAATTCTTAACCCATGACTACGAAGCAATTAGTTCATGATTGAAAACATAAAACACGTTACAATCTCGATAAGCACATCCATAATGCAAAATACACAAGAAATACTAATCCTTTAAGTAATTGGGGAGATGAAACGGCTGCTCCAAACCACCAAGAACATGGAAGAACTTCGTCTTCTTGAGAGGAATCGCAAATGGTCTTCTTAGATCTCCATTTTGCCGTCAATTCGGCCTCCGGCCGATTGATTCGGTCTCCAAGTCGTGAATCCCTTTATCTTTGACGGCTCCCTCCTTTTATAAGATGAGGTTTAACCTAATTAGGTTAATTTGGACACGTGGAGGGCTTTCCAAGCTTCTTAGATCCAAAAATAATTCAGCTAACGCCACTTTATTAAAATGGATAACGAGCTGTGACGTGGCAGTTTTGCTCCCAGGTTTGCTGGATCATGGAAATTGCTCCCTCAAGTCGCTCAGCAATATTTTCTGCACAAAATAACTTCCAAAGCCTCCATTCTTCCAAATGGGTTAAAACATATAATATTCATTTAAAAGCAACCCTATTTAGCACAAATGACACACAAATCATTATAAAACTAAGGCCTAAATAACTCCCTTTTGGAGAGTTATCACACCCCCAAACTTGAACTATTGCGCGTCCCGAGCAATACTAACCAACCTTCTCTTAAGAATTCAAAACATTAGACAAAGCATAAATTAATCAAAACAGATAATCCAACACTACCTTCAACCTTTACCTGAGCATTCTGCAAAACCAAGCTCTGCTGCAGCAAAATAGTTCTTCCGGCATGGACAAATAATCACCACTTTTAACTCAATTCTAAGAACTTGCCACAGCCTAGCTCTATTATCAGACATTTAAAACACATTTTTAAGGGGTTTATATTTTTGTCTTTCAGACTTAAAGCAGCCCTACAGTCATAAGCTCTTAAACATGGGATGACCCACTTTCTGGTGCAGTATACCCTTGCCTCAAACTCATCACCAACTAGGCTAAATACTCATTGTAAAGCTAAAAAATCCTTAGTTATTCTATCTCTTGCCCCTCAGAATGGCGACATTTTATGATGAAGCTCACCTAAGTTCTGGGAGACAGAAAAACTGCTGGATTATCATTCATCCTTCAAAACTTTTGCTCCATGAATTTTCTCAGCAAAATTTTCAACAATCAATTTTTTTTTTCAGCAAATAATTGTTTCATTTTTCATATCTCCTAGGTCATCTTTTGACGCAAAGACAAACTGTGGATGTCACAAATGTCCCTGGTTACTCAACAACCTAGAAAATTAATTCATGAAGGAGAGGAATGCTCGAGCAAAACTATTGGAGTAGCAAAAAGTCCCCCAAACCCTAAACCCAAACTTAAATTATTCATTGTCCCCAATGAATCATTAACATCTGAAATTATACCCCCAAACTTAAATTTTTCTATCTGAATTTTTAAACTAGGCGTGGGACTAGAATTAAGTTAAGGAGGATCACATGAGTCAACACTACCTCAGAATCTTCTTGCCGCAGCGATGACCAGGCTAGAAGAAATGCTCAAGCAAAAGGTTTCTGGAGATCAGAATACCTTGATCTAATTAAGCTAATTCAGTCCAAGCTTCAAAAATTCAGAAGAAAATTAAGTTAGATACTCAGATGTGCCAAACAAAACAATATTTGATTTCATTAAAGATCAAGATCACAGATCAACATAATCATGACAGAGATAGATTTTAAAGCAGCAGGTAAAAACAAAGAAGCAGAACATAACATAGGCAGAAAGAATAAAACACATGCAAGGCGAGCACAAAAAAAATCATTCATCAAAATATTTGCTCGAAGAAACTGAAACTTCCCTTTAACTCTTCTTTATGTTCAGGCTCTAGGTTTTCTTCTTCCTCTCAAATGATGGGCGGGGGTGGAATGCATAGGTTCACAAGATTGTCAATGAAAATTAGGAAGGCTTGATATGTCTTAGAAAAATTCACTTGCATAGCCCTCCTTAGTGTGGTGTCCCTTCAACGATCATAGCTCTAGTAGGTTTGAAGTTGTCTCTCAGTGAATTCTAGCCTACTGAGCACCATCTCAAGTTGCCCCAACACTCTATGGACACCGCACAACAAACCACCCTGGTGCACCTCACCTCTCTAAAGTCTAGCCAGACTGGCAATGTCAATAATCCCCTTGTCAAACGAGTTTATATC
Source organism: Luffa aegyptiaca (assembly GCA_017139565.1). Lineage (NCBI taxonomy): Eukaryota > Viridiplantae > Streptophyta > Magnoliopsida > Cucurbitales > Cucurbitaceae > Luffa > Luffa aegyptiaca. Next base: position 35,191,457 of record CM029397.1, read on the forward strand.
ATTGGAGCTCTATGGGATTCTAAACCTTCAAGTGTACTTGATCACGGGGGATAGTGGAGGCGTACATTGTAGGCAATAATCTCTGCTTGATAAAGTCGAGCCAAGTAGTAGCCTCACTCTTTAGGTATGTTGACTGGAATGCTCTTGCCTTCGTCCTAGACAACCTCCACTAGGTATTTAGTTGCTCATTTGAGGAAGCAACTAATATTTCATTGAAAACAGTGTGGGGGAAGTCTTGCAAATTAAACAAAGAATTAGTCACTCCAAGGCTCCAGCCGACAACAACTCTATGCACAATAACCAAGAATCCTTCATTTTCATCAATGTTGGCGTAGAACTCCCATTCTAGTTGATCAACAGTGGGTTTCGGCTTTGCGCACAACCGTTCCCAACCGTTATTAGTGATGCTTGCTCAAGGAAAATGTGTGAGCTCTTTGCCACCATCGAAGCCGCGCTCCATAAGAACATCTCGCTTCAGGAATTCTTGATATTTTGCCTTGCCCCTTCATTATGAACCTCTGAAATCTTTCATCAAGCTCAACTTCTTCACTCAGTTCTATTTCAGTCTCAACTTCATTCCTCTCATCTTCTTTTTCCTCTGCGGGCTTTTCTTTTTCAAAAACAAAATAGATGGTCAGGAGAAGGGGTTGGGGTAGGGGTTCTTACTTTTTTTTTTCTCTCTTAGACCTCTTATTCTTTTCTTTGGTCTCTATGAAGCTTCTTCAACCCTCTCTTCCATCGTATCTTCATCCACCGACACTTCTTCTTCCCCTTCAAGATTCTGATCAGTTGGTACTTCAACATGCGGGACTACTTCAGGGGTCTTCTCTTTTTTTTTCCTTGCTCGTGTTTTTTCCCTCTCAATAAAAATACACACAGAGAAAAAAAAAATCACATCAGTAGTAATAAAAGATAAGAGTGAAAAACGTACCTGATGGGAGATCGTATAAATAGGGCACTAACTCAAAGATCTTCAAAAAAATAATTAGCTCCTAATTATCTCTTAATTAATTTAATTTACTGTTTTAACCGCATGAATTCATGGAAAATTTAATCTGCCAAACGGTAAGATCTTCCCATTTATTGCGCTTCCTCTGTGTATAACGATCATAATGCTATCTTTCTCTGCTCAACACATGACATCTTTGGTAATTAACTGCATGCCCACTTAATTATCCTGCTAACAACAATAAAATCTCAACGGTAAAATTATAATTTTATCTCACAAAAAATCTTAACCGAATAAAATCTCTGATCTTCTCAACAAACCTATGAAATCAAATCTTTTTTTTTTTAAAAAAAAAAAAAAATCCACAAGATATATTTTATTTAAATCTGGAAAAATCTTTCGAAAATAAAATTCTTCAAAATCAAATCTAAACTAACCTACAAAAAATAAAAATAAAATAAATAATAAAATAAAAATCTAACCGAATAAAAATCATATCAAATCAAAATAATATAAAACAGAAAATAAATCAAAACTAACACAAAAAAAAAAACGAAATCAAATAATGGGAGCTTCTGATTAGAATGCTGAAATTTTTCTCCTTCAAAACCTGCGCTCCCTAAATCTGCCAGCAACTTCAAAGAGAGATATTTAGAACAAAACTCCTCTCCTCGGTAATGCTTTATTCGCTGCCCTTTTTTTAACTCACAACCATCATCAACACATTGTCTAGCCATAGATGCATCATTTGATAAATAAAACTTCACCTCATGGAAAAATTCTTTCATCTGTCTTTTTGATAAACCAGGAGGCAAATTTCCAAAATCAAGGTAATTGGAAAAGTCATCATACCAAGGTGTTTTCACTGCCTTAATATGAGCTACAGTAAATAACCGCTCATCAAAGAAGGATTTCCTAATCTCAGGTTGCTGGAGCAATGTCATTGAATTACAAGGTTCAATAGGCTTGGATTTCTTATCTATTGGCTCTAAGGATTCAAAACTCCTCTTAAAACTAGAAATCTCACCTACATCTTTATGCTCATACTCCAATCCACCTATTTCCAAATCCTCAATTTGGATTTCTCCAAATTTTTGGGTATGGTACTCCATCAATTCCTTCTCAAAGTGGTCCTCAACAAACTCATCCAACACCTGAATGCACGAGCAATCCTCAATATCATTAGGATATTTCATTGCATCAAACATATTAAACTTCACCTTTTGGTCATGCACCCTCGTTGTAAGCTCCCCCTGTTGGACATCTATCAACGATCTACCAGTTGCCAAAAATGGATGACCAAGAATAATTGGGATATTCTTATCTGCCTCAAAATCTAGAATAATGAAATCGACAGGAAAAATAAATTTATCTACTTGGACCAAAACATCCTCAATCTTACCCTCAGGATATATGATAGATCTGTCTGCTAATTGGAGTGTGACTGTGGTAGGCCTAGCTTCACCTATTCCTAGCTTTCGATAAACCGAAAGAGGCATAAGGTTTATGCTCGTGCCTGAATCACAAAGTGCTCTCCCCAACTCCTTTCCACCCATGGAGACAGGAATAGTGAATGATCCCGGATCCTTAGCCTTGGTTGGTAGTCCATTCTTAAGAATAGCACTACATTCCTCAGTAAGAGATACAGTTTCAAACTCACCTAACCTCTTCTTTTTAGTCAACATGTCCTTAAGAAATTTTGCATAATTTGGCATTTGTTCTAAAGCCTCTACTAGGGGTATGTTTATATGAAGTTGCTTTAGAATCTCCAAAAACTTCTTAAATTGACCATCCTGGTTCTTAGGTTTCTGCCTTTGTGGAAAAGGTAAGGGTGGGTCATAGGGTGGGGGCGGTACATAAGGTGGGGGCACTACATCTGGAGCAGAACTAGATGCTCCAGCATCTTTGCTGCTGCCTCCATCATTTCTACCAGACTCCAACTCTTTTTCAACATCATTTTTATCACTACTCCTATCTATTTCCTGGGGTTTACTAGGCTCTTTCCTCTCTTCTAGTGACTTACCACTTCTTAAAGACACTGCCTGCACCTGCTTCTTACCTTCCCTTATAGGGTGTTCAATATCTGAAGGAATGTTCCCTTGAGGTCGTGCCTTCAACTCATTAGCTAGCTGACCCACTTGCAACTCTAGGGCTCTCAATGAAGCTTGCTGACTTAGGATTACGACATCATTCGTGCCATATAATCCTTCATCATTGACTCCAGAGAATTACCCGAATTTTGCTGGGGCAAAGCCTGCTTATTTTGCTGGGGCAATTCCTGTGATTTAGCAAATCCGAACTGTTCACCGCCTTTTGCTGTGCTTAGGGGACTTGCGAATTGCTTCCTTGCCCTCCCCACGCAAACTTGGGGTGGTTGCGCCAACCTGGATTATAAAAGTTAGAATAAAGGTTATTCCTTTGATTACCTGCAAAAAACACAGAAGCTGGATTGTTAGGACAAAACTCATAATTATGCTCTTCACCACAATAGACACAAGATTTGGCTGCCACTTGGTTTACAACTGCAGCAGGCTCCATCACTGGCGGCTGCTGAACATTGCTTACCACATTTATATTTTTAAGAGTGTTAGCTAATGCTGCAATATCGGCCCTAATGGTAGACACACCATCAACTTCTATCACACTCTTAACTTTCTTACGAAAGCCTCTAACATCTGACCATTGACAACTGTAGGTTGATATTATCTCTAAAATCTCATGAGCTTCATTAAAGGTTTTTGCCAAAAGAGCCCCGCCCGCAGAAGCATCAACCATACACTGGGTTGCTATGTTTAACCCATTGTAAAATATCTCTATTTAAATACAATGAGGTAAACAGTGGTGGGGACACTTTCGCAAAAGCTCCTTAAACCTTTCCCAAGCCTCACTAAAAGTTTCTTCCTCATTTTGCCTAAATCCCACTATCTCACTCCTCAACATGGCACTCCTAGTTGGTGGAAAATACTTACTAAGAAATTTCTCTACTAGCTCATTCCAACTACTTATTGATCCTGGAGCAAGAGAATTCAACCACGCTTTTGCTCCATCTCTAAGAGAATAAGGGAATAGGGTTAATCTAAGGGCATCTCTCGACACTCCCTCGATAACAAATGAATCACTAACTCCTAGGAAAGACTTAAGATGAAGATGAGGATCCTCGGATGGTAAACCATGGAATTGGCCAACCATCTCTAACATGTAAAACATGACCGGTTTCATTTCAAAGTTTGTTGCCTCAATATCTGGACACACTATCACTGGATTTAACTCGTCAACTATTGGGAAAACATACGCTCTAATGGCTCTGTCCCTATCATTTGCTACAAGGATAGGATTCTTAGCCTGATTATTTTGCTGTCCATTTTGCTCCAGCGGCGGATTTTGCTGCATCGCACGATTCCTCTTCGAGTTTCACTTGAACTTCTTGAAAATCTAATCGCAAGGGGATTGCTCATACACCAAAGTCACACCTACAAAACAAAAAGAAACAATCAAAAAGTTCACGCACCAAATCACCAAAAAAAAAAAATACACAAAAAAAATCAATCAAATAAAACAATTTCAAGTCCCCGGCAACGGCGCCAAAAACTTGTTGCAGTTCTGAAGTGTTTAAAAATATGAGATAAATTAACTCCAGAATACTGTGCAAGTATACACAATCTAGCAGCAAGTGATAAGTATTTATCGTATCCACAGGGTCTTGAAACACCTACCTCTATTGATTTAATTTGCCTTTTTAGTGATTTCAAATGGTTGGTTAAATTGATTGGGTTTTTAAAATGCTGAAACAAAAGAAATACGAAAGCAGTAAATGATTACGACCAGTGAAAACAGAATGGAAACAGACACAGGTTAAGACTTCTGTAATTGTTTATAAAGATGCTCCAGCAATTCTTTTGATCCGACAAACTCATGCAGTATTATCAGCGGGATCCTCCCGGAACTCCGGATTTTTTGGAATATGTTTCAACTCCAATGAAGCTCTATCGATCAAGCACTAGGCAACTGGCTATCCCTAACTCAGTCACTGGCGTTCACCAATACACAATGATCTAGCGTGAATTATCGCCACACAACTCCTAAATCATCCTGAAACTAGGAGAAGCTATACATACCGGCTAGCTAGGCGGGCATATAATGAAATTGAAGAACAACGATAACTCAAGATGACATAATCAAATAGAATTTCCAGATTTTATAAATATAACAATCACATAATTCTTAACCCATGACTACGAAGCAATTAGTTCATGATTGAAAACATAAAACACGTTACAATCTCGATAAGCACATCCATAATGCAAAATACACAAGAAATACTAATCCTTTAAGTAATTGGGGAGATGAAACGGCTGCTCCAAACCACCAAGAACATGGAAGAACTTCGTCTTCTTGAGAGGAATCGCAAATGGTCTTCTTAGATCTCCATTTTGCCGTCAATTCGGCCTCCGGCCGATTGATTCGGTCTCGAAGTCGTGAATCCCTTTATCTTTGACGGCTCCCTCCTTTTATAAGATGAGGTTTAACCTAATTAGGTTAATTTGGACACGTGGAGGGATTTCCAAGCTTCTTAGATCCGAAAATAATTCAGCTAACGCCACTTTATTAAAATGGATAACGAGCTGTGACGTGGCAGTTTTGCTCCCAGTTTTGCTGGATCATGGAAATTGCTCCCTCAAGTCGCTCAGCAATATTTTCTGCACAAAATAACTTCCAAAGCCTCCATTCTTCCAAATGGGTTAAAACATATAATATTCATCTAAAAGCAACCCTATTTAGCACAAATGACACACAAATCATTATAAAACTAAGGCCTAAATAACTCCCTTTTGGAGAGTTATCAATACGCAAACCATAAAATTCATAATACATAAATCCCACCATAAACAAATTGAAAATTTCAATTTAAAAGCAAGAACAACAGAGTTGGCTCTGATACCAATTGAATGGAATGAGAGCCCTCGGCGCAACGGAAGAGGTGGGGCGCGTGGACAGAACCTACTCAGAGTTTTTGATTTTAATTGAAATACCAATATTTGCAAAAGTATACAACAATAAAACTATATTTAAGATGTTGTACAACGACTATAAAAATGCTTAATAATTATCTAAATCTAATCTAGACGATCCTACTGATCAAGGATTTCAAAGGAAACTTACTTTTGTAGAAAGCCTTGATCGATTCTCCTTTTCTTGCTTGTGAGATCAAAACGCAGCAACCTTCTTGTGCGGACACTACCAATTGGTTACACTGGTATATCTCTGAGACTACTGGAGGCAGGAGACTGGTGGAAGTCTTTTAGGAGAGATCTCTAAGTGAAGTAGAATGAATGGGATGCCTTTCACCCCACCCCAGGGGTTCTATTTCTAGGTAAAGGCCAAGACCTTTTCCTAATAGGAAAATGTCATGAATAAGATCAAATCTATTATCTTATTCATATCTAATTTTAATAAATAATTAATTAATTCCATAATTAATTAATTACCCAATTAAATATCACATATTTAATCTTAGGGATTTTATTAAATTATTTATATTAATATGAATCCAATTCATATTAATTATTTGAACTCTTTCAAATATATTCTCCCAAGAATTAATTTTGAAATTAATTAAACAATTGTATTATAAAGTTTCATAAACTTTATATTATAATGTATCAATATACATTATATGATTCCCCTAAATAAATTGAACACTTTCAATTTACAATTTATACTTAATCGCCTCAAAGTCTCTTTACGATCTACCAGTGGGACCTAATGGACCTACAGATCAGAAGCTCCAACGATACGAGACCAATTGGCTAAACTCATTAACCAAGTAAGTCACCATTCGTTAACTGTAGGTCACTCCACTAAAAACCCACAACTGCACTCTTCTCACTGCAGAATATTTCTGTGTCCACGGATATTGACCAATAACGACAAGTCAGTCATTCACGAGTGTTCGTAACTCCAGCTGTGTCAAATTACCATTTTACCCTTGAGTTACCTCTACCTTCTTAAGTACCAGTGCTTCTCTAATGAACAACCTATTTGTGGTCCAACCATCAAACAGAAACCTCTCTCGGGCCAGTGAGAGGGTAGGGCCCTTTGTTCAAGTCCTGGAGACACCACTTAAGGGAACACTCATCTACTTCCTCAAAAGTCAGGAAGGAGTGAATTCCATCTTGTGTGATTATGTTCCCAGCTTTCGACTCGGTCTTGTCCCCAAAATGGTATGCTTATTGAGTCGGCGTACTGGCCACTCTCACACATACAAATCAAAGGACAATCCCTCGTGAATAGGAGTCCATAATCCACTTAGGATTCAGACTATGTTGCCTAGGTCATCCTAGTGAAATAGAAACCTAACCAGTTAACGGTGTTACAACTAGCGGTTACTATTTCGCGGTCGAGTCTTATGCAAACTCATTGCATAGGATACCCCCACTCGCATGTCTACTACATGGACGCTTTGGATCAATACGTCTGTATCAAATACAAAGCGGGTCGTATCACATAGTGTTACCAGGATAAGGTACCCAGTCTTATTCTTGTACTATAGACCTTTTAGGTTGTTACTTAAACATCGATCCCCGTATGTCCCCACATACTAGTTCAAGTTACATACAAACAACCTTGGATCTTAGTTTATTGGATTTGGGTCAAATTCTGCAATATTCAACAATAACATTTTATCACAGAAACTCTACTTGGTCTTGTCCCCATAAAGGAAGGCATATTGAGTCGGCGTATTGGCCACTCTCACCCATGCTAATCAAAGGACAATCCCTCATGAGAAGGAGTTCGTGATACACTCAGGATTAAGACTGAGTTATCTAGATCATCCTCTTGAAACAGTAATCGAACTAGTTATCGGTGTTATATCTAGTGCTTTACTATTTCATGGTCTGGTCTTATGCAAACTCATTGCATAGGATACCCCCGCTTGCATGTCTACTACAGGACGCTTTGGATCAATATGTCTGTATCAAATGCAAAGCAGGTCGTATCTCAAAATGTTACCAGGATAAGGTACCCAACCTTATCCTTGTACTACAAACCTTTTAGGTTGTTACTTGAACATAGATCCCCGTATGTCCCCACATACTAGTTCAAGTTACATACAAACAACCTTGGATTTTAGTTTATTGAATTTGGGTCAAATTGTGCAATTTTTAACAGTAACACTTTATTGTAGAAACTCAATAACACTTTATTGAAATAGGTATACGAGTTTTAGGACATAAAACCCAACACATTCCCACTTGAACTAAAACTCTAGTTTAGTGGGATGTACAATAATCTATACAACAGTGGGTTGTATAAATACATGTATAAAACATATACAATGTACAAATACAATAAACTAGGGGCGTCACTATACCCATTACATAATGGTATCACTATACCCATTATATTTCTCGCACTTGCCCTAGATTACATCTTTGTACATATCTCGTAGACCTAGACAATCTAGATGACCCTCATAAACTTTAGCCAAGTGTGCCTTCGTGAATGAATCAACAATATTCCATTTAATTCAATGTGCCTGCTTGTCTTGGGCTGGGAGGTTTTTTTGAATTTGCCACAGCACCACTGTATCACTATAAAGTGTGATGGGCAAGTACACATTTGGAACACATTCCAAATCAGTCAAGAACTTCCTAAGCCATACAGTCTCTATCGCTGCTATATTTTCGACCTATATGGTCAAGACTGTAACTATGCCATATTATAGATCCTTTGTAAAGATTGACCATAGATACTCATGTAGATTTCTTCAAATTCTTATCCGTCTTAAAATTCGTGTAAGTGTATCTTGTAAGGATAAAATCCTTAGTCTCATACATGAAGATATAGCTCCTCGTTTTCCTAAGATACTTGAGGATATACTTAACGACTCTCCACTGATCAAATCCTAGATTGTATTGATTCTTACTGACAATCCCTACTATATACGACATTCATCTCATATCCTCAAATTTTTGAGGTGGCTAAGGAAACAGTTCTTTAGGCTAAAGAATTGCTTCTATTCCAAGATCAAAATGCTTCAATCAATCCATGAATGGATCGATTAAGCATGCAAAACCTTTTGCTATTGACCTCGCTAAATGAACCCTTCTGGTTGAGAAAGATAGACACTCTCAACGTCTTGTTTTCTCTTGTAGATCCATTTGCAACCTATAGGTTTTACCCCATAAGATTGATCTTCAAGATCCCAGATAGAATTGAAATGCATAGATTCCATTTCTAGGTGCATGACTTTAATCCACTGGTCCTAGTTAACATCATTAATTGCTTTGCTTTAAGACAATGAATCCTCAATGTCATCATCAGGTATGATGATCTGGGCTTCAGTTAAGCCCATGTAACAGTCAAGTTGTTAAACAACCCTCCCACTACAGCGAGGCATTCTCAACTCTTGAGATAGATGTAACTAACCAGCTGTATCGGCACCATCAACAACTCTTGTTGAAGGTCCAACATCATCAACAACCCTTGTTGACTTATCCACAACTCTTATTGATGTTTCTTTAGCTTCATCAACTAATTTACTTAAGGCGACCTTACTTTGTGGCTTATTATTTCTCATGTGGTCTTCTTCTGAGAATGTAGCATTTGTCGGTACATATTATTTATTCTCTAATGGATTGAAAAAGTATCCATATTTCTCGTTTCCATGGGGTGGTCTACGAATAGGTATACTTTTGAACAGTGTTCCAGTTTCTTTTGGGTTAGTCACAAACTGATAAGAACCAAGTTGTCATGTGTTATGCCAAAAACAAATTGAAAATTAAGTTGCATTAAATGAAGTCAAATGTCATTAAATTTGAAGTCAACTAGCATTGAAGGAACTCAAGTTGCATCTAATGAACTCAAGTTCAACTCAAGCTTCCTTGAAGACAAGTCAAAGTGTCATTTATGGAACATGGACTTCAAACTACATCAAGTGAGGCTTCATTTATGCATGGGCTGTTACATACAAAAAGTTGGCTGATTGAAAACTCCTATTCTCGGATTTATGGTGCCTTTTGTATGTATATTCAGTTTTATGTCATTTTATTTACTTTTTAGGTTACATTTAGTTAATGGCTGATTATGGTAATAAATTTGGAATGTTACAACTCTTGAAATGCCTCATGGAAGGTCTAGGATTCAATTTTAAGGCTATATAATGCCATGTAATTCATTTGTAAAAAAGAAGACTTGGAAATGTAGTAAAAAGAGCCTTTGAGCTTTTCCTTTAGCCTATAGCTAAGGTTCTTTGCAATTTTATGTAGTTTAGGTTGTATGATGAGAATCATTCAAGTTTGATTTGATCAATCATGCTTGTGGAGTGATTTGAATCTCAAATAAGTTTTCTTACCTTGAGATATTTGATCAATAAGGTAATTCGGTTTTTACTTTCCTTGGGTTGATTTTCAAATCAGTTTTGGGGTTTTCAGATTTGAGATCTAAAGGTCTTGTTTTTCAGCAAGGTTGTTAGATACATTTCCTGAGAGTTGCATAACACAAGCACGTGTGTTGGACTCTGACAAGACCTAAATAGTCCTATCTTATCACCTCTAATGTAAACTTGTTAGAATGATTTTATGATTTACTTGTCTTATTTACAGGATATTTGAGCTTAGGCAATGTTGGGAGCCAATCATATTAATTTGGTGTTAATTCGGGCCATTTACGGAGTTTTGGAGCCATCTCGATGTCTTGGACAACGAGGAGGTGAAAAAACCCAATTGTACTGAAGCGGACCTGAAGTATGACACCAAGAGCCGAAGAATTGAGCCTCGTACCGAGATGAACCGAGAGCAAACCGAGAAATAAAACAGTAGGCACGGACCAGGGATGGCGTCGAGATGCTGCTCCTGACGTCTCGACGCCGGTGCGAAAATTTCTGGATTGTAAAATCTGTAGCGTCGAGATGTCAGTGGACACCGTCTCGACGCTACAAATTTCTATAAATATGTAGTCTCAGTTTAGTACGCCGTTAGGTTAGAAATTTGGTCTTTTTGTGATTTCTTTTGTTCCTTTTACTTTCCAGCACTGTTATAGACCTTTTTAGGTCATATTTTATGGATTCTTTCATGTCTATTATTGTTTTTACTTCATCTATGCGTAGCTAATTGTATTTAGAACGTTGGATTGAGTTTATGCTTTGATTTCTAATAAGATTGGCTCAGTTTTCTAGTTTATCTTGCTGTTCTTGCTTCTCTTTTCGTTCAGTTTTGCATGTTATCTCGTTTAAGCCAATACATGAGGCTAGTCTATTAGGATTGACACCCTATGTGATTACCGCTTGTTTATTCAATTAGTTATTTTTTATAGCTACAATGTTGAGGCAAGCCACTCTCTACGCGAGACGACCCTTGATAGGCCTAGGATGCATGTTAAAGGTTGTAGGAATTAGATTTGAATTGCATTTGAATTTAGTTCATACAATTCCGGACCCACGATCCCAAAGCGGCTAGTTTAAATAGGTAGTTGTGAAATTGCTTGTTGTAACTAGTTAGATATAATTTAGTAACCGTTGCAGAGGTCTCGGATGGTTGCTATTTTATGTATAAGGGGTGGCGAACGATAAAGTTTATATTAATTAATCTTGTTAATTGCAGAATTCACGATTAGCAAGTTAATTAGCACAGGTTAGTGTAGGGGGGTCTTCCGAGTAACCAAGAAGACGACCAGACTAATGAAATCAACATAGAACGATTATTAGAGAAAACTAGGAAGTAACGAATTAGAATCAAGCATAAGAAATCCCAATCCAACGATCCCCTTCATGTTATTGATTCCCGTCTTATTTTTGTTTTGCATGCTTTATTTTTTGTCTTTTAAATTCAGCGTTTATTTATTTTTGTTTGTCCTTCGTTCCAAAATCCCCCTATTTTCATAAGCACAAAATTCTACACTTGCTAGATCCCCTTCCCTGTGTTCGACCCCAGCCACTATTTTTACAAAATAGTTGTACTGCCGTGGATTATAAATTTATTTGACCAAGTCGACCTTCGACAAGTCGGACCCATCAGACTCCCCAAAAATAACGTAAACTACTTTTACGCCTTATCCACAATTCAAAAGATGTTTCAGAAACACTTTTGACGGAATGTTGTTCAAAACATGTAATGCAGTCAACACTGCATTGATGTGGAATTTTCCTACTGCAAGTGTACGGGTCAAGTAATAATATAGTGTTTTCGTGTAAAACGAGTGTCGTCCTCTGGATTGGTTTTCTAGCAAATTAAGTACCGTGAATACTTTTGTCCAATTTTATTTAGGGAGCCAAAACTTAAAGATAAAGATAAATCTAAAGACAAAAAAGCATAAAATAAAGGTGGAGACTCAAATGGAAAGACTCTTAGGGAATTGATTTCATTATTTAAGATTGAGGATTGATTAATAGGAATGAATTGACCGTGCAATTATTCTACAAGCCAAGGAAACTTTTATCACGATTACCTCTCCCGAGTATAATTGATTTTCATGCATATAACTAACTTGATATCCCTATCTAAGTTCATTAACATGCAAGGCATTATAAGGTTCGGTCCTTGTTATACTTCTAAAGTAATTCTAAATCTCGTCACAAACTTAGAATTTCTACTTTAGTCATGCAATTAAACAACGTAAGTCTTAGGCTAAATCCCCTCTCCCGAGTTAGATTCAACACTTAAATCATTCAATTAGTGATCAAGTAATTGAAAGCATTACACAAAATTGCATGAATAAAATAAAAGCACATTCATACTAAAAATCAATCCAACAATTAAAACAACTACCTCAATCCCTAAGACAAACAACTAGCAATTCATAGTTTTTAAACCACAAACACTAATTGCAAGAAAAGCAAAAAAAACTACAAGAGGTAAGGGAAAGAGAAAGGAAAACTCGAATCCGCCGACATCGCACGTCCCCGTCACGATCTCCACGTCATCTCGCTTGATTCCCGCTCCTTGGCCTTGCTTTAGCTCTCACCAAAGGTCTCTAGTCGAAATTAGGGCTAAAATCTAACCAATTGGACTCCCTTTTCTCGGCCAAAATCGCATTATTTTTATAGAAAATCTGGGTAGCGTCGCGACGCTATAGGGGCAGTGTCACGACGCTGTCGCCTTATCGCAGAATCTGGAATGGAAAAACACACAAAGTCGAGACGCTGTGACCTGATCGCGCCTAACTCAGATAAGGAAATGCAGCGTCTAGACGCTCAAAGAGCAGCGTCCCGACGCTGGTCTGCAGTTGGGCCTATCTTCAATCTTCCAACTTTGATTCTTTTTCATTATTCGGCCTCTTTTCGCATCCCGAACATCCAATCTGCTCAATAATATATTTCCTACAAATACAACACATAAATGCATGATTTTGGCCATTTAATTATAAAAGACTAGCGAGATCAATTAGGGAAAACTAGCTAGCTATGCTCGCTATCAAACACCCCCAAACTTAAGCTTTTGCTAGTCCTCGAGCAAACTAAAAATCAAGCATACAATGGAAGAATAGATGCAACAAACATAACTCAATCCTCAAGGCTCACAAGTCAAAAATCAAGCAATCAAGAGACATGCACATAAGGCCAAATGAGGGAGACAAATAAAAAATTTTCCAAAATTAACTTGCACAAGCGAGATCTAACTTAACTAGATTAGACTCTACTAGCCCAGGATTGGATTACTAAACTCTCAACTCATCTTCCCTCTACACTGGCACTAAGGATTCACTAATGAGTCAATGGAACAAATTAGTTTGTTTTCATCCATACTTAGGTGCTTATAAATGAAAATTACAACAAGCATTTATATGTGGCACTAGCTTTCACACACCTATTGCAGGGACCCATAACCCGAGTTTTACCCTTTGGTTGGCCTAACTGATCACAATAGGGGTAGCTCTTTTTGCCTAAACTTTATTACACATTGCATTGCGCGCACAAGTCATGACTTTCTTTTTCTTTCAATTTGTAACAACAAGAATGATTTTTTTCTTTTTGAGCATGATAAGCATATATTCTTTTCTTTCCTCCTAAGCAAGATTAAACATGCTAATTTGCAAAAAATTAACTCTTTAGCTCTTCCCTACACCTATCGAGGTGACAACAAGCATATGAATCTAATAATTCGCTCCTACGCATTCGAATCATAATCTAGCCAAGACAAAAACTCTACTCATGCAAGACATCTCCTAGAAAAAGTTTAAAAAGTCTCCCTTTTTGGGCACTCATGCTTACAACTCATCAAAATCTTGAAAATTGACAAGGAAGCCTATCCTAGGAAATAATAACCATGCAAAAGTAGCATCCACAAAACAACCATATGCTCAAATCAAAGAAAGCTAAAAAAAAATATAGCCCGAACTCAAATGCAACGGCGCCAAAAAATATAGCCCGAACTCAGATGCTCAAGGGCTCCACAAACATGATATTCCACCCCCAAACTTAAAACATGCATTGTCCTCAATGTAAAGAAATCTAAAGCATATATAAGCATGAGAACAAGAAAAGAATGGAAGGGGTGAACAATACTGCCCTGGAATGATGACCTTTTCATGAATGCTTGGCAAAGGCAAGAACACGGGAACTCCTACAAAACAAAAACAACAAAAAGATCAAAGACATAAAAGAAAAAAAAACTAACTTGGGTTGCCTCCAATAAGCGCTTGTTTAACGTCTTTAGCTTGACGTGCTCGTGCGGACTGTCAAGGCACATAAAAATTCTCGTATTTCTTTGGGTCCTTCTTTCTTGAATCAATAAAACTCACGATCGCTAGCAAGCTTACTAGCTTCTCATGGGCCCGTGAAACAGAATTATTTTTTGAATTTTTTAATAAAATAAGCAAAAAAGGAGAAAAGTCAAAATAAACAGACTCAGACTCTAAGACTGACTCGTGAGAATAGAAAAAGGAACAATCATATTCTACAAAGGATGGAGAAGATAAAACAGACGAAGGTTTTTCAACCTCACACTCTACCTCCTGAACTTCCTCTGTCACTGCAAGCTCATTTTCTTTTTCTTCCCCACAAACATGTTCTTGATAGGTGCTACAACTCTCCAATTCTTCCCCACTATTCATGCAACTCACCCCGAAATGCTCATCCTTAGCAAGATCGAAAGAAATACGCTCCTGAATGGGTGCCAATGAATCATCGACCAGATGACTCACTAGACATCCTATGGAAGTGGATCCCACCTCACTAACTTCCTTTGGGGTCTGAAGTCCTTTTATAATTTCATCAAATTTTAGACTCCTCGCTCTAGACTCCTCAATATAATTTTGAACTATGCTTTCTAAGGAAGAATTTTCTTTTAAAGGGGTATATCTTGAAGATGAAAAATTGGAATATGGTGTTGAATAAAAAGCCATTCAAATCAATTAAAGAAACAATGATAATTAGGCTTCCAATCAAATAATAACCCAACAAGAACAAAGGACTAAGACTCAAACAAATAAGGAAAAGAATAAAAAGGAAACAAAAACAAATAAGGAAAAGAATCAAACAAATAAGGAAAGAACTAAAAAAAGAAAATTATGACTATGGAAACAAAAACAAAAGGAGAAAAACAAATATGGAAAGAAAACAAATAAGGAAAAAAATGCAATCTACCTAAAAACAAAAAATTAAATAAAATAAAAATACACCCTAAATTAAGACCGAACAATTTTTCCACAATATTAATTTAACTAAATATGTCAATCCCCGGCAACGACGCCAAGAACTTGATGTGGAATTTTCCTACCGCAAGTGTACGAGTCAAGTAATAATATAGTGTTTTCATGTAAAACAAGTGTCGTCCTCTGGATTGGTTTTCTAGCAAATTAAGTACCGTGAATACTTTTGTCCAATTTTATTTAGGGAGCCAAAACTTAAAGATAAAGATAAATCTAAAGACAAAAAAGCATAAAATAAAGGTGGAGACGCAAATGGAAAGACTCTTAGGGAATTGATTTCATTATTTAAGATTGAGGATTGATTAATAGGAATGAATTGACCGTGCAATTATTCTACAAGCCAAGGAAACTTTTATCACGATTACCTCTCCCGAGTATAATTGATTCTCATGCATATAACTAACTTGATATCCCTATCTAAGTTCATTAACATGCAAGGCATTATTCGGTTCGATCCTTATTATACTTCTAAAGTAATTCTAAATCCCGTCACAAGCTTAGAATTTCTACTTTAGTCATGCAATTAAACAACGTAAGTCTTAGGCTAAATTCTCTCTCCCGAGTTAGATTCAACACTTAAATCATTCAATTAGTGATCAAGTAATTGAAAGCATTACACAAAATTGCATGCATAAAATAAAAGAACATTCATACTAAAAATCAATCCAACAATTAAAACAACTACATCAATCCCTAAGACAAACAACTAGCAATTCATAGTTTTTAAACCACAAACACTAATTACAAGAAAAGCCAAAAAAACTACAAGAGGTAAGGGAAAGAGAAAGGAAAACTCGAATCCGCCGACACCGCACGTCCCCGTCATGATCTCCACGTCTTCTCGCTTGATTCCCGCTCCTTGGCCTTGCTTTAGCTCTCACCAAAGGTCTCTAGTCGAAATTACTGCTAAAATCTAACCAATTGGACTCCCTTTTCTCGGCCAAAATCGCATTGTTTTTATAGAAAATCTGGGTAGCGTCGCGACGCTATAGGGGCAGCGTCACGACGCTGTCGCCTTATCGCAGAATCTGGAATGGAAAAACACACAGCGTCGAGACGCTGTGACCTGATCACGCCCAACTCAGATAAGGAAATGCAGCGTCGAGACGCTCAAAGAGCAGCGTCCCGACGCTGGTCTGCGGTTGGGCCTATCTTCAATCTTCCAACCTTGATTCTTTTTCATTATTCGGCCTCTTTTCGCATCCCGAACATCCAATCAGCTCAATAATATATTTCCTACAAATACAACACATAAATGCATGATTTTGGTCATTTAATTATAAAAGACTAGCGAGATTAATTAGGGAAAACTAGCTAGCTATGCTCGCTATCACCCCAAAACGAGTCAGACAAATGAACATAGCTCATAATGAATCAAACCATATCCAATAGGGTTTTATTTCTTCTATCTGATACACCGTTCTCCTAAGGTGTTCCAGAGGTTTGAGAGTTGGGATGTAATTCCATGTTCAGTCTTGGAATCTCAAGTCTCTTCTACTTTACACCTCGATCAGATCGAAGTGCTTTTATCATCTCACCTTACAAGTTTCCAACTTCAGTCTCAAACCAATTTCTCGAGAGCTTTTGACTTAAGTTGCATTAGGTTGAGATTCGCATACCTGTTGGGTTTTTGCCCTAAAACTCGTAGATAGTAAATGTAACAATTGACCGAACATAAATAAAGTATTGTTTGATGTTTTTTTTAACAAAGAGTTATTGTCTATATTATGTACATCTTGCCTAAATAACCCTAATCCAATAAACTAAACATCCAAGGTCGAGGGATGAGTTTTGAACTGTATGTGGAGACATACGGGGATCAATGTTCAAGAAACAGCCTGAACGGTCTTTAGTATAGGGATAAGGCTAGGTACCTTATCCTGGCGACACTATGGATCCAACGGGTTCGTGTAGGGGACATGCAAGTGGGGGTATCCTATGCAATGAGTTTGCATAAGACCGGACTGCGAAATAGTAATCGCTAGCTGTAACACCGTTAACTAGTTAGATTTCTATTTCACTAGGATGACCTATGCAACTTAGTCTGAATCCTGAGTGGATTATGGACTCCTGTTCATGAGGGATTGTCCTTTGATTTGTATGGGTGAGAGTGGCCAGTACGCCGACTTAATAAGCCTACCATAATCACACAAAATGGAATCCATTCCTTCCCGACTTTTGAGGAAGTAGATGAGTGTTCCCTTAAGTGGTGTCTCCGGGTCTTGAACAAATGGCCCTACCTTTTCACTGGCCTGAGAGGGGTTTCTGTTTGATGGTTGGACGACAAACAGGTTGTTCATTAGAGGAGCACTGGTACTTAATAAGGTGGTGCGTCGTTAGCTGAATTAATAGATGTGAGATAATAAAAATAAACTCAGCTAACCCTAGTGCAAGTATACACTGTCGCACGTGGTAATAAAAAAAAACCTTAGAAGTATTCCAAGGGTATCGATCCCACGAGGACTAGCTGGAAATTCAGATTTGAAGAAGAAACTGCTCAACTTGATTGCTTAAAAATATAGGTAACCAAAGAAAATAAGTTTGATTGATTGGGTTTCCGAAAAGATAAATAAAATAAGCAAATAAATAAAAGAATAACAATAAGATAAAATGAGGTTTTCAACATGGATTCATCCCTAAGGGAATAACTTTAATCATGCAATATTTAATCCTAAGCCTATTCAATGCATTGGGTCAGATTTAACTTCTATTCGGCCTTGCTCCCAAGAACCGTTAGAAGGCAAAGCGAGTACCGTTATGCACATTTCTGTGACTCGACTCCGACATAGATAATTCATGAATGCAACCTATAACCCTATAGTCGATATAGGGTGCCTTAGGCAGCTTGCCCTATATCGCCGAACAATCTCTTTCGAGCTTTTTCTCCTATATCACCTTTATGAGAACCGATATCGTTTGTCCCTTTCGAGATCAAACTCACATAGCATGCAAAGTCTAAGTGATCAAGTTAAACTCAACAAGATTAGAGTGATAATCAATAAAGAATGACATGCATTGAACAGAAACTTAAGCAAATAAACACTTTCAAGCTATTAAACCATAAGGGAATTCACCATATTGAACCCCTCAACGGAATTTAGCTACTCATGGTGAGATAAAGAGCAAATGAATACATTTTCATTGAAATAAGAATGTAAAGAATACAGAATAATGAAAAGTATCAACAGTTGGGAATAATGGAGATAGCTAAATATTATGGGTTTTTCTATTTACTCAATCCTTCTAGAGTTCGCTAAGACACTCCGTTCTCTCGCTTTTACAAATGGGAATGGGTGAAAATCCCTACAAACCCTATGGTTTGATGTCTAACTCAGGTTAGACTTCAGTCATCTAAGAAGGACCTCGGGCATCTCTACTCATAGGCGTCAACTAGGGTTCTGTCACCACCCTCTTCTTCCAAATGAGTTCTGCTTGAATTTGACTTCGAATCTCGAGCTTATATAGTGTGGAAAATGGTTGAGGAGCTGCGAAATTGGTGCTGGTAGGTAGCCCAGTCAGTTTCAGGGTCAAAACAGCTGGTTAGGTGCGAAAAGACTCGTCAACAACGACCCGCGGACGACTCGGAACGACCTCAGTTTTTCCAGAAATGCGGTCGCATTTCATTTTGCCTTCCTAGAAATGCGGTCGCATTTCTGGGCAGATTCCAGCATTTCCTCTGTTTTCCTGCACAGCAACAAACTTAGTCAAATTATCTTAAAATTAAGTCTTTTAAGCATAAATGAGCATAATTTGACAAAAGTGATCTTCAACACCCTAACTTATCAACTTTAACATATTTTGAGGTCGGGAACAGTAAAATTGATCTAAACATACAACATTTGACCAAGAAATGAGCTAAATATAAGGGTAAAATAGGTATATTTTTTACCCTTATCATACCCTCAAACTTAACTCATTGCTTGTCCTCAAGCAATAGTCAATCAAAATGTTAGAGATCAACTTTTTAATTGCAAATCAGAACGTTAGAGCTCAATATTAATTGCAAACCAAAACCTTAGAGCTCATGTATAGTAATCAATCATGGTACTAGTATCAACTTTTCATTTCAAATCAAGTAACATGGAATCAAGTGAACATGTTTTTCAAGATCGTTTTCTTAAAAAGTTTGCCTTTCAGGAGAGGGTTCTACTCTAGTGCCAGTCACAACGTCTGAGTTTCCTAGGCATGAAGATTTCTATTGTTCTTTTTCAAAGCAAAACTCTCTCTAATCCATCCTAACCAATGTGCTTAAACTACCTAACTTCTACTCATAGAGCCTAGTGTGGTCCTTTTAGTTAAGAAAAACAATCTTGAGGAAAAAATGAGCATACATGAGTTACTCTTTTTCCAGCAGTACAAATTTACAAGAAGCATGGTATGACATATAAAACATAAAGCACCCCCCCAAACTTAAAATTAGACAATGTCCTCATTGGCTTTGTTTTTGAGGCATGGGCTTAACATGAGGCTTTTTTTTTTTCAAAACATCAAGGCTAAACTCTTCTAGAGTGTTAGAAAGGTTAAACACAAGGAAGTTTAGACTTTAAGAAAATTTTGTAAGGAAAAAGACTAATGGAAAGCCTATGACTAGAAAACAATTCAGTTGTGACGGTGACCCTTTTGAGATAGAACAAAGCTCTAATTTTGATCATCAAGGGCTTAAAAGAAAACTCCTTTGAAAACATGCTTTTCTTCCAAAACATTTTAAAGCAATTTTTCCTTAAAGTTGATTTTTCCTTTAAAAAGTTCATAGGTAAAGCTCAAAAATAGCAAGCAGATTTTTTCAAGAAAATATTTAAAACCCAAGTTTATCTAATCTAAACTATCAACAAGCTATCTAAACTATCCTATGATCAAAACTATTAACAAACTAAACAACTAAAGCAATCAAAACAACAATTAAGCAACTAAAAACAGAATTTAAACTCATGATAAACTAAAAAACAGCAAGCAACAAAAACAGAAACAGTATTATATACAAAAAATTTCAGTCAAAGGGGATCAGAAAACTCCCCTAGTCCTCGTCCGAGGAACTCTCTTTCTCTTCATCATCTTCATCATCATTCTCTTCTTCCTCATCATCAGAATC
The DNA here is from genome assembly GCA_017139565.1 of Luffa aegyptiaca. Taxonomy (NCBI): domain Eukaryota; kingdom Viridiplantae; phylum Streptophyta; class Magnoliopsida; order Cucurbitales; family Cucurbitaceae; genus Luffa; species Luffa aegyptiaca. The sequence continues at coordinate 35,212,141 of CM029397.1, forward strand.
CTCATCCTCTTTAGGAAGCAGAGACTGAGGGAAATTTGGAAAGACCGGAGCAATACTCGGGGCTATAGAGAGATAAAACTCTCTAATGGCTTCATCCCGCTCCTTTGCATATACCCAATAAGTTCTCAGGTTGTCCCTGAGTTGATCTATCTGGCGGTAGGCAATGGCTAGGGCTTCCGATAAAGGTGAGGGCCCTGTGAAAGGAGTGTGCTGGGATGGAGAAGCTACATTCGACCCTGAAAGTGGAGTAGCCTGAGATGTTGAGGCTTTGTCTTTCCTCTGGATGTTGTTCTGTTGGAGCTTTCCAATCAAGGATAGGTCAATGGTAGGCTTAAAGAAATGATGCTCCTCGTCCTTTCCTGGAACGATCTTCACCCTTTGGCAAAGCTGGGTGATAAGTGATCCAAAGAAAAGTTTACCTGCTCTTTTTCTCCCACAGGCTAAAATCTCATCCCTGATTATGCTCCCGATGTTGATCTCCAACCCCTTCATGATGCAATAGAGTAGCATGACTCTATCCACTGAGATTGTGCTGTCGTGGGTAGTTGGCATCAAGCGATTTTTCAGAAAGTGAAGCCAAACTGCCGATTCTGGCTTTAAGTCGCTTGGCACTAAAGACTTCACCTTCGTCTGTGATTCTTTCTATTGAACCCCCTTATTGGCCACAAGTTTAAGTGCTTCCTTCATTTGCTTGGCCGAAGGGTTCCTAATAACGTCGTTCCCTCTTGGATTCAGGGGTGCCTTGATCCTGTACACCCTGTTAATGTCGACTGAGGAGAAACTGACCATCTTCCCCCTCACCACCGCCATGCTAATGCTTTCTTCCCTCAGGCCGGCGTAAAATTCATGAACTAAAGGCACCACAGCCTCCTGGGGGTTAGCACAGAACTCTTGCCATTTGTATTGTGAGATAACTCTTGTTACGAAATCTGGCAGTGTTCCTGCTCTGTTAGAGAACCCCTTCTCATTGAGGAACTCTCTCTTTCTCATGATCTCCATCCGTTCCTGAAAATTAACATCTTTGAATACCTCAGGGAATGGATTTTTGGGAGATGGAGCTTTCGGTGATTTGGCCTTGGGCTTGGCAGGTGAGACGGTAGGAGGAACTGCAGGAGAGGCGTCCATGGACCTCGTCCTCGACCTGTTTGCAAAAGTGGGATCATTCTTGTTCTTTGTCCTCCTCTTAGCCTTTATCTCTCTTTTTCTTTTTCTCCTCAACGCTGCAGAGATAGGAACTTGGTCATCATCCAGCTCCTTTATCTCTGAATCGGATTCTGTATCAGAGTCAGTGGAGGTCTCGGCCTTCTTGTCTTCCTTCTCTTCTTCGTCCCTCTTCTCTCCCGAAGAGGAGCTATCAGCTGCTGGTGGATCATCTTTGAATAGAGGTTCGAAAACCTCTTCAGCAGGCTGCTCTTCATTTGCCTCGGCTAGGCCTTCTTCAGAATGCGGCCCAGATGCGGTCGCATTCTGTCCTTCATCCTCTACTTCTATTTCTTTTTCTTTTTCTGAATTTTCTTCTCTTGGCCCCTGTTGGGCCTCTTCTTCTACCCTCCCTTGCAGCACTTCAGCTTCACTTTGAGCCTTGTGGAGTGGCTCAAAGGCTGCAAGGAAGTCTTCAGCTTCCTTCCTTCTTTTTCCATCTTCTTTTAATTCTTCCCTTCTCTTTTTCTCTTCCTCGAGGAGTTTCAATTCAATGGCTACCCTCCTGAGGTTTTCCTCAAACTTTCTCTCTTCTTCAGCCTCTAAGGCCCTCTCGGCCTCTTGTCTTTCCTCATATCTTCTCCTTTCTTCTTCAAGATCTCTTTCTCTCGCAAACTCATCTTCTCCTCTCATTTGTTGATTTTCCATCTCTCTCTCAGCCTCAATATCCTTCAAAGCTTCTTGTTCAGCCTTGTACCCTTCAGCAATCACAAGAGCCTTTGCCACAGCTTGGCGGATTATCCCTTCGAATAATCCGGAGGCATCCTTGCGGTTTTAAGGGGCTCAATAACAAGCGGCTTTTCAGGCACAACCTTCTTCGGGCTCCTCTTCCTTGCACTATAGGTAACGACTGGTTTGGTCCTGCAAGATGAAGAGGGGTTAGTTGAAGGTTCAGAATTTTTACCCGTTGAAGCCTCTCCTTGCCGAGAGCTTTCAGCTGCCTTGGCGGCTTCGTCTTCATCTCGCCTATTTCCTTCCTCTTCAAGGGCAGCACGTCTCTGAGCTCCCATCTCCCGGATCATTGCAAACCATTCCCGCGAACGTTTTCTGAACTGTTGAGTGGCGGGCTTTTGGGTTTGGCGGACGGCAGTGGCGCGCGTGGACCTTCGCGGTGAAGATGAACTCGGATTCTCCCTTGACGTGGCCGACATTGTCGAAGAAGAGGGAGTTTGAACGTCGGGTTCGAGGTTCACGATCGCTGGCGAAAAACTTGTGGGTCTCGTCCTTCGTGTGCTGTGCATGGGTGTTTCGGGCTGTTCTTCTTGCCGTCGCACGCTTGCTTCAGCTTCGTGGGCGGTTGGATTACTCTGGGATCGAGTAATCTTGCGTGATGATGATGGCTTTTGCGTGTTCTTCATGGTTTCTTGGATGTGGGTTTTTCGGTTTCAAGATGAGAGAATATGGAGAGTTGAGCTTTTGACTTGAATGCAAAAGAGTTGAGTAGTTGGTGAAGAGGGAAAGACTATAAGTCAGCTATTTATAGTTTTCTCATTAGGTCACGTGCAGGTCAAAAGAAATTCGTGACTGCCCCCTTATTTTTGAAAATGCGGTCGCATACTCAAATACACTGGGGAGAAATGCGATCGCATTTCACCCAGTTTCTGCCTTCTTTATTTTTTTTCTGACTTTTCATTCTTCCTTTGCTTTTTCTTCTTTTGCTGAAACACTCATAAACATGTTAGAAAGTTTACATGCTTAATCATTATTTATTTATTATTATTTTCCTTTTTGAAGAGAAATTTAAAATGTTTTGATTAATTCAACTTCTAGGTAAGTCCCCAGGTAGAGGTGTTCCCAATGGTCAGCTTAAATACCTCAGCCTAAGCAGGACTTTCCTTAGACAAAGTTCCCTCTTGATCAAAAATCCTTTATTCCAAGCTTACAATTTCACAAAAATTTTCTCTTTTTTTTATAGATGGGATACAAAGTAGTATGGACTTTTCAAAACTCCCAGGTAAATCCCCAGGAAAAGGTGTTCCCTACGGTCAACTTAAGTACCTTTTCCTAGACAGAGTTTTTACTCTTGTCCATATATTTTGTTTTATTGATCTTACAAGAAAACTAACCTAAGCATCAACAAACTAACCTAACAAACTAACAAAGGAATATATTAAAAACAATATGCTCAAAACAAAACTAACAATCCTAAACCTAAGTAAGCAAACAAATGAATTAATGAAATGAAACAAATTACAAAATGAAAACAAAGAAACATGTTGATGTTTAGAAGGAAACAGTAAGAAGTAAAAGAGAGAGTAAAAACTCCCCTAGTTCTTGGAAGGTTTGTCCTCCAAATCAGAGGTCTCAGATTCATCTAGAAGAGATGATGAAAATGGAGGGGAATTAAAGCTTCATCAGATGAGCTGGCCAGGAACATCTGTTTGATAGCCTCATCCCACACTCGAGCATAGGTCTAATGGTCCTTGTTCTGCTCTTTTTTTTTCCTTTTGACCTTTTCTCTCCCTCAAGTTCTCTTCCTCTTGTCTCCTAACTTCCTTCTACTTATTAACTTCCTGAAACATAAACAAACAAATCAAAAAGTTCAACCTTTTTTTTTCTTTTTTTTTTAAAAAAAAATCTTTTTTTTTATCTTCTACTTATTTAGGAAAAGAAAAAGAATAACTTAGCTGATCTCCAAAAGGGAGATTAAAGCTTTATTCCTACTTCTTGCACCATAAGCTTTCATCTTGACCTTAGGTCTTGATAACGGACGAGATTTGAGTCTTAACTGAGGCGTTTTAATCATAGAGTGCTTAGTCTCTATTATCAGCTCACTCAATCTACTCTTGAATGTAGACTTTGCAGTCTCATCTTCTGCCACATATTGCCAATGTTCATCCTCCATGATTTCCTCTTTGATTTCTTCCTCGAATAGCATTTTCTGCAAGCTACAACAAGCAAAGGAATCATTAAGATCGTCTTCAAATCCATCTTTTTCTAACATTTTCTGCAAGCTACAATATGTAAAAGAATCAATAGGATCAAAAGCAAAACATCCCTTCATTTCATCTTGATGTTCTAATGCCTGGAGCACATCAAAGTTCACTTGTTGTGAAGTGACATCTGCATGGCTCACTGCAACTTCTTTTTTCGGGTGCCTTCTCTTTATTCTCTTTTTGAGGTGATTCTTCTTTAATCTCTTCTCTCTCTTTTGTCTCCTCAGTATTTTCAAGTGTTAGAATGCTTCTTACTTCTACTGGGAGTTCAGGGTCTTCATGCTCCAATCCACTTTTAAATGACATCTCTTTGTATTGCTCTTGTGTTTCTTGTTCCACACTCTCTTTGGTTACAGGCAAGATTTCTTGTTGGCTGTTTTTCAACTCCTCTAACAATTGCCCTACTTGAATCTCCAAGTTCTTTATCGTGGCGTCATTCCTTTCCATGTATTCTCTTATGAGTTCTTCCAAGCTAGTTGACACTTGTGGTTCCATCTCTTGTTGCATCTCTTGTCGGGCATATTGATCTTGATATTGGTCTTCAAAAGTAAACAGACATTCTTGCTCCAAATGAGGTGTTGGATTATTGTTGCTAACATCTTGTTGGTCTTCCCATGAGAAGCAAGGGCGTTGTAACCATTTTCGGTAAGGATCGAAAATGGGACTCTGGTTGTCTGGTTGCCCTGTATAATAAGGATTAGATGAACAAGTGTCAAACAAAGAATGAATATTAGCACAATAAACACAAAAGAAATTAGAGTGACAAGCCATTGATGTGATTTGTGCACTCAATGTTGTGATGATGTCTTCTTCCACATGTGGGTTATCTTGAGCTATCAAACCCCTTCAATTATGCTTATCTTCTATGACCTTTTTTTTCTCTTTTTTTTTCTGTTTTTTTTTTTGGCAAACAGGAGGATCGACTCCGAGTAGATCTATTAGAAGTTCTCGAGTGTAAGAGGCTTCTTCAAGATGTTCCCGTGCGCTCAACTTCTATTGCTCTTTCTTTCTATCTCAAGGATCAATGTCAAGGAGTGGACACCCCTTGTTCATGCACTAACTTCAACCTGCAAAAGCAAAACAAATGCAAATCAAAGTCAAATTCCCTTTGAGACAGAAATGCAGTCGCAATTTGATCGCAATTTCAAAAACAAAACTGGTTTCACTTTTGGTCCCCGACAACGGCGCCAAAAACTTGGTGTGTCGTTAGCTGAATTAATAGATATGAGATAATAAAAATAAACTCAGCTAACCCTAGTGCAAGTATACACTGTCGCACGTAGTAATAAAAAAAACCTTAGAAGTATTCCAAGGGTATCGATCCCACGAGGACTAGCTGGGAATTCAGATTTGAAGAAGAAACTGCTCAACTTGATTGCTTAAAAATATAGGTAACCAAAGAAAATAAGTTTGATTGATTGAGTTTTCGAAAAGATAAATAAAATAAGCAAATAAATAAAAGAATAACAATAAGATAAAACGAGGTATTCAACATGGATTCATCCCTAAGGGAATAACTTTAATCATGTAATATTTAATCCTAAGCCTATACAATGCATTGGGTCAGATTTAACTTCTATTTGGCCTTGCTCCCAAGAACCGTTAGAAGGCAAAGCGAGTACCGTTATGCACATTTCTGTGACTCGACTCCGACATAGATAATTCACGAATGCAACCTATAACCCTATAGTCGATATAGGGTGCCTTAGGCAGCTTGCCCTATACCGCCGAACAATCTCTTTCGAGCTTTTTCTCCTATATCACCTTTATGAGAACCGATATTGTTTGTCCCTTTCGAGATCAAACTCACATAGCATGCAAAGTCTAAGTGCTCAAGTTAAACTCAGCAAGATTAGAGTGATAATCAATAAAGAATGACATGCATTGAACAGAAACTTAAGCAAATAAACACTTTCAAGCTATTAAACCATAAGGGAATTCACCATATTGAACCCCTCAACGAAATTTAGCTACTCATGGTGAGATAAAGAGCAAATGAATACATTTTCATTGAAATAAGAATGTAAAGAATACAAATTAATGAAAAGTATCAAGAGCTAGGAATAATGGAGATAGCTAAATATTATGGGTTTCTCTATTTACTCAATCCTTCTAGAGTTCGCTAAGACACTCCACTCTCTCGCTTTTACAAGTGGGAATGGGTGAAAATCCCTACAAACCCTAACTAAGGTTAGAATTCAGTCTTCTAAGAAGGACCTCGGGCATCCCTACTCATAGGCGTCAACTAGGGTTCTTTCACCACCCTCTTCTTCCAAATGAGTTCTGCTTGAATTTGACTTCGAATCTTGAGCTTATATAGTGTGGAAAATGGTTGAGGAGCTGCGAAATAGGTGCTGGTAGGTAGCCTAGTTGGTTTCGGGGTCAAAACAGCCGGTTAGGTGCGAAGAAGACTCGACAACAACGACCCGCGGACGACTCGGAACGACCTCAGTTTTTTCGGAAATGCGGTCGCATTTCATTTTGCCTTCCCAAAAATGCGGTCGCATTTCTGGGCAGATTCTAGCATTTCCTCTGTTTTCCTGCACAGCAACAAACTTAGTCAAATTCTCTTAAAATTAAGTCTTTTTAAGCATAAATGAGCATAATTTGACAAAAGTGATCTGCAACACCCTAACTTATCAACTTTAACATATTTTGAGCTCGGGAACAGTAAAATTGATCTAAGCATACAACATTTGACCAAGAAATGAGCTAAATATAAGGGTAAAATAGGTATATTTTTTACCCTTATCAGAAGGTAGAGGTAACTCAGGGGTAAAAAGTTAATTTGACCTAGCTGGAGTTACGAACACTCATGAAGGACTAACTTGCTGTTATTGGTCTATATCTGTGGACACAGAATTATGTCTGCAGTGAGAAGAGTGCAACTGTGGGTTTTTAGTGAAGTGAACCCACAGTTAACGAAAATTGATTAATTGGTTAATGAGTTTAGCCGATTAAATCTCATATAGTTGAAGCTTCTGATCTGCAGGTCCATTAGGTCCCACTGGTAGCTCGTAAAGAGAGTTGAGGAAATTAAGTATAAATTGTAAAGTGAAAGTGTTTAATTTATTTAGGGGAATCATATAATGTATGATGATACATTATAGTATAAAGTTTATGAAACTTTATAATATAATTTTTGAATTAATTTCAAAAAATTAATTTTGAGAGAAAATATTTGAAAGAGTTTAAATAATTAATATGAATTGGATTCATATTAATAAAATAAATTTTTTAATAAAATCCCTAAAATTAAATATATGATATTTAATTGGGTAATTAATTAATTATGGAGTTAATTAATTATTTATTAAAATTAGATATGAATAAGATAATAGATTTGATTAGAATCTTATTCATGACCTTTTCCTTATAGGTAGTGTTCGCAATAGTTCGTGATTATTTCACAAGCAGTTGGTGAATTTTATCTGAGTCGTCAACGAGAGTAATAACTTGTTACTATATATAAATTAGATTTAGATCTAATATTTTTGTATGCTTAGCCTTAATATAAATCTAGAATAGTTGTAAGTTTATTGTCAATGTATTTGTATTTTAGATTAAACAAAATTAACTACGAATCGTTCCCAACCACGCTTCTGCTTTACGGAATTACGAAATTTCAATCCCTTCAATACCTTGATTAATTATCTATAATATAGATGAATCATTCATGCCCTCCCACTGCTTTAACATATTGGACCACAAGGATCCAGATGTACAAGCTCCAAGGGCTCCTTGGCTCTATAGTTCTTTTCAAGGAAAAGAATCTATTAGTCATATTGCCCTTAAGGCATGACCTACAAGGTAGTAGAGAGCCATCTTCTAACTTGCTTAGATGTCTACTTTTGACCAAGCTCCCAATCATATTGAGGTAAATATGGCCTAACCAGCGTCAAAGAAAGGTATTTTCCTTTAGGAGAAATCCTTTGCCTCTCATTTTTTTTGAGTAGTAGTAGCCTCAAACAACTCAGTGTTCATGAGTGTTTTACTCTTGATTAGTTTTAAAACATTTATGTTACTTTTCAGTTCAGCTGAACATAAGTTAACTCATTTTCTTGAAATGAACCGCGTTAGCAGGGAAATATACATAGTAACATTGTTCCAGCCAATAAGATACAGAAATCAAATTTCTTTTGATCTTAGGAATTACATACACATTATCTAATAATATGTATTTGTTCCCACTGGGAAAAATAACTTAACGTTCTCCATTGCTACACCCAAGATAACTTCTCTAGATTCAACTTTGAGAGTTATTTAACCAACATCAAGCTATTGCTAGGAACTTATTCCTTAAGAAAAAGAACAAATGTGATTTGTGACCCCTGAATCAAGTATTCAGGTAAAATCACTATTCTTCATAAAACACGTTTCCAAGACAAGTAAATCAAATTTACAGTCTTTGGACAAGTTCTCTTTGGCTTGGCCGGATCCAATGTCATATTCATTACGAACATTTTGTAATGAATTAAACATTTCGGGGCTTGAGGGCATTCCTCAGTCAAAACTAATCATAGAATATATACCAAAATTTGTCGTTTAAGTTCGTTGTATTATTAACGTTATTTATAACTTGGCGTAAGGCAATGCACATCAATTTAATCGCTGAAGTAAAAAATTTCTTGTATTATTAATTGCACTAACCCATTACATCTAATCCAATCAAATTCAGAAAAAACACACAAGCAATCAAAAAAATCCTAGAAAAGTATTGATTTAATTTTTGCAACGATACTTCAGAGGATTAGAACAACACCCACCGAAGGGTGGTCAGCTATTCCTCCTCTGAATTGAGACAATCTCAACCGAACCCTAACACCAAAATAACTCATATTCCGTTAGTGTTTAGTTACCGTTGTTTGGTCAAGGATTCCTTAACACATTTAACTCATCCCCGTAAGTGTATGATAGCACCAAATTGGTGCTAATTATTTTCGTAAATTTTGCTTATCCTAATGCTGTTATTTGTGATAATTGACTAATTTTGAGTCTTATTTATGCATAGGTCATTTTGGTGTTCTCGGGAACAAGGAAGGGCATTTTGGTAATTAAAAGTCAACCAAGAGTGTCGAGACCCCCAAAAACGTCGCAAACACACTGCAAACCCGAGAGATAGCGTCGAGACGCTACCTCACGACGTCTCGACGCTACGGAGTGAAGACGCGGCGAAATTAGTTTCAACGTCGAGATGCTACTTCACAGTGTCTCGACACTGCCGCGTAGTATAAATAAGACCTTTTGCGATTTAGGTCATATCATCTCCAATTCCAGCCGTTTTTCTTTCCTCTTTCTCTGTAATACTTAGTTTAGGCTTAGCTATGGTCGATTAATCAAGCCTCGGACTTAAATTTGGCTTGTTCATGGTCGTCTAAGCTCGGATCATTGTAATCGGGACCTCGGTAGTAAGTTTGATTTCTATTTCATGAGATTTTTGTTTCGTCTTGCATGATTTACTGTTTGAATGTTGTTTAGACTCGATGTTTATCAATTTAGCATTGTTTGTAGAGATTGACAACCTCGCCACAACTTGTTAAATTAATATGCTAACTAAAGTAGCGAATAGGTCTAAGCATGTAGCGATTTGGCGTGTTATCCCAAGTTTAGCGAATGACATGAAAGATCTAGAGTCTAAATATGTGTTTGAAATTAATTTAGGGTTTTCCTAGTTAATCTAGAGCATTCTAATCATCCTTATCTTAATGCAATCGATTAGTAGTTAATGTACATGATTAGCTTATTAATCGGTTAAGACTAGTCTCGGTGCATTGGTCGGACTTAGTAATTTAGGGATATTATGGCTTGCTGGCTTTTCCAGTTTAGTCGATTAGACCTTCAATTGGTAAATTAATTCTCTTGATAATCGATGAATGAAATAAATCATACTGAAACCAAACGTCTCTGATTACAATGATCTTCATGGTAAGATTAACCTGCTCGTCTTTATTTTCTGCATTTTATTTCTTCGTATTTTATTTTTCTTGTTTTTAATCATTTTCCCTAATCTCTCTCCCCTTTCGGTTACTTATAGACATAAAAGAATTTAGAAATAAAACCAACTATTCCCTGTGGTCAACTCCGGCCACTACTGCTACAAGTTAGCTTTAGTGTTCGTGGAACTATAAATTTATTTGACCTGGAGCCTCGTGATAAGGGTAAAAAATATACCTATTTTACCCTTATATTTAGCTCATTTCTTGGTCAAATATTGTATGTTGTGATCAATTTACTTTTCCCGAGCTCAAAATATGCTTAAGTTGTTAAGTTAGGGTGTTGAGATTCACTTTTGTCAAATTATGCTCATTTGTGCTTAAAAAGACTTGATTTTAAGAGAATTTGACTAAGTTTATTGTTGTGCAGAAAAACAGAAGAAAAGCTGGAATTTCCCAAAAATGCGACTGCATTTCTGGGAAGGCAAAAATGAAATGCGACCACATTTCTGGAAAAACTGAAGTCGTTCCGAGTCATCCGCGGGTCGTTGTTGACGAGTCTTCTTCGCACCTAACCGGTTGTTTTGACCCCGAAACCGACTGGGCAACATTCCAGCACCTATTTCGCAGCTCCTCAACCACTTCCTACACTATAAAAGCTCGAGATTCGAAGTCAAATTCAAGCAGAACTCATTTGGAAGAAGAGGGTGGTGACAGAACCCTAGTTGATGCCTATGAGTAGGGATGCCCGAGGTCCTTCTTAGATGACTGAATTCTAACCTGAGTTAGACATCAAACCTTAGGGTTTGTAGGGATTTTCACCCATTCCCACTTGTAAAAGCGAGAGAGTGGAGTGTCTTAGCGAACTCTAGAAGGGTTGAGTAAATAGAAAAACCCATAATATTTAGCTATCTCCTTTATTCCCAGCTTTTGATACTTTTCATTATTTTGTATTATGTACATTCTTATTTCAATCAAAATGTGTTCATTTTCTCTTTATCTCACCATGAGTAGCTAAATTCCGTTGAGGGGTTCAATGTGGTGAATTCCCTTATGGTTTAATAGCTTGAAAGTGTTTTATTTGCTTAAGTTTCTGTTCAATGCATGTCATTCTTTATTGATTATCACTCTAATCTTGTTGAGATTAACTTGATCACTTAGACTTTGCATGCTATGTGAGTTTGATCTCGAAAGGGACAGACGATATCGATTCTCATAAAGGTGATATAGGAGAAAAAGCTCGAAAGAGATTGTTCGGCGGTATAGGGCAAGCTGCCTAAGGCACCCTATATCGACTATAGGGTTATAGGTTGCACTCATGAATTATCTATGTCGGAGTCGAGTCACAGAAATGTGCATAACGGTACTCGCTTAGCCTTCTAACGGTTCTTGGGGGCAAGGCCAAATAGAAGTTAAATCTGACCCAATGCATTGAATAGACTTAAGTTAAATATTGCATGATTATGGTTATTGTCTTTGGGATGAATCCATGTTGAATACCTCGTTTATTTATTCTTGTTATTCTTTTATTTATTTGCTTATTTTATTTATCTTTTCGAAAACCCAATCAATCAACTTATTTTCTTTGGTTACCTTTTCAAAAGCAATCATTTGAGCAGTTTCTTATTCAAATCTGAATTTTCAGTTAGTCCTCGTGGGATCGATACCCTTGGAATACTTCTAAGGTTTTTATTACTACGGGCGATAGTGTATACTTGCACTAAGGTTGGCTGAATTTAACTTTATTATTATCTATCATCTTACCTCACATCCATCCATTCAGCCTCTGCCGCACCACCTCGACAACTTCGGCCCGTCAGTGTAACCCTCCCACTTTAAGATCTCAAAGGCACACACCAACAGGCTACCGAAGGGAAAGACAACTGTTGGTAATTAACCTAAGAGTCCTTATCCTTTTCAGGAGTTCAGGGTGTTCCGAATCCTATAATCGGGCCCTCCGAAGGGATGGTTGCTCCAGGGCAACATGCAAGCGGACCATAGGACTCTCACAGTGTGAACTAAGGGCAGAGATTGAGGATACGTCGATACGCATCCCACTCCCAGTTAAATGCCTACCATATTTTAGGGTTATTGAACTTAGATAAATTCGGCTAAGTCAATCTATCTAAGTCTAATGCTATTATAACTCTTATGATGAGGATTTTACCACAATGATTCAGGTGAATTAAACTCTTTTAATAAATCTAGCAACATTGCATGTCAACTTGACTATGGTTAATTCAACTCAAGTTTCGGGTTAGTTCCCAAGTAGGAGGTGTTTCGTAAACCGTCATCTTAAATACCTCCAGCCTTAGTCAGAACTTCACCGGGAGAGTTCCCTTATAACCATAGTAATGTAAAGTCTTTACTCTAAAGATCTAGGTGTATTAAACTCTTTTAACAAAGTTAGTGACATTGCATGCTAACATTTAACTATGATTAATTCAACTCCGGTATTCCGGGTCAGTTCTCAGGTAGGAGGTGTTCTGTAAACCGTCATCTTAAGTACCCCCAGCCTTAGACAGAACTTAACCTGTGGAGTTCGCTTATAATCATAGTAATGTTTTTCCTACATGGTCAATTAAAACTATTTTTAATTCAAAGTAAGAATAATTCTAATCCTATTAGAAATGTGATATTAGGTCTAATTAATTTTAAAAATTTTAAAATTAATCCATTTTTCCTAAGATCATGTGTTTGCATGCAATTCGTTGTTATGGGTTAACGGTTTTTATTCATTAATTTTATAACACTTATAATTTTTAATGAATTAACCCTATAACATGCTACTATATATGGTGACAAAAATTAACGATCGAATTCTAATTAATTTATAAACCATATGTTAGCATACATGACATACAATAATATAACAATTATATTAATCTAAGGTAATGTCATGCTCAATGCAATTTAATTTCATTTTAATTAACCTAACTCTTAAATTAATTACCCAAGAAAATTAAAATTAAGCATTACCATTTTCATACATTAATTAGCACATAAATTACTTTCATAAATATAACTTTTTATATTTTTACTAAAGTAATTTCATGCTCAATTTTCTTCCATTTAATCATAAAAATTTGTATTAAATACTCATGAAAATTAATTCATGCATAATACTTTATAACAATTATAATTAAATATGCATGAATATGCTTAACCTATGGCGAGATTTTAAGCTATATGACATCCATAAAGCAAAATAAATAGCTAAGTAGACGGGTTTTGGCATCCTATGATAAAATACATAAGAAAAATTACAATAATTGATCTAAAATTGCCCTATTCTAGTCGTGAGCTAGCCCGAACCAACTTCAAAACGGGTCCAAACTCTTCGAAACATCAAGAATCGGGCTGAAATTGCATAAACTGCTTTAAAAAACGCCTTGAACCAGCTTAATATGTGCTAAATCGGACAAAAAACACCTCCGACATCCCGAACTGGCTTTAATATCGCTTGAACCACGCTGAACTGACTTAAAAACTCACGAGTCAGTCAAGAATTGATCAAATTTCGCTCAAACCAGACTAAACCGCGTCACAACCGCCCTGAACCAGTAAAAAAAACGCGTGAATCGGTCAAAAAACGCGTGAGCCGGTCATTGAACCGCCAAAATCGCTTCAACTCCATCGGATCGGGCCGAATCGTGTCTAACTAGGAAGGACCGCGCGCCGAACCGCACCTGAATCGGCTGGACCACACCAAACCATCGGCTAGGGCTGAGTCGCGTGTTGTGTAGGGCTGACGTCAGCTATTTCGTCTTATACGAAATGCTGACGTGAGCGCCGTCAGATTTATTTATTATTTTTTTTCGATTACAACTTCTGTTTTTCCAAGTCTTCTAGCATCTGTTTTGATCGATTTTGGCCTCGATTTCTTTAATTCTTCATGGAATTTCACAAGAACACGAACCACACGGACTTATAGACACGATTTGCAATTAAATGCCCAAAACAACGGGCCTTTACATGATCAAATCAATGGAAAATTGCAAAACTAATGCCAAAACCTTAAACATCTACTAGCAAACTATTCATACATCCAATGAAAAATTAAATCCCACCATTAGCTAATGAGAAACAAAACATTGATCATAGCACAACTTAATTAAAACAGATTATCTAACACTACCTTCAACTTTTACCTGAGCATCCTACAAAACCACGCACTGCTGCAGCAAAGTAATTCTTTCAGCATTGAACAAATTATCACCACCTTTAACTCAATCCTAAGAACTACCACAACCCAGCTATATTATCAGACATTCCTAACAAACTTTTCCTAGGGGATACATTCTTTTTGTTTTTCAGACTTAAAGCAGCCCTACAATCATGAGCTCTTATGCATGAGATGACCCATTTTATGATGAAGTATAACCTTGCCTCAAGTTCATCACCAACTAGGCTAAACACTCATTATCAAGCCCAAAACTCCTTAGTTATTTATCCCTTGCTTCTCAGAATGGCGACATTTTATGATGAAGCTCACCTAAGCACTGTGAGATAAAAAACTGCTAGATTGACATTCATCCTTCAAAAGTTTTGCTTTTTGAATTTCCGCAGCAAAATTTTCACTTCTTTTTTTTATCATTTTTCAGTATTCCCTAGGCCATCTTTTGACACAAAGACAAACTGTGGGTGCACAAATGTCCCTGGTTACTCAAAAACCTAGAAAAATTATTATGAAGGAGAGGAATGCTCGGGCAAAACAAGTGGAGTAGCTAAAAGTCCCCCAAACTTAAATTATTTATTGTCCTCAATGAATTAGCAGTATATAATTATTCCCCCAAACTTAGTTCTTTTTCTATCTGAATTTTAAGCTAAGCGTGGGACTAGGATCTAAGCTAAAAGTGGATCAAATAAATCAATGCTACCTCAGAATCTTCTTTGCCGCAGCGATGACCAGACTTAGAAGAATTGCTCAAGCAAAAGGTTTCTAGAGATCAGAATACCTTGCTCTAATTTAGCTAACTAGTCGATGCTTCAGAAAAAATTCAGAAGAAAATGTTAAGTTAGAAATGCTCAGATGTGCCATAGAACAGAAAACATTAGAAGTTTCATGAAAAGAAAGGATTTACAATAGCAGTGTAACGCCCCGCGTTTAAAAATTATGTTATTTTGGATTAATCAGGTTTAAATTCTAGTTTGGAAAAAAATTGGAATTTAAGTTTAACCTTCAGTTGATATTTTAAATCCAAGTGGGATATTATATTTTCCCCTCCTTCTCGTGTGTTGATGCTGAGTGGTTATTGTTAGTTAGTTTTTGCAAAACTAGAATTTAAGATTGGCTTGTAATTGATATTTTTAGCCAATCGTGATATTTTATTTTTCCCTCTTCCCGTGCATCAGTGCTAAGTGGTTAGTGGAAAAGTGGGTATGCGTTTTTCTCTGATTAGTGGGTAGTTAATTGGAGTTATTTGGTTAAAAAAAAAGAAAAAAAATCAAGAACCCTCAACCCATCTTTCTCATCTCTCTTCCCTTCCTCTCTCCCTTTCTCGTGCGTAACCCCCCTGCGATTTCTTCTCCATCTCTGGCATCTCTCTCTCTCTCTCTTGTCGTTTTTCCCTCTCGAATCCAGCAGCGACGCCGATCTACGAAGCCACGCTGCCGTTGTGTCTCTCCCTCGTGTTTTCCATTGGTAGCAGACCCACGACGCCGCCGCCTTTCCTCCTCCATCTCGCTCCTTCGTTTTTCGTCGAAACCCACACCGCCCAGCCGGCAGCCTCTCTCTCTCCTTGCGCCGCCGCCTCCCACTCTCTCTTCCTTCGTTTTCACCGGAACCCAACCACCCACGAAACCCACGCGTCGCGCCGCCTTTTCCCGTTGGTTCTTTGTCAGAAATCGAAGTCCCGCGTGTTGCGCTATCCCCTCTCCGTTCGTTCCTTGCTGGAAGTTAGTACCCACACCAACCGACTCGTCAGATCTCTCTCTCCTTCACGTTTCAAGTCACGGGCAGCAAAGGCTTCACGCATTCGGCATGGGTCCAGCCTCCTTTGACGTTGATTTTGTAATCCGGTAAGGTTTGGCTTAAGACCCACTTTATTTTCACAAGTTTCAGCATTTACCCATTTGATTTTAGACTCTAAATCATGTCAAAATCATGACCCCCTGCTCAATCGAGCTTCATTTTTATTTACCCACTTCGTAACAACATTGTATCTTCAAATTTAGGCTCTTTCGAACAACAACCAGCGAGCGTTCAGGCTCAAAGCTGACTTTCGATACTTGCCCATAAGTCGAAAGACCTCAGATCAGTTTACCCATAAGCATGGGAGTTGGAATCCACGTTTTTGGGCCAAGGCGAACATTTTCCAGCAAGCGTTTGAGGTCGTTTGGGTGCTGTTCGGTAAGTTCTGATGCCCTTAAACCTTTAGAATCCATTTAGTTGGCTTTAGAATAGTGTATAACCATTGGGTGCTCTTTAAAGTGTAGTTTGGGCTCATTATGGATCCTGAACAGCACTTATTCATGGAGTTTTGGTGCTGATTGGTAAATTCCAGCAAGGTTCCTACCCCTGTTCGGTAAGTTACAGCACCATTCAGCATGTTTAGGATCCCTTTAAATCTATGTTATGTGTTAGGAATATTGTTAGGTTGTTCCCTGACCTCTAGGAAGCCTTTATTCTGCTTGTAGGTGTGCTTAGAGCTTATTCTATTATTTTCCAGCAAGCGATAGTTTAGTTTATGAGCGCTCTAGCTTGGGTAAGTAGTTTCTATCTGTATGGGCTTGTTTGTTTGCTTGAGCATGACAGTTGCTTGCTTGCTTATGAGTTTCGTGTTTCATATATATACGTATATATTCCGCTATGTGTGATAAGCATGTTGACTTGTTTGCTTCTTAAGCATGAGATACTTTAAGCATGTTTGGTTATGGTTGTGGAATTTGTTATGTCGATTAGTGGGCTATGTTGCATATGAGTCATGTCTGCATGGTGTATGTTCATTGGGGAGAGGCAGAGCATGACGCGTAAATCATATGCTGGGTGTGTGTGCGGAGCGTGACGCGGAAATCACGTGTGGGTGTGAGTGCGGAGTGTGACGCGGAAATCACGTGTGAGTGGCGCTGCGCATGGCGCGGAATAATACATGTGTTGGGTGGGTTTGCGGAGCGTGACGCGGAAATCACGTGTGAGTGTGCGGGCATGGCGCGGAAACCATGTGGGGGTGCATAGCATGATGCGTGGATTCATGTTGTCGTCCCAATTTTGCATGAAGCATGAGTTGACATTGTTATTTTCCTGTTTAAGAGCATGTTGGATGGTTTATCGCTTTACAAGCATGATGTGTGTGGATAGCATGTTTTTGTGGTTGTTTGTTGTTTGGTGGCTCACCGGGTGTGAGCTACTTACCAGTACGGTGGTTGTACTGATATCCCTCCCCTTCCTTCCCCCCAACATTTTCAGATTATGCAGGTGACGAGTTTTATGTGCCCGGTGATGTAGACGAGGAGGTTCACGAGAGATGACCACATGGGTCCATTTACTTGTTTATTTTCTTTTGATAGATAGGGTAGTCATTTGCTCATTGATGATAGGCTGAACCTTTAATTTCGTTGCTAGGTTGGATTAACTTTTAGTTGTTGAGCTTGTGTAGAATTTCATGCTTCCGTTAGGTTGTAAATATGTTAATGTCTAATAAGGTTGAATTGTTTCTAGAAGAATTTGAATTTGTTGTTGGTTGAAGATACGAGATCTGACTCGTAATCTATTATGAAGTTGATCTGTGGAGTTGTCAGGTAGAATGGAATAATAGAGGAGTGTTATTTTGTGTTTAACAGGTGATTAGAAAATTTTGGTTTCGTCCTATGTATGTCGTTATGCTGCCGAAATTTTCGGAGCTCTCGGTTAGTTTAAATAGGAGTTTAGTAATGTCACTAGGTTAGATAATAATAAAACCTGGGGCGTTACAAGCAGATTAACATTGGGGCCCAGAAAACAAAAAACAGAAAAAACAGAAAAATAGAAACATCAAAAGAAACGTAGGTCAGGAATATGCGAGCAACAAAAATAATCAGACAAAATTTAAGCTCGCCTGTCATCTCTTCTTCAGTCCTCCTAACCCAAATCTTATTCTTCTTCTTCTTTGCGTTCAACAGGCAGCGGCAGGATCCAGGGATTAAACAGATCATCGGGGAAAACTGGAAAGGCTTGATAAGGTTTTGAAAAATTAGATTGCAGTGCCTTTCGTAATATGGCATCCCTCCTCTTAACATAAGTCCAGTAGGTTTGAGCCTGCCTTTTGGCGAACTCTTGCCTACTGGCTGAAAGTGTAAGTTGTTCTAAAATTTTGTGTATGCCACAGACCAGCCCTCCTTGCCTTGCCTCCTGTGTTCGTTGAAGCTTTGCTATGTTAGATGTGTCAATAATCCCCTTGTCAAATAAAATCATGTTCTCTGGAGTCGTGGGCACCCCTGCCCTATTGCACAACATTGCGATAGTGTTTGGAAAAAATAATTTGCCTACCTTCTTGCGCTAGCATCCAAAAATCTCGCTGGCTATTACCTTTCCAACATCAATGCTTAAGGACCTTAGGATTGCGAAAACCATGAGCACTCTATCACGGGAAACTGTAGAATCGTGGGTGGTCGGTAGAAGCCGCAGCTTAACGAAGCCCAACCAGGTGTTGGCTTCACTTTTTAAATAGGCAGCCTGAAAAGTGCGCTTCTCTGTTTTCGACAGCCTCCACTGAGCCCCTTCAATCCCGGCCTCTCTCACTACTGCGTTCCGTTGATCGTTGGATGGTACTACCACCATCTCATTATAACCGGCATGAGGGAAATTTTGATGATTAAATAGAGAATTTATTGCACCTGGGCTCCAGTCTACAGCAACCCATCGGACAATCGTCTGAAATCCTTCCCCTTCATCTATATTTGCATAAAATTCTCGAACAATGTGTGAATTTACAGATTCTGGCTTCACACAAAACTGTTTCCAACCATGATTCGTAATTCCAACTCTGAGAAAGTGAGGCAGATCATCTCCAAATCCTCTCTCGAATAGAAAGTCCCTTTTCAGCATCTCTAAATATTTTGCCCGGGCAAGATTGTTGACAAAGCGCTCGTACGGCAGTCTTGGTTCTTCAACTTCATCTGTTTCAACAACTCCTTTGCCCTTGTCCTCTTTTTGCTTCGTTAGGGCCTCCTCTTCAGCCTTCTTTCCAGCCTCTTCTTTCTCCTGATCTTTCTTCTCTGTATTTTCTTTTTCTGATTCAGATGTTGGCAGATATGGAGTGTCTGTTCTGATAACCTTGATTCGTCCCGCCTTTTGCTTACGGCGTCGACGTCTTGGTGGCTTCGACACAATCTGAATGCTTCAACCTCTGTTTCCTTCTCACCTGGCTGCTGCACATCTTCTGCTGCTTTTTCTTGATTTTTTTGTTCTGTTTCAGCAATCTTTTCTGACTCCTTTTCTTTCTCCGAATGCTTTGGTTCTTCTTCGGTGACTACTTCCTCAGCAATGTCTTCAATGACCTTCTGTACTACCTTAGAAACCTCAACTTCTTGTAAACGTCTACGCTGCTTGGCTTCCCTCTCTTCAGGCGTTCTTTTCTTCTTTGCCTTCTTCTTTAGTGCTTCGGGTGTCACTGGCACCTCTTCCTCTTCAACGTCCCTTCCCTTTCTTCCTCTTGTTTTTGCCATTTCAAACTCACAGTATTTTTTACTCACAGAGATGGAGAAGAAGTAAAAGTAAATACGAAGCAAAGACGAATGCAAGATGAAAAATAAGAACTTACCAGGGATTAGCTAGGTTAAATATGGCTCTAGCACAATAAATCCTTAACCGAAATAATCTGCCCCAATTAAATTAAATTACCGTTTAATTTTGCATGCAATCATGGAAATTAATCCCCATAAACGGTAAAATATGCATGGTGTGCTGGCTAACGGATAGATCATATGATCTCCCATGCGCGACATGTGGATGCGTCAGATGCTGCATGATTTTACCTGCCCACAGAAGAATTAGACTTCAAACGGTAAAAATATTTAATTCTTAACAAATCCCATTAAAATCTGACGAAATATTTTGATTCAAACCGAAAGATTGCGAAAAAAAATTGATCAGCAAAGATTTCCTTCTAGAAGAATCTTTTATCCGGAATTCAAATTCAAACCGCAAAAAAAAAAAAATCAACTCAGATCAAATATTCTTTTATCCATGGCGAATAAATCAGAACAAATACAATAATACAACCTAAAATTTACTAGAAATAAAACAAAGATTAATTTAACAAGAGATAAAATCAAATCAACCAATTTAAATTAATCTTATCCAAAAATAAAATCTAAATGAATCAAAAATAAAATCAAATGAAAACTAAAATATATCAGCGAAAATAAAGTCAGGTAAATTTCAAAATAATCAAATCTGAATAAAATAAAATCAACTAAAATCAAAATCATGCAAAATCTAATCAAATAAAATCGAACAAATTAATGGGAGCTTGAAAATATTGCAATATGAGATGCTCCTGTAGAAACCTTGCTCTCCTACTCTTCAACCAATGTTAGGGAAGGATATTTCGAACGAAACTCCTCACCCCAATAATGCTTCACACGCTGACCATTAACTTTAAATACTCTTCCATCCTGTTCATCTCTCAAAGTAATTGCTCCATGTGGAAAAACTTCCATAACAATAAATGGTCCAGACCATTTAGATTATAATTTCCCAGGAAACAATTTTAATCTAGAATTATACAACATGACTCTCTGACCCTTAACAAATCCTTTAGGTTTTATCTTCTTATCATGCCAACGTTTCGTATTTTCTTTATACATTTTAGCATTTTCATACGAAAATTGACGAAACTCCTCTAACTCAACAAGCTGCAGCAATCTAATTGCACATGCACGACTCAGATCAAAATTTAGTTTCTTTAAAGCCCAGAATGTCTTATACTCAAGTTCTAATGGTAAATGGCAGGCTTTTCCATAAACTAATCTATAGGGAGACATACCTAGAGGAGTCTTATAAGTTGTCCTATAAGCCCAAAGAGCCTCATCTAACCGAAAAGACCAGTCTTTCCTAGATGGATGAACTACTTTCTCTAGTATACATGTGAGCAATTACATTTTCATCAACAAATTGAAGAGTAAAAAATTGCCAAACCGTAATATATCCATTTCAGCACCCATGCAAATTGAATTTCAAAAGGCTACCCACCAAGATCAAATTAAAGCAAATTAGGTGCCCAAACCATTCTCTGATACCAATTGTAGGAGTTAATATCTAAAAGCAATTTCGAATCTTAGGCACATAATTTGTTTAATTTCATCAAACATTGCATGCTGTCCAAAAGGAAGAAAAACAGAGTATTGGTTACCAACCTTGAATCAATGGAGAATTGGTTGGATTTCTTTGTTCTTTTTCTTCACCAATGAGTCACGAACCACCAAAGGATCTTCCTTGCTATCCTCAAGCCTTTAGAACGGATTGTGGCATCCTCAAGTGATGGAATTTGAGAAAGAAAGATTGAAGAACAAGCTTCCAAGGTGAGTTTTGGTGAGTTTTCAATTTGACAGCATTTCTCTATGTTTCAAGCATAATTTCTTCAGCCATCTCCTTGCCTTTTATAGAGGAATTAGAGATGCAAGAATGCTCCAGCAATTGACACTCAATTTACAAAACATTAGTGGGAATTTTGGTGTCCAATTTGGGGTGAGTGCATGGGTTTAATCACCATGCACTTCACCTCCAAAAAATCAATCCTTTTTTTTATTTTTATTAAACCCATAATTATCCATGATAAGTTGGATAATTATTTGAACTTTAATAATCTGAAAAATTAAAATGAAATTTCAAATTTTCAATTTTAAATTAATTCAAAATTAATTTAAGATAATTATTAAATAATTAATTAATTTAATATCAAATATTAAATTAATATTTTTCCACCAATCCTTAACATTTCGTAAATGTTATTTTCAATCATGAATCCCTATTCATGTTATCGGTATTTAAATCATATTTAAATATTAAATACTCACCGTAACGGTTTTCACAAAAACCCGACGTATCGACAACGCCCATCACCTCTACTCATATCTCTCAATATGAACTAAAGCAATTCATATTTTATCCATCATATTGTCCTAAAAGTTAGTCTCGAGCTAGCAAGGGGACCTAATGGACCTACAGATCATGGGCTCCAACGGTACGAGGTTAAACTAGTCAAACTCTTTTAATCTAGTCAACCAACATTCGTTAACTACCAGGACACTCCACTATAGCCTAGTAGTTGAACTCCCTTCACTGTAGATATATTTGTGTCCACTCGATGTAACCATGATTAGTAAGTCAATCCTTCACAGGTTGTTCGTTACTATAGATAGGTCAATAGTCCGTTTTACCCCTATAGCACAACTTAGTTCCTTAAGTCCACTGGTCCTCTAATGAACAATTTTGTTCATGGTCCAACCATTAAACAAGATCCCTCTCGGGCCAATGAGAGGGTGGGGCCCCTTGTTCAAGTCTTGGATTCAGCACTTAAGGGAACAACCTCTCTACTATCCCTGAATGGGGTAGGAGTGAATTCCATGTTGCATTACTATGTCCCCAGCCATCCATCTAGTGTTATCCCCAAAATGGGAGGTTTATTGAGCGGAATTTTGTGACCACTCTCACCTATGCAGATCAAAGGATAACCCTAAACAAACAGGAGTTCATAGTAAGCTCAGGATTAAGATCGAGTTACCTAAGTCATCGCATGAAATAATCAGTCTTAACAGTAAACGACGTTATAAAGTAAGAGTGACTTATTTCTCGGTCCAGTCTTGTGTAAACATCTTTTACACAGGATGCCCCTACTCGCATGTCTTTACATGAACGATCCAGGATCACGTCGTTTGCATTATTCACAAAGTAGGCCGCATCCATAATGTTACCAGAACAAGGTACCTAACCTTATTCATTTACTATAGACCATTTAGGTTATATACTCGAACTTGATCCCTGTCCATATTTACTATATAGTTCGAGTATCTCATGTCATAACCATGGATGTTTCAATTGGATTATAAGTTATAAATAAACAATTTCACTGAATAACATCTTTATTTATATAAAGGATAACAAAACTTGAGTTCTAGGACATAAACCCCAACAATGTTATGCCCTCAACCCATTTGGACACGTAGTCTACTTCTAATAAAATGAAAACATTGTCGTTAGAAGGAAGAAATAGCCCCATAAAGTCAATACCCCATACGTCGAATAATTCTAATTCTAAAGCATAAGTAAGAGGCATCTCATCTCTAGGCCCAAGGTTCCCTCTCCTTTGACAAGCATCACATTGCTTATAAAACCAATGTGCATCCTTGAATAAAAAAGGCTAGAAAAATCCGCATTGTAAAATCCTCATGGCTGTCCTCTGTCCACTGAAATGACCTCGATATGGGGAAGAGTGACATTGTTCCAGGATTTCCTTTGCTTCATTGTCTGAAACACATCATCGAATAATACCATCATAACACTGTTTGTACATAAATGACTCATCCCAATAAAAGAATTTTGCATCATGCTTAAACCTTTGGACCTGCCTCCAATCCATATCAATAGGAGTGACTCCCTTTACCATAAAGTTGGCAATATCTGCATACCAAGGAGCACTATTCACTAACTTTACATCAACAGCAAAGAGCTGCTCATTTGGAAATGAATCTGAAATAACAGGTTGCTCGAGCAATGATGTCGATTGATCAAGACGAGACTGAAGAGATTTGAATTCCCCAATTCCATAAAGCGGAAGGGTAATTGGGACCGATTCGTAGTTAATTTTGTTTATCCAAAAATACCATTACATTGGCAAACATTCATAGTACAAATTCTATAGAAACTTAAGGCTAAGCATACAAAAATATTAGATCTAAATCTAATAGGGCAAAGCAAACATACCGTCGTTGTCGTCTCTGAAATATCAAGAACGCCTTTCTTGATTTTGGACCAAGCGTCATCAATTGGGACACCACCAATTGATCTTCCCCGCTATAACTCTGAGATTAGGAGCGTAGTTGTGGGACTACCTAATCTTGAATGGGAAAAACTCTAGAGAGAAAATTCTCCCTAGAGTTCTTGAGTTGAGAGAATATGAGAGGGCATTATGGTGGCCATATGTTGTAGTACCTAAACCCTAGGTTTAGTGATCTATTTATAGGAGAAATGCCATGAATAAAATATTCATTTAAAATAAATTATTTCCATAACTGATTTAATCTTTTCAATAATTAATCACTTCGATAAGTGATTAAATCATTTCCATAAATGATTAATGACTTCCATAAGTGATTAATCATTTCCATAATTGTTTAATTTCCAATTAATTAATTCTTTAATTAATTAATCACCAATTCAATATCATATATTTAATTTCAGACCTTCTATTAGTTAATTAATTAATTACCCAATTAAATATCATATATTTAATTTCAGGCCTTTAATTGATTAATTCTATAATATGAATCGAATTCATATTAAAATTTGCACTCATTCAAATTCTCTTATATCCTATAAATTTAATATGAATCAAATTCATATTAATATTTGAACTTCTTCAAATATTTATTTCTCTCATAATAATAAAGTTTAATTTCAAATTAGACATTATATTTTAATGTATCACTATACATTATATTAATTTGTATCTCATACAATTAACTTAATTCCCAATATAAATTTGAACTATTCAAATTCTCTCAAGATATAATTGTTCCTAGTTACTCTTTACGAGCTAGCAAGAAGACCTAATGGATCTACAGATCAGAAGCTCCAATGATATGAGGTTAACTAATTAAACTCATTAATCAGGTTAACCAATATTCATTAACTATGGGTCATTCCAATAAAGACCCACAGCTGAACTCTTCTCACTGTAGAACATTTCGGTATCCACGGATATAAACCTATATCGGTAAGTCAATCCTTCACGAGTGTCTGTAATCACAGCTGGGTCAAATTACCGTTTTACCCCATGTGTTACATCTGTCTTCTTAAGTACCAATGCTCCTCTAATGAACAACCTGTTTATGGTCCAACCAATAAATAGAAAGTTCCTCTCGGGCTAGTGAGAGGGCGGGATCCCTTTGTTCAAGTCCCAGAGTCACCATTTAAGGGAACACTTATCTACTTCCCTAGAAGTGGGAAGGAGTGAATTCCTTCTTGTGTTGTCATGTCCCCAGCCTCCCACTCGGTCTTGTCCCTAGAAAGGAAGGCATATTGAGTCGGCGTACAGGCCACTGTCACCCATGCTAATCAAAGGACAATCCCTCATGAGAAGGAGTTCATAACACACTCAGGATTAAGACTGAGTTACCTATGTCATCCTATTGAAACAGTAACCTAACTAGTTAACGGTGTTATATCTAGTGGTTGATTATTTTGTGGTCCGGTCTTATGCAAACTCATTGCATAGGATACCCCCGCTTGCATGTCTACTACATGGACGTTTTGGATCAATACGTCTGTATCAAATACAAAGCGGGTCGTATCTCATAGTGTTACCAGGATAAGGTACCCAACCTCATCCTTGTACTGTAGACCTTTTAGGTTGTTACTTGAACATTGATCCCCATATGTCCCCACATACTAGTTCATGTTACATACAAACAACCTTGGATCTTAGTTTATTAGATTTGGGTCAAATTGTGCAATATTTAACAATAACACTTTATTGTAGAAACTCAATAACACTTTATTGAAACAACTATACAATTTGTTTACATTCACTATCTCTGAGTTTTAGGGCATAAAACCTAACAGAGACAAATGGTCTGCAATGACATTCTCAGAACCTTTCTTGTCCTTTATCTCCAAGTCGAACTCCTGCAATAACAAAACCCAACGAACCAGTCTAGGCTTCACATCTTTTTTAGACATTAAGTACCTTATTGTTGCATGATCCGTAAACACTGTGACTTTATAACCAACTAAATACGGGCAGAATTTCTCGAAGGCAAACACAATTGCTAGCAACTCCTTCTCAGTGGTTGTGTAATTGACTTGTGCTTCATTCAACACTCTACTTGCATAATAAATAGGATGGATGCCCCAACATAGCACTGACTGCTACATCACTGGCATCGCACATCAATTCAAATGACAAACTCCAGTCTGGTGCACAAAGAATGGGTGCTGAAATCAAAGCAGCTTTTAAAGTCTCAAAAGCCTTCCTACAATTTGCATCAAAATCAAAAACACTATCAACACATAGCAACTCGCATAGAGGTTTGCTAATGTTAGAAAAAATCCTTAATGAACCTTCTATAAAATCCGACATGACCTAAAAAACTCCGAATCCCTTTAACTAAATTCAATGGTTTCAACTTCTCAATGACTTCTATTTTTGCTCGATCAACTTCTCGACCTCTTTTTGAAATTTTATGACCTAAAACTATGCCCTCCTTCACCATGAAGTGGCATTTCTCCCAATTAAGAACTACATGGGTATCCTCACATCTCTTTAGTACCTTACCTAAATTATCTAAGCAACGCTGAAAAGACCCTCCAAAGACCGAAAAATCGTCCATAAATACCTCAACAGTGGACTCAATCATGTCAGAAAAAATAGCTAACATACATCGCTGAAATGTTGCTGGAGCATTGCAAAGGCCAAATGGCATTCGCCTGAAAGCAAATGTCTCATAAGGGCAGGTGAAAGTGGTCTTCTCCTGGTCCTCAAGAGCTATGGTAATCTGGTTATACCCAGAATAACTATCCAAAAAACAGTAGTAAGTCTGACCAGCTAATCTATCCAACATCTTATCAATAAAAGATAGAGGGAAATGGTCCTCACGGGTGGCTTTATTAAGCCTCCTGTAATCCATACAAACCCTCCAGCCAGTTAATGTCCTGGTGGGGATCAACTCATTGTCCTTATTAGCTACAACTGTGACACCTCCTTTCTTAGAAACACATTGGACAGGGCTTACCCAATTGCTATCTGCAATTGGATAAATAATCCCAACATCCAACCATTTAATTACCTCCTTTTTAACAACTTCTTTCATTGCAGGATTAAGCCTTCTCTGCTGCTCAATACTCCTAAAGGATCCCTCCTCTAGAGTGATTTTATGTATACAGAAAGTCGGACTAATCCCGTGAATGTCCGCTAAAGTCCAACCTATTACTTTGCGATATTGCTGCAGCAACTTTATTAAGGCCTCTTCATCCTCCGGCACTAAATCTAATGCAACAATAATGGGCAAAATCTCACCCTCCCCAAGATATACATACTTTAGATGATCCGGTAAAGGCTTCAAATCTAAAGTAGGTGCCTCAATCAGGGATGGCTTAATAGGAGGAGTCTTTCTCTCATTCAAATCTAAAGACTCAAAAACATACTCACACCTAAAAACTTCTTTTCATTTTTCTTATCTAATGTACAAACCGCTAAATCCTCTACACTAATCTCTCCATACTTCTCCAAATGCTTGTCCGTCAAATCCTCCATTGCTGTCTCAACAATTGTGTTCTCCAGAATCTGAATGAAAGAACAATCTTCCACTTCATCTGGATACTTCATGGCTTTAAAAGCATTGAATTTCACTTCCTCATTATAAACTCTCATAGTTAATTCCCCTTTCTGAACATCTATTAATGCTCTACCAGTGGCCAAAAATGGACGACCAAGAATTATTGGGACATCTTTATCTGCCTCATAATCTAAGATAATGAAATCAACAGAAAATATGGATTTATCTACTTTCACTAAGATATCCTCAATTTTACCCTCTGGATATGTGATAGACCTATCAGCTAATTGAAGTATGACTGTGGTAGGCCTAACTTCACCAATACCTAGCTTTCGATAGACCGAAAGAGGCATAAGGTTAATGCTCGCACCAAGATCACAAAGTGCTCTACCTAATGCTTTTCCACCTATAGAGACAGGAATAGTAAATGACCCTGGGTCCTTAGCTTTGGTTGGTAGCCCATTTTTAAGAATAGCACAACACTCCTCAGTAAGAGCCACAGTTTCAAATTCTCCTAACCTCTTCTTTTTAGTCAAAATATCCTTAAGAAATTTAGCATAATTCTGCATTTGCTGTATGACTTCAAATAAAGGGATATTTATATGCAATTGCTTAAGAATTTCTAAAAAGTTCTTAAATTGACCATCCTGATTCTTAGGCTTTTGCCTTTGTGGAAAAGGTAAAGGTGGTACATAAGGTGGGGGCGGAACATAAGGGGGTTCTACATTTGGAACAGAACTACTTGCTCCAGCAACATTATTACTGCCTCCATCTATTTTACCAGACTCTAACACTTTTTCAACAACAACATCTCTATCACTACCTTTATCAACATCCTAGGTTTTACTAGGCCCTTTTCTTACCTCTAGTGGCTTACCACTTCTCAGAGTTGCTGCTTGTACCTGTTCCTTATGTTCCCTTTTTGGGTGTTCAGTATCTGAAGGAAGTTTCCCTTGAGGACGTGCCTTCAGCTCATTAGCACTCTGGCCCATTTGCAATTCCAGGGCTCTCATCGAACCTTGATTACTTTGAATTGCGGCATCTGTACGAGCCATATATTCTTTCATCATTGCCTCAAGAGAACTCTTTGAATTTTTCTGGGGCAATGTCTGCGTTTTAGCAAAACCTGTCTGGGTCGCCACCTTTTGCTGTGCTTGAGGGGCTTGCGAATTACTTCCTTGCCCTCTCCATGCAAAGTTGGGATGGTTACGCCAACCTGGATTATAAAAATTAGAGTAAGGGTTATTCCTCTAATTACCTACAAAAAATACAGAAGCTGGATTGTTAGGACATAATTCATAGTTATGTTCTTCACCACAATAAACACACGGTTCTTCTACCACTTGATTGACAACTACAACAGGCCCCACCACTGGCGACTGCTGAACTACAGTGATAGCGAGCGTAGCTAGCTACTTTTACTTATTTAATTTAGCTAGTCTTTTATGATTTTTGGGCCATTTTATTGTGCTTTATTGTTTATTTTGTAGGAAAGCGATGATTAGAGCTAAAACGTGGAATTGGAGTTAATCGGGTGTTCGGGACGTGAAAATATGCCAAAGAACCGAAAAGTTCAAGCAACAAGGAGCCAAGAGAGGGCATTCTGCCCATCAGCGTCGAGACGCCACTCTTGGAGGGTCTCGACGCTGGTTTTCCTTAATTAGAAGAGGCGGCAGCGTCACAGCGTCGAGACGCTGTGACAATAGCGTCTCGACGCTACCGTTATTTCCATTCCAGACGCGCGTGTTTTAGAGGCAGCGTCGAGACGCTGTCTGGATAGCGTCTCGACGCTACGACGAAAAATCAGAATAAAAGCTTCCTTTCGGCTAGGTTTTTGGGAAAAGGAATTTTGGGACTTCTTGAGGCCGTAAACAGAGGAAAAACAGAGCAATTAGGAGCTAAAGCAAGGGGAGCAAGTGGGAAATCAACCCATTGTTCGTGGGGATCGTGACGGGGACGTTCGGTCTCGGCCTACATTGAGTTTTCTTTTCTCTTTCCTTTTCTTTAGCTAGACCTTATGGCTTTATTATGTTTAGTTGAGCTTGTAATACAAATCATGAGTAGCTAAACTTGTAGCTTAGGGATTGATGTAGTTGATTGAGTTTATGGATTGATTTATAGTTTAAGTTGTGCAATGTTTATTATGTTTGTAATCTTGATTTAGTGCTTTCAATTAATTGGCCATTAGTTGGATGATTTATGTTTTGAATCTAGCTCGGGAGAGGGGATTTGATATAGACATACTCAAGATTGCATAACTAAAGTTTATTTTCTAATTCGTGACGGTTTTAGATTAACTTTAGAATTGGTCAAAATATCTCATTGCCTTGCATATTAATAAACTTAGATAGGGATATCAAGTTGGTTAATTTGCATGAGAATCAATTATACTCGGGAGAGGTAGTTGTGATTAAAGGGTCTTTGGCTCATAATTTCATTGTGCATAATAACTTACTCCTTAAAATCAATCCTAGACTAAATCGGCGAAATCAATTCCCTAAGTATTTTTCCCAATTGAATTTCCACACCTTTTTACTTGCTTGATTTAGTTTTCATATCATTCACTCACTTCTTTTTGATCCCTAAATAAAATTGAGCAAGATAATTCGCAATACTTGATTTGCTTAAAAATCCAATCCAGAGGACGACATTCGAATTTACTTTCATTATATTATTACTTGACCCGTGCGCTTGCGGTTAGCAATTTGCCTATCAAGTTTTTGGCGCCGTTGCCGGGGATTGGCACATTTAGCTAGATTGATATTGTGAAAAAATTGTTTGATCTTAATTTAGGGTGTATTTTTACTTTTCTAGGTTGATCGCATTTTTCCTTATTTGTTTTTCTTTTCATATTTGTTTCTTGTTTCTTCCTTTTTAGTTTAGTTTTTCTTTATTTGTTAGTTTCCTTATTTGTGTTTGCCATATTTATTTTTGCATTCCATATTAGGTTATTTTGTTTCCTTGTCTAGATTATATTTTCCATATTTAGATTATTTGTTTTCTTTTCTTTATTTTTTCCTTAATTGCTTTCTTTCCTTTTTAGGGTAGATTTGTTTTTGTATGCGTAGTAGTAGAGAATTGATACCGTTGGATCCCGAGATTGAAAGAACAATTCATAGGCTTCAAAGGGAAAATAGAGAAATTATTCAAATGGCTGACCAAATTCCACCTGAGGAGCCTAGGCCTATCCGAGACTACTTTCAGCCCGTGTTTCAGGGGCAACAATCGGGGATTGTCTATGCCCCAATTAATGCCAACAACTTTGAGCTGAAGACCGGTCTCATTCAGATGGCTCGAGATTGTGCATATAGAGGATCGCCCACCGAGGACCCAAATTCTCATCTAAAATCATTTTTAGACATTTGTGGGACGGTAAAAATTAATGGAGTTTCTGAGGATGCTATTCGCTTACGCTTATTTCCTTTTTCTTTGCAGGATAAAGCACGAGATTGGTTGCAGTCCATTCCCCCTGGGAGCATCACCACCTGGGATGCTTTGGTCCAGGCCTTTTTAAAGAAATTTTTCCCTCCTGCAAAGACGGTCAAGCTGAGGACCGAGATTGGGACATTCCAACAACAATATGATGAGCAGCTGTTCGAGGCCTGGGAGCGATTTAAAGAGCTACTGAGGAAGTGCCCTCAGCATGGATATCCCGACTGGCTTCAGGTTCAATTGTTTTATAATGGTTTGACTCCTAGTACAAAAACGATTGTTGATGCAGCTGCAGGTGGGACTCTGTTGTCCAAGACCGTGGAAAATGCTCGTACACTTCTAGAGGATATGGCCACCAACAGCTATCAGTGGCCATCAGAGCGGTCTGCACCTAAAAAGATTGCTGCTGGAGTGTTTGAGGTTGATAAAGTAAGTGCACTCCAGGCCCAGATGACCTCCCTTGCTAATGCTTTTATGAAATTTTCAGGTACAGGGAGTGCACAGTCAATTGAATCAGCTGCTGCTTTAGCATCTAGACCTCAGAAGGAGACCATCGAGCAGGTTCAGTATGTATCAAATTTTAATTCTAGGGGATATAATAATAATTCTACACCTACACATTATCACCCTAACAATAGGAACCATGAAAATTTCTCTTATGCTAATAATAAGAATGTTCTTAATCCTCCTGGGTTTGCCCCTCAAACTCAAGAAAATAAAAAGTTAGAAGATCTTGTTGGAGCTTTCATTGCAGAGTCTAGTAACAGGACAACTAAATTGGAGGAGGCAGTCATTGCCATCAACTCAACAGTGAATGGCCACAGTGCTGCCATAAAAAATATTGAGACTCAGCTGGGACAGTTGGTAAGTGTTGTAAGCACCATGAATAAAGGTAAGGCCCCAGCTGAGCAAGAGAAAACCCAGATGGAGTACTGTAAGGCAATCACTGTGCACTAGGAGGAAACTGAAGGGGAGCCTGAGTCTGAGGATTATGACACGCCTACAGGGGAAGCTGAGGAGGACACATCATCAGATGAGGCTGAAAAGCCTGAACCTGAGCCTCCTATTCCTAGTGATTTCAAGGTTGTTAAAATGATTGGGTTTTGAAATAATGTTGAAGCAAAAGAAATGACAGTGCATAATGTAAATGGATAAAGTTGACAAGTTGGAAACAGTCGTTGATTAAGATTTCTGTAATTGTTTTAAAAGATGCTTTAGCAATAATAATGATCTGTTGAATCTCTTGCAGTCTTATTAGCA
Organism: Luffa aegyptiaca; assembly: GCA_017139565.1. Taxonomy (NCBI): domain Eukaryota; kingdom Viridiplantae; phylum Streptophyta; class Magnoliopsida; order Cucurbitales; family Cucurbitaceae; genus Luffa; species Luffa aegyptiaca. Next base: position 35,244,377 of record CM029397.1, read on the forward strand.
GGATCCTCCCGGAACTCCAGATTTTTTGGAATGTGTTTCAACTTCAATGATGCTCTACCAATCAAGCACTAGGCGGTTGGTTATCCCTAACTCAGTCGCTGGCATCCACCAACACATATTGGTCTAGCGTGATTAAATGCCACACACCTCTCAAATCATCCCTGAAACTAAGAGGTGATATTCATACCGGCTGGCCAATCGGGCACAAAATAATAATTAGCACAACAAATAATCAAGATGCTCAAATCAATATCGATTGCATAAAGAATGAAGTACGACAATTACATTGACCTTAACCAACACCTAAGTAAATTTAGTTCATGAAAGTAAAAACAACACACGTTACAATCTGAGTACGTGCGTCCATAACTACAAGACTTTTACAAGAAAATATTAATTCCCTTGAAGAAATCCGTAGCTAATGGTCTGCTTGAAGTCTCCAATTGTTCCTCCTCTATACGGCTTCCAAAGATGGAAAGTGAGTCTCCAACTTGGAATGCATTGACTTGAGATAGCTACTTCCTTTTATAGAGTGTTGTCAACCCTAATTAGGTCAAATAATACACGTGGAACACTCTCCCAGCTTCTAAGATCCGAGATTACTTCTAAAACCGCCACCTCATTAATGAATCTCGTGCGGCTCACGTGGCTAGTTTTGCTCTCTACTTTGCTGGATCATAATATTTGATTTCTTAAGTCGCTCAGCATTAATTTCATTGCAAAATAACTTCCAAAGTATTGATTCTTCTAAATAGATAAATCATGTAATATTCACCTAATAACATACCTATTTGACAAAAAAGATGCACAAAAAACTATGGAAATAAGGCCTAAATAAATTCCTTTTGGAGAGTTATCAGTAGGGTTTCAGGATAAGACCTTGTACTTTAAAATTTTTTATGATACTGAAAATCCTCATGCATCTTCTGTTGAGTACTACATGCTTGAACCTGACCCAGCGAATGATCGCACACTAAATTCTAAATCATGCATGGTTTCTGATATTGAGATGCATTCTCCTACTGGTAGATGCCCTGACATAGATGGTGAACTGATAGATGTAGTTGATGAGTACCAGATAACCCTTACTGATAAATCTGGTGGAGTCACCAAGTGCTCATCTTCTAAGATTAGGGCTGAGCGAATTTTCTGTCAACCCACTTCTGCTTCCAATATTTTTTCTGTTTCTACTGATTCTTCTTTATAGACCCCAAAATTACTCAAACAAGAATTTTCCAAAAATAATGTATTCTGGACCTGTGGAGAGAAGCCACCATAAGAAAGAGTAGAGGAGAGCGTGGTCGCGCAAATGACCTTAAACATTTGCAATTTATAATTTTCCTGTTTTCTGTCTTTTCAATTCTTAGATAGGTTTATTTTTATTAGTTACTTTATGCTTGTTTTCTTGTTTTTTGTCTTGTTTGTAAGAAAGCGTGATTCACCACCCATGAGCTCAAAATCAGGGAAGTTCTTTTCTTCAATTTCCTTACACATTGTCTTATTCTTCATGATTCATTACATTGAGGGAAATGTAAACTTTAGGTTGGGGGTGGGTGTTGGGCTTCCAGAGTGAGTAAAAATAAGATGTAAAAAGACTCTAGAACTCTGTGCAAGTATACATAATCCGCAGCAAGTAATAAGTATTTATCGAATCCAGGGTCTGAATTAGCTCTCACTTTATCTATTTTGTGCAACTCTTTAATGGTTTCAAGAATGGTTAAAATGATTGGTTTTTATAAAATGCTGAAGCAAAAGAAATGACAGAACAGAAAGTAAAGAAATAAGCAGACATATTAGAAACAGGCGCTGGTCAGGATTTAGTAATTGTTTTAAACGGTGCTCTAGCAATATTATTGATCATGCAAAACTCTCACAGTCTTATTAGCGGATTCCTCCCGGAACTCCGGATTTTTTAGAATATGTTTCAACTCCAATGAAGCACTACCGATCAAGCACACTAGGCAACTGGCTAGGAAGTGATATTCATACCGGCTGGCCAGGCGGGCACAAAATATAAATGAGCACAACAAATAATCAAGATGCATCAATCAACATTTATTGCATAGAGATTAAGCACGACAATTACATAACTCCTAACCAACACCTAAAGATATTTAGTTCATAAAGCTCATGATAACACACACCACAATCTGGGTATGTGCATCCATAACTACAAGAAAATTACAAGAAAAAGTAAATTCCCTTGAAGTAACCCGTAGTTGATGGTCTTCTTGAGTCTCTAATCTTTCCTCCTCTATTCGGCTCCCAAAGGTGGAAGTAAACTTTTCAAGAGTGGAATGTTCCTCCCAAGGATGGAATGAATTTGACTTGAAACGGCTCCTCCTTTTATAGAGTGATAGCAAGCCCTAATTAGGTCAATTTGGACACGTGGCAGGCTCTCCAAGCTTCTTAAATCCGAGAATAACTCAACAAACTTCGGTTCATTAAAATGGCTAACGAGATGTGACGTGGCAGTTTTGCTCCCTGCTTTGCTGCAGCACAGATTTTGCTCCCTCAAGTCGCTCAGCAATATATTCTGCACAAAATAACTTCCAAAGCATTCATTCTTCCAAATGGGTTAAAACATATAATATATATCTAAAAGCAACCCTATTTAACACAAATGACACATAAAACACTATAGAATTAAGGTCTAAGCAACCCTATTTAGCACAACCGTTCGTTTCGCGTCGTCGCTGGAAATCGCCAGATCTTCGTCGCTGGACCTTGCGCCACCGCTAGATTCGAAGGGGAAATCACCAGATCTGGGTTAGAGAGAGGAGCGACGGCGAGCGTTGTGCAAACGAGGGAGAGAGAGTCACCAGATCTGTGCAAACGAGGGAGAGAGGAGTGGCGGCGCCCGATTCCAGACGGATGGGATGTAGCCGTTGAGTGACTCGGTCGCTATTACAGACGATTCCAAACGGCCTTCAGGGCGAGTGACGTGGGTTTCGTTCAAGCTGGAGAAGAAGAGGTCGTGGGTTTCGTTCAAGCTGGAAAAGAAGAGGTCGTGGGTTTTCGTCCAAGCTGGGGAAGAAGAGGTTGTGGGTTTCGTTCAAGCTGGAGAAGACGATTCCTAACGGCCTTGATTGCAGATGGGCAAGTGACGTGGGTTTCACCATGGGTTTCACAAGCCGGCGATCGAAGAAAAGAAGAAAATGAAGGGAAATGAGAAGAATAGGGGAAAAAGAAGAAGAAAGAAAAAAATAAAGAGTTTGTCGCCGGCGACACACATGTGGTGGTGATGGTGGTTGAGTAGAAAGAAGAAGAAGGTGGTGGTTGTGAAGAGGAAGAAGAAGAAAAGAGTGGTGAGAGGGAAAATGAAATAAAAAAATATATTTTTTAAATTATTTTATTTTTAAAATTGAAAAAAAAATATTTTTTAATAAAAAATAAAGTGTCATGTCAGCAAACTGTTAAGAGTTAACGGAAAAATGGATGGAGGGACCAAAATGAAACTAATACCAAACCTCAGGGACTAAATTGTCGAGTTGAAAACTCAGGGACCAAAATGAAACCTAAACCAAACCTCAGGGACCAAAAGTGTATTTTCCCCTAAAATTAATTAATCTTGTTAATTGCAGAATTCACGATTAACAGGGTAGTTAACACAGGTTAGTGTAGGGGGTCCTCTGAGTAACCAAGAAGCGAACCAGACTAATAAAAATCGGCATAGAATAATCATTAGAGAAAACTAGGAAGTCAAGCGAAATAGCATTCAGGCATAAGCAATCCCAATCCAGAGATCCCTTTTATGATATTGTGATTTTTGTCTTATTTTCCATTACATGCCTTATTTTTGTCTCCTTTACATTCAGTATTTATTTTTGCTTTGTCATGCTTTCCAAAATCCCCCCTGTTTTATGAGCACAAAAGTCTACATCTGCTAGGTCCCCTTCCCTGTGTTCGACCCCGACCACTATTTCTACAAAATAGTTATAGTGTCGTGGATTATAAATTTATTTGATCACCCGAGGACTCGACAACTGTAACGCCCGTAATTTAAGGAAAATTACAAATTTCTTTAGTTGGAGTTAAATTGAGTTAAGAGGGAAATTTGAAAATTTGTGGAATTTTAAAAATTAGGGCAAGAATGGCATTTTTGTAATTATTGTGAATTTTAAGCCAAGTCGTCCAAGCCCTAGTTTTTCCCTTTTAATTCAGTCGACGCGCAACCCGAGATATTTTATTTTCCTCAACTCTCTTCTCTTCTCCACGAGCACAGTCGCACAGGGGGGCCTTTCAGCATCTTCTTCACAAGCAGATTCCGACCAGCGGTTTCAGGCGGCGTCGCTATAGTGGGTCTCCGACAAGCAACGGTGCAGCAGGCGGCGACGTCTCTCCGGAGTTTTGGTTCGAGTTCCAGCCGAAAACTCCACGGGATTTCTGTTTTTCTTCCTCGTCGAACGCCCCAGCAGCCGTCTCTGATCATCTTCTCCGGCGGCATTGGGTGCGGCAGTGTAGCAGTGGTCCAGCGAGCTCCACGGTGTGCGGCGGCGCGTGCGGTTTCAGCATGTTGTCGTGATTCGGGCAGGTGTGGGTGCTGTTTATGAGTTTTCCGGCGACTCCCACAGCAGTACAGCAGCTCTTGGCGACGATTTCGAGCAGTTCCGTCAACGGGCAGTAGCATTTTCCCGTGGGTCTTCTTCGTTGGGCGTTTTCCAGCGGCTGTAAGCTCGTTTTTAGGTGATTTTTGGATTGGGTAAGTTGATTTGAGAATTTTTTTTGGTTGGTTGTATCATTTAATTGAATACCCACTGATATTTGAAACCCGTTCAGCAAGTTTTTGGCGTTACCAGCGAGTTTGAGTAGTGGGTCTATGAGCTTTAGCGTATGTGAGCGATTTCGTCTTTGGGTAAGCTTGGTGCAACAAGTCTCTCATGGATTTCAAACCAATTTTTGCTCCTAGTATTATGCCCATGAATAATTGATCCTTGAATGTAGGTGTTGGCATAGAAATTTTCCAACCAATTAGAAATTGTCACGTCATTATTTAATTTTGGGGTGTCACAAATTAATACATATCTCAAAATTAATTATGGCAAAATAAGAAAGGCCAAGTGGCAATTTTGTGGTCGTCTAATTGTGTTAATGGTCTTGATCGAATCCAACGATGATTAAACTCAAGATCGAATGATCATTTAGCCTAAAAATTCAATTTAGCCTAAAGTTCATGAAATTAAATTAAAGTATGATTAAGTTCATAAGGTTAGATTAAATTGGGTTCAATTTAAACCCAAGGTTATTAAGATAATTGGGCCTGAAGCCCAAAATTCATCCAAACCCATGGATGGGCCCAAGCCCAATTTAAGCCCAAGCCCATGAAGGCCTTTGGAAACTCTATAAATAGAGGTCTTGGCTCATTTGAAGGGGGGGCAGCAGAAGAAAGGAAGAAGAGAAGGATCGAAGCTCTCAGAAGACTCTGAAGACTAAAGCTCTGATTCTCCTACAAGATTTGAAGATTGAAGCTCCATTCCTTCTACAAGACTTGAAGATTGAAGCCTCATTCCTCCTGCAAGAATCTTGAAGATTGAAGTCCAGATCCTGCTGCAAGACTCCGAAGATTGAAGCTTCTGCAAAATTCAAAAGCTTGAAGCTTCCTGCAAGACTCTGAAGACTGAAGCCTCTGCAAGATTCAGAAAAACTTCTGCAAGACTCTGAAGACTTGCCTCTGCAAGATTTAGAAGATTGAAGCTCTCTGCAAGATCCTGAAGATTGAAGCTCCAATTCTCCTACAAGACTTTGAAGACCAAAACCTACATTTTCCTGCAAGCTTGAAGATTGAAGTGAAGTCATCTAAAAGACTGAAGACCTGAAGCCAGAAGTCTACTTCAATCATCCAGAATAATCCTTCAAAGACGAACAAACCTTCAAGACTCCGAAGATTAAAGTTTCTTGAAGACTTTGTAGATCAAAGCTACCTTGAGAGAAAGCATCAAAGGATTGTAACTAGAGATTGTATTCCACAATTACTTACATAGAAATCAATACATACTAGAAGTCGTTTTCCACGAATTAAATTTTCTCTTCGAAAATCTCGTGTGAACAGTTTTGGCACGCCCAGTGGGACCTCTCTACCTTTCATCTCCTTCTCTCATCCAAGATCTACGAAAAAAAAAAAAAGAAGTTCTAAAGAAGCGATGGCATCCAAGAAAGCTGCTTCCAAGACTTCAAGCGACTCGTACGTGGGACCAATTACTCGCGGACGCTCCAAGGAAATTCAAAAGTCAGAAGAAGAACAAGCCTCTGTCATTGCAAATATGATATGGACCCAGATGGCAGAGCCAAATCAAGGCGGAATGGTCATCCAAGAAAATCCTTTATTTGACTATTCTACTTCATCTTCTGAGCAAGCAAAGGAGACATCAGATCCTGACGTGATGTCTGTAATGATGGCTGACATAGGTACAGGCGAAGAAAGAATGGCTGAACTGGAAAGGAAGGTCAACATGCTGATGAAGGCGGTTGAAGAGAGAGATTGTGAAATTGCCTCTCTAAAAAATCACATTGAAAGTCGTGATATCGCTGAATCAAGCCAAACACCCACTGCAAAGAATAATGACAAAGGGAAGGCTATCATGCAAGAAAACCAGCCTCAGCATTCCACTTCAATTGCTTCGCTGTCCGTTCAGCAACTCCAAGATATGATTATGAGCTCCATTAGAGCTCAATATGGTGGACCTACTCAAAATTCTCTTATGTATTCCAAACCATACACTAAGAGAATTGACAACTTGAGGATGCCTACCGGGTTTCAACCTCCAAAATTTCAACAATTTGATGGAAAGGGGAATCCTAAGCAGCATATTGCTCACTTTGTTGAGACATGCGAGAATGCTGGGACTCGTGGAGATCTCCTAGTTAAACAATTCGTCCGAACCTTAAAGGGAAATGCCTTTGATTGGTATACTGATTTAGAGCCAGAGATGATCGATAGTTGGGAACAATTCGAAAGAGAGTTCCTAAATCGCTTTTACAGCACAAGGCGAACTGTCAGCATGACAGAACTCACAAATACAAAACAACGGAAAGATGAGCCTGTCATTGACTACATTAATCGTTGGAGAGCTCTGAGTCTTGATTGCAAAGATCGACTCACCGAATTATCCGCTGTGGAAATGTGCATGCAAGGAATGCACTGGGAACTTCTTTATATATTGCAGGGCATAAAACCCCGCACCTTTGAAGAATTAGCAACTCGCGCTCATGACATGGAGCTAAGTATTGCTACTAGAGGGAATAAAGACTTTTCAGTCCCTGATGCGAAAAAGGAGAAGAAAGAAGTGAAGAGCACTGAGAAAACCTTGAAGGGTGCTACAAGGGAATCCATGGTCGTCAATACGACCCCCCTAAAGTTTACCTCTAACAGAAGAGAAAAGAAAATGGAGAAGCGTCAAAATGAAGGCGAGAAACGCCGCCTAACTTTGAAAGAAAGACAAGAAAAAGTCTATCCTTTTCCGGACACTGACGTCCCAGATATGTTAGAACAACTGTTGGAAAATAGACTTATCGAACTCCCTGAATGCAAACGACCCGAAGAGAGGGGAAAAGTAAATGATCCCAATTATTGTAAATATCACCGAGTCGTTAGTCATCCGGTGGAGAAATGTTTTGTGTTAAAGGAGCTAATCTTGAAGTTAGCTTAGGAAAAGAAAATCGAGCTAGATCTTGATGAAGTAGCTCAAACAAATCATGCCTCCATAGTAACTCATCCTAGCGTCCAACCACCTATAAGCTTACCTTATGATCAGAGAGGAAGCTTAATCCAATTTGGTACCTTTGATCCTATTATCGTTTGGTCTCAACCAGAGGCCCTAGGAAATGACTTCCCAGAAAGGGCTCTCTACAATGAGGATCTTCAAGAAAAGATTAGGCAAATTGAAGACGTAGATGGAGGCTGGACACTCGTAACCCGACGGAAGAACCGAAAGCAAAATTGGGTTCAAAAGGAATCTCGTTTGTTTCAAGAACACAAAAGAAAAGGCAAGTCTCGAAGGAAAAATGGGAAGAAGTATATGAGAAGGCTCAAGCCTATCTTAGAGGAAAATGAGGAGCATATCCAACCTCCACATCCAATAACTCTAAAAGAATTCTTCCCAAGAACTTTTCTTGCAGGAATCAATCAAATTGTTACATGTCATGTCGTTGATGTGACAGAAGATGATAATGCTACATCGACTACGTCAGAAGCAATCATGAAGCTGGAAGACCTGCCATCCTTCAATATAGATGATTTACTGTCACTCCCTCAAGAGACCAAAAATACTCTTATTGAGGTGTTAAAGGATTGTTGATGTGGAATTTTCCTACCGCAAGCGCACGGGTCAAGTAATAATAAAGTGTTCGTATAAACGAGTGTCGTCCTCTGGATTGGATTTTTAAGCAAATCAAGTATTGTGAATTATCTTGCTCAATTTTATTTAGGGATCAAAAAGGTAGTGAATGAATGGTAGGAAACTTAATTCAAAGCAAGTAAAAGGTGTGGAATTTCAATTGGGAAAACTACTTAGGGAATTGATTTCGCCGATTTAGTTTAGGATTGATTTTAAGGAGTAAGTTATTATGCACAATGAAATTATGAGCCAAAGACCCTTTAATCACAACTACCTCTCCCGAGTATAATTGATTCTCATGCAAATTAACCAACTTGATATCCCTATCTAAGTTTATTAATCATGCAAGGCAATTAGATCTTTTAACCAATTCTAAAGTTAATCTAAAACCGTCACGAATTAGAAACTAAACTTTAGTCATGCAATCTTGAGTAAGTCTAAATCAAATCCCCTCTCCCGAGCTAGATTCGAAACTTAAATCATCCAACTAATGGCCAATTAATTGAAAGCATTAAATCAAGATTACAAACATAATAACATTGCACAACTTAAACCATAAATCAATCCATAAACACAATCAACTACATCAATCCCTAAGCTTACAAGTTTAGCTACTCATGAATGTAATTACAAGCTCAACTAAACATAATGAAGCCATAAATCTAACTAGAGAAAAGGAAAGGGAAAAGAAAACTCAATGTAGGCCGAGACCGAACGTCCCCGTCACGATCCCCACGAACGATGGGTTGATTTCCGCTTTTCTCCCTCTTGTCCAGCCTCAATCCTCTGTTTTCTCCTCTGTTTTACGGCTCTCAAAGGTCCCAAAATTCAATCCCCCCAAAACCTAGCCGGAAAGAACTATAAATACTGATTTTTCGTCGTAGCGTCGAGACGCTGTAAAGACAGCGTCTCGACGCTGCCTCTAATCACGCGTATTCTGGAAAGGAAATTACGCAGCGTCGAGACGCTAAGGTCGCAGCGTCTCGACGCTGTGACCTTTTTGCGCCTATTCTGATATGGAATGCCAGCGTCGAGACGCTCAAGGGATGGCGTCTCGACGCTGGTCAAATGTTGACCGAATGTTGACTTTGTTCTCTTTGATTCTTTTTCATTTCTTTGCATCTTTTCACGTCCCGAGCATCCGATTAACTCCAATATTGCGCTATAGCTCCAATCAACCATTTCCTACAAAATAAACAATAAAGTGCAATAAAATGGCCAATAATCATCAAAGACTAGCTAAATTAAATAAGTAAAGATAGCTAGCTATGCTCGCTATCAAATACCCCCAAACTTAAACTTTTGCTAGTCCTCGAGCAAACTACAAATCAAACATACAATGGAAGAAAGGATGCAATAATCATGACTCAATCCTCAAGGCTCAAAAGTCAATAGTCAAGCAAGCAAGAGATATGCACACAAGGACCAATGAGGGAGACAAATTAAAATTTCTCCAAAATTAACTTGCATGAGCAAGATCTAACTCAACAAGATCAGACTCTACTAGCCCGGGATTGGATTATTAAACTCTCAACTCATCTTCCCTCTACACTGGCACTAAGGTTTCACTAATGAGTTAATGAAACAAATTAGTTTGTTTTCCTCCCAACTTAGGTGCTTATAATTAACAATTAAATTAAGCAAGTATATGTGGCACTAGCTTTCACACACCCATTGCAGGGACCCTTAACCTGAGATTTCTCTGGTTGGCCTAACTGATCACAACAGGGGTAGCTCTTTTTGCCTAAATCTTTATTACTCATTGCTTTGTGCGCACAAGTCATGACTTTTTTACTTTTTCAATAATAACAACAAGAATGATTTTTCGTTATGAACAAGATAAGCAGATATTCTTTTCTTTTCTCCTAAGCCAGATCAAACATGCTAATTTGCAAAAAATTAACTCTTTAGCTCTACCCTACACCTATCGAGGTGACAACAAGCATATGAACCCAATAATTCGCTCCTAAGCATTCAAATCCAAATCTAGCCAAGACAAATACTCTACTCATGCAAGCCATCTCCTAGAAAAATTTTAAAAAGTCTCCCTTTTTGGGCACTCATGCTTACAACTCATCACAAGCTTGAAAATTGACAAGAAAGCCTATCCTAGGAAATCATAGTCATGCAAAAATAGCATCCAGAAAACAACCATATGCTCAATTCAAAGAAAGCTCAAAACTATGGCCCGAACTCAGATGCTCAAGGGCTCCACAACCATGCTACTCCACCCCCAAACTTAAAACATGCATTGTCCTCAATGTATAAAGAAAGTAAGGCATAATCAAGCATGAGAACAATAAAAGAATGAGAGGAGTGAGTAATACTGGCCTGAGTTGAGGATGACTTCTTGCTTGAAATCTTGAAAGCTTGAAAGCAAAGGAGAGACAGAAAACAAGACCTACAACACAAAAACAAACAATGAATCAAAAGCAAACAGAAAAGCACAACTACACTTACTTGGGTTGCCTCCCATAAGCGCTTGTTTAATGTCATTAGCTCGACGTGTTTGTCCAGTCTGTCAAGGCACATAAAAATTCTCGGATTTCTTTGGGCCCTTCTTCCTTGAATCAATATAACCAACGATCGCTAGTAAACTTACTAGCTTCTCATGGGCCCCTGAAACAGAATTATTTTTGGTATTTTTGGATAAAAGAAGCATAAAAGGAGAAATATCAAAATAAAGAGACTCTGACTCTAAAACTGACTCGTGAGAATAGAAAAAAGAACAATCAAAATCTACAAAGGATGGAGAAGATAAAACCGACGAAGGTTTTTCAACCTCAAACTCTACCTCCTGAACTTCCTCTATCACTACAAGCTCATTTTCTTTTTTCTCCTCCCAACCATGTTCTTGAAAGGTGCTCCAACTCTCCAATTCGTCCCCATTATTCATGCAACTCACCCCTAACTGCTCATCCTCATCAAGATCGAAAGAACTACGCTCATGAATGAGTGCCAATGAATCATCTACCACATGACTCACTAGACAACTTATGGAAGTGGATCCCACCTCACTAACTTCCTGTGGAGCTTGAAGTCCTCTTATGATTTCATCAATTTTTAGACTCCTCGCTCTAGACTCTTCAATATAATTTTGAACTATGCTTTCCAAGGAAGAATTTTCATTTAAAGGGGTATAACTTGAAGATGAAAAATTGAAATATGGTGTTGAATAAAAAGCCATTCACATCAATTAAAGCAACAATGATAATTAGGCTTTCAATCAAACAATAACCCAACAAGAACAAATGACAAAGACTCAAACAAAAAACCTAATATGGAAAAAAAATATCTAATTTAAATATGGAAGATATAATCTAGAAAAAGAAAGAAAATAACCTAAAATTGAATGCAAAAATAAATATGGAAAAACACAAATAAGGAAACTAACAAATAAGGAAAAACTAATCTAAAAAGGAATAACAATAAACAAATAAGGAAAAGATTACACAACTAAAAGAAAAACTAAAACTAGATAGCAAATTTGGAAAGAAAAACAAATAAGGAAAAAAAAAGTGCAAACAACCTAAAAAAGTAAAAATACACCCTAAATTAAGATCAAGCAATTTTTTCACAATATCAATCTAGCTAAATGTGCCAATCACCGGCAACGGCGCCAAAAACTTGATGTGGAATTTTCCTACCGCAAGCGCACGGGTCAAGTAATAATAAAGTGTTCGTATAAACGAGTGTCGTCCTCTGGATTGGATTTTTAAGCAAATCAAGTATTGTGAATTATCTTGCTCAATTTTATTTAGGGATCAAAAAGGTAGTGAATGAATGGTAGGAAACTTAATTCAAAGCAAGTAAAAGGTGTGGAATTTCAATTGGGAAAACTACTTAGGGAATTGATTTCGCCGATTTAGTTTAGGATTGATTTTAAGGAGTAAGTTATTATGCACAATGAAATTATGAGCCAAAGACCCTTTAATCACAACTACCTCTCCCGAGTATAATTGATTCTCATGCAAATTAACCAACTTGATATCCCTATCTAAGTTTATTAATCATGCAAGGCAATTAGATCTTTTAACCAATTCTAAAGTTAATCTAAAACCGTCACGAATTAGAAACTAAACTTTAGTCATTCAATCTTGAGTAAGTCTAAATCAAATCCCCTCTCCCGAGCTAGATTCGAAACTTAAATCATCCAACTAATGGCCAATTAATTGAAAGCATTAAATCAAGATTACAAACATAATAACATTGCACAACTTAAACCATAAATCAATCCATAAACACAATCAACTACATCAATCCCTAAGCTTACAAGTTTAGCTACTCATGAATGTAATTACAAGCTCAACTAAACATAATGAAGCCATAAATCTAACTAGAGAAAAGGAAAGGGAAAAGAAAACTCAATGTAGGCCGAGACCGAACGTCCCCGTCACGATCCCCACGAACGATGGGTTGATTTCCGCTTTTCTCCCTCTTGTCCAGCCTCAATCCTCTGTTTTCTCCTCTGTTTTACGGCTCTCAAAGGTCCCAAAATTCAATCCCCCCAAAACCTAGCCGAAAAGAACTATAAATACTGATTTTTCGTCGTAGCGTCGAGACGCTGTAAAGACAGCGTCTCGACGCTGCCTCTAATCACGCGTATTCTGGAAAGGAAATTACGCAGCGTCGAGACGCTAAGGTCGCAGCGTCTCGACGCTGTGACCTTTTTGCGCCTATTCTGATATGGAATGCCAGCGTCGAGACGCTCAAGGGATGGCGTCTCGACGCTGGTCAAATGTTGACCGAATGTTGACTTTGTTCTCTTTGATTCTTTTTCATTTCTTTGCATCTTTTCACGTCCCGAGCATCCGATTAACTCCAATATTGCGCTATAGCTCCAATCAACCATTTCCTACAAAATAAACAATAAAGTGCAATAAAATGGCCAATAATCATCAAAGACTAGCTAAATTAAATAAGTAAAGATAGCTAGCTATGCTCGCTATCAATTGTAAACCATCTACTTCTCAGACAAATAATGTTGCTCCATGTTGCACATCCATAGCCTTTACCGATGAAGATCTACTACTTGGGTCGAAGCCTCATAATAGGCCTTTGTTTGTCTCGGGCTACATCAGAGAGCAAAAAGTTAGCCGAATTCTCATTGATGATGGTTCTGCTGTTAACATAATGCCCAAGTCTACCATGAACCAACTAGGCATTCTGATGCAAGAATTGTCAAATAGTAAGTTGGTAATTCAAGGATTTAACCAAGGCGGACAACGCGCGATTGGCATGATTCGTCTAGAGCTCATTATTGGAGATTTAAAGGCTAACACCCTATTTCATGTTATAGACTCTAGGACCACCTACAAGTTGTTATTAGGTCGTCCCTGGATTCATGAAAATGGAGTAGTTACTTCCACGCTGCATCAGTGTTTTAAATTCCATCAAGATGGTATCAAGAAGGTTGATGCTGATACCAACCCCTTCACAGAGGCTGAGTCTCATTATGCTGATGCAAAGTTTTATATGAAGAATGACAGTGTGGGGGAAGCTATGCCGTCAGAAGTTCCTTTGATAAAAAGCAGCAACAAACCTGAGCAACAAACAAGCACGAGAAAAGAGCTTAATGAAAAAGCAGAAACTTCTCAGAAAAGCAAGGTATCTCTAAGCCAAACAAAAGCTGAAGTGGCGAAAAATGAGAAGGTACTTTGTTCAGAAGAGAAGAAGACAAACGCTCCTGTCTTGCGCTATGTTCCCTTATCTCGACGCAAGAAGGGTGATTCGCCATTTGCAGAATGCTCCAATAATTTAAGAGTTGGCGACATTGAAATTTTGAAAGAGAGTTTTATCACACCTCTTACAAAGATATCCAAACAAGAGGTCAAAGACAAACAAGTAGAAGCAACTCTGCCTGATAAACGAACAGAAGAGGGGTTTGATCCTAAAGCATACAAACTCTTGGCAAAGGCAGGTTATGATTTCACAACGCATACTGAGTTTAAAAGTTTACGAATCTTTGACCAAAGGCCTGAACTTTCCTCAACACAGAAGAAGCTTCAAAAAGAGGGATATGCTATACCCATTTCAAGAGCTGGTCTTGGATATAAATCTCCTGAGCCGGTTCGAATCACAAGAAAAGGGAAAGCGAAAGTTGCAGATACGCTTCACATTACAGTGGAAGAAATCGATGATTCCGAAAAGGCTAAAGAAAACATAGATCATAGGACTTCTGCATTTGATCGCATTGGACCGTCGGTTACACGATCCTCGGTTTTTCAAAGACTGAGTACAGCTGCAATAGAAGATGAAAGTCAACATCCAACTTATGGCTCCACACGACCTTCAGCTTTCCAAAGATTAAGTATGGCTTCTGAAGAAAAAGAAAATGTGCATTCAACTCCTACCACACGGCTATCAGCTTTCCAAAGGTTGAGTGTAGCCACAAAAAGAAGTAAAGAACGGTCCCCTATATCAGTTTCTAACATAACAGAAACTCCAATCAAGACAAAGGGTGATGAGAAAATTCGTAGCGTTGTCCCCTCACGAATGAAGAGAAAATTGCTTGTTTCTGTAAATACAGAGGGTTCGTTAAAAATAAAGCGACATGATATTATTATCACAAGACCGAAAGAGAAAAGCCCTGATGATGAAAAAGACACAGTCGTATGCTACCACATCACCACAGAGGAAGAAACGGACCCTGAAACGTCTGAAGAAGATGAAAGTTCCTTAAAAAAATTCTATGCATGAAATGTAAACACTCCTTATCGCAAGAGTCTAAACTGCATGATACTCCTGGCCCGCATGAGTTAAAAAGGTGAACGGCACAAAAAAAAAATCAAATTTGTATATTGAACTACGTTATGACTTGATCCCTTCCCATTTGAAGGGTACGTAGGCAGCTTAAGAAAAAAAACTTAAGTTCAGTCGAAGCAATAAAAAAGAACATTTTGTGTTGAAGATAAAGTTATGAACTTTTATGGCATAGACAAATGAAACATAAATTGTTTGATACAATGTGTTGGAAGAGTTAAAAAAAAAAAAAAAAAAAAAAGTCTTACAGGAGACAAGCTTAAAGGAAAATAACAAATTCTGGCTATGAATGGAATTCTAACTCTTTATTTAATCTGGGAAACATCAATTGATCGACAATAAAAGGAAGTGTCTTTACATCTAATCTAGAAAACAAAGGGGGCAATCAAGTCAAGCCATCCACTTGAAATTCCTCAGCTCTTCACGTAGACCTTCTAAGTCGGCACGAACCATGGCCAAGGACTTAGCATCGTCATCAATCATGACAGGGGCACACTCAATATTGGTGATCTCTTCACGGACTTTGGTAACCTTGAGTCTCTACTGCTCCAAAGTCTTCTCCACCATCACAAAATAAATTGGAAAGCCTCTCATGTTTGGCTATCGTTGTCTCCAATTTGGTCTCTAGTTTCTTTATCTCCAAGGATGATCGTGCAAGCTGCTGTTCGAGTGTGTCCTCTAGGGTTCTACTTGTCTCAAAGTTCAAGTTCAAGCTTCCATCAAGTTACAGTTTGAGCTTTCCTCACTTCGAGTACTTCAAGTTCAAGTTCAAGCTTTGCTCAATTATAAGTTCAAGCTCGAGCTTTAATCAGTTCAAGTACTTTAAGTTCAAGTTCGGGGCTTCGCTCGTATCAAGTTCAAGTTCGAGCTTTCCTCACTTCAAGTACTTCAAGTTCAAGTTCAAGCTTTGCTCAATTCTAATTTCAAGTTCAATATTTTCTCATTTCAAGTTCAAGTTCAAGCTTTCATAACTTCAAGTACTTTAAGTTCAAGTTCGAGGCTTCGCTCGTTTCAAGTTCAAGTTTGGCCTTTCCTCACTTCAAGTACTCTACAGTTCAAGTTCGGGGGCTTCGCTCGTTTCAAGTTCAAGTTTGAGCTTTCCTCACTTCAAGTACTTCAAGTTCAAGCTTTCATCGCTTCAAATACTCTAAGTTCAAGTTCGGGGGCTTCGCTTGGTTTCGATTTTAAGGTTGGAAGCTAAGCAGAGAATGAACACTGAGGGTCATAGCCCTACCTCATAAGTGTCATTCCCCACTTTCGCTTGGTTTCGATTTCAAAGTTGGAAGCTAAGCAGAGAATGAACACTGAGGGTCATAGCCCTACCTCATAAGTGTCATTCCCCACTTTCGCTCGGTTTTGATTTCAAGGTTGGAAGCTAAGCAGAGAATGAACACTGAGGTTCATCGCCCTACCTCATAAGTGTCATTCCCCACTTTCACTTGGTTTCGATTTCAAGGATGGAAGCAAAGCAGAGAATGAACACTAAGGGTCATAGCCCTACCTCATAAGTGTGATTCCCCACTTTCACTTGGTTTCGATTTCAAGGTTGGAAGCAAAGCAGAGAATGAACACTAAGGGTCATAGCCCTACCTCATAAGTGTCATTCCCCACTTTCGCATGGTTTCGATTTCAAGGTTGGAAGCTACGCACAGAATGAACACTGAGGGTCATAGCCCTACCTCATAAGTGTCATTCCCCACTTTCGCTTGGTTTCGATTTCAAGGTTGGAAGCTAAGCAGAGAATGAACACTGAGGGTCATAGCCCTACCTCATAAGTGTCATTCCCCACTTTCGCCTCGTTTCGATTTCAAGGTTGGAAGCTAAGCAGAGAATGAACACTGAGGGTCATAGCCCTACCTTATAAGTGTCATTCCCCACTTTCGCTTGGTTTCGATTTTAAGGTTGGAAGCTAAGCAGAGAATGAACACTGAGGGTCATAGCCCTACCTCATAAGTGTCATTCCCCACTTTCGCTTGGTTTCGATTTCAAGGTTGGAAGCTAAGCAGAGAATGAACACTGAGGGTCATAGCCCTACCTCATAAGTGTCATTCCCCACTTTCGCTCGGTTTTGATTTCAAGGTTGGAAGCTAAGCAGAGAATGAACACTGAGGGTCATCGCCCTACCTCATAAGTGTCATTCCCCACTTTCACTTGGTTTCGATTTCAAGGTTGGAAACAAAGCAGAGAATGAACACTAAGGGTCATCGCCCTACCTCATAAGTGTCATTCCCCACTTTCGCGTGGTTTCGATTTCAAGGTTGGAAGCTACGCAAAGAATGAACACTGAGGGTCATAACCCTACCTCATAAGTGTCATTCCCCACTTTCGCTTTGTTTCGATTTCAAGGTTGGAAGCTAAGCAGAGAATGAACACTGAGGGTCATAGCCCTACCTCATAAGTGTCATTCCCCACTTTCGCTTGGTTTCGATTTCAAGGTTGGAAGCTAAGCAGAGAATGAACACTGAGGGTCATAGCCCTACCTCATAAGTGTCATTCCCCACTTTCGCTTGGTTTCGATTTCAAGGTTGGAAGCTAAGCAGAGAATGAATACTGAGGGTCATAGCCCTACCTCATAAGTGTCATTCCCCACTTTCGCTTGGTTTCAATTTTAAGGTTGGAAGCTAAGCAGAGAATGAAAACTGAGGGTCATAGCCCTACCTCATAAGTGTCATTCCCCACTTTCGCTTGGTTTCGATTTCAAGGTTGGAAGCTAAGTAGAGAATGAACACTGAGGGTCATAGCCCTACCTCATAAGTGTCATTCCCCACTTTCGCTTGGTTTCGATTTCAAGGTTGGAAGCTAAGCAGAGAATGAATACTGAGGGTCATAGCCCTACCTCATAAGTGTCATTCCCCACTTTCGCTTGGTTTCGATTTCAAGGTTGGAAGCTAAGCAGAGAATGAATACTGAGGGTCATAGCCCTACCTCATAAGTGTCATTCCCCACTTTATCTTGGTTTCGATTTTAAGGTTGGAAGCTAAGACGAGAATGAACACTGAGGGTCATAGCCCTACCTCATAAGTGTCATTCCCCACTTTCACTTGGTTTCGATTTCAAGGTTGGAAGCTAAGCAGAGAATGAACACTGAGGGTCATAGCCCTACCTCATAAGTGTCATTCCCCACTTTCGCTTGGTTTCGATTTCAAGGTTGGAAGCTAAGCAGGGAATGAACACTGAGGGTCATAGCCCTACCTCATAAGTGTCATTCCCCACTTTCGCTTGGTTTTCATTTCAAGGTTGGAAGCTAAGCAGAGAATGAACACTGAGGGTCATCGCCCTACCTCATAAGTGTCATTCCCCACTTTCGCTTGGTTTCGATTTTAAGGTTGGAAGCTAAGCAGAGAATGAACACTGAGGGTCATAGCCCTACCTCATAAGTGTCATTCCCCACTTTCGCTTGGTTTCGATTTCAAGGTTGAAAGCTAAGCAGAGAATGAACACTGAGGGTCATAGCCCTACCTCATAAGTGTCATTCCCCACTTTCGCTTGGTTTCGATTTCAAGGTTGGAAGCTAAGTAGAGAATGAACACTGAGGGTCATAGCCCTACCTCATAAGTGTCATTCCCCACTTTCGCTTGGTTTCGATTTCAAGGTTGGAAGCTAAGCAGAGAATGAATACTGAGGGTCATAGCCCTACCTCATAAGTGTCATTCCCCACTTTCGCTTGGTTTCGATTTCAAGGTTGGAAGCTAAGCAGAGAATGAACACTGAGGGTCATAGCCCTACCTCATAAGTGTCATTCCCCACTTTCGCTTGGTTTCGATTTCAAGGTTGGAAGCTAAGCAGAGAATGAACACTGAGGGTCATAGCCCTACCTCATAAGTGTCATTCCCCACTTTCGCTTGGTTTCGATTTCAAGGTTGGAAGCTAAGTAGAGAATGAACACTGAGGGTCATAGCCCTACCTCATAAGTGTCATTCCCCACTTTCGCTTGGTTTCGATTTCAAGGTTGGAAGCTAAGCAGAGAATGAATACTGAGGGTCATAGCCCTACCTCATAAGTGTCATTCCCCACTTTCGCTTGGTTTCGATTTCAAGGTTGGAAGCTAAGTAGAGAATGAACACTGAGGGTCATAGCCCTACCTCATAAGTGTCATTCCCCACTTTCGCTTGGTTTCGATTTCAAGGTTGGAAGCTAAGCAGAGAATGAATACTGAGGGTCATAGCCCTACCTCATAAGTGTCATTCCCCACTTTCGCTTGGTTTCGATTTCAAGGTTGGAAGCTAAGCAGAGAATGAATACTGAGGGTCATAGCCCTACCTCATAAGTGTCATTCCCCACTTTATCTTGGTTTCGATTTTAAGGTTGGAAGCTAAGACGAGAATGAACACTGAGGGTCATAGCCCTACCTCATAAGTGTCATTCCCCACTTTCGCTTGGTTTCGATTTCAAGGTTGGAAGCTAAGCAGAGAATGAACACTGAGGGTCATAGCCCTACCTCATAAGTGTCATTCCCCACTTTCGCTTGGTTTCGATTTCAAGGTTGGAAGCTAAGCAGGGAATGAACACTGAGGGTCATAGCCCTACCTCATAAGTGTCATTCCCCACTTTCGCTTGGTTTTGATTTCAAGGTTGGAAGCTAAGCAGAGAATGAACACTGAGGGTCATCGCCCTACCTCATAAGTGTCATTCCCCACTTTCACTTGGTTTCGATTTCAAGGTTGGAAGCAAAGCAGAGAATGAACACTAAGGGTCATAGCCCTACCTCATAAGTGTCATTCCCCACTTTCGCGTGGTTTCGATTTCAAGGTTGGAAGCTACGCACAGAATGAACACTGAGGGTCATAGCCCTACCTCATAAGTGTCATTCCCCACTTTCGCTTGGTTTCGATTTCAAGGTTGGAAGCTAAGCAGAGAATGAACACTGAGGGTCATAGCCCTACCTCATAAGTGTCATTCCCCACTTTCGTCTCGTTTCGATTTCAAGGTTGGAAGCTAAGCAGAGAATGAACACTGAGGGTCATAGCCCTACCTCATAAGTGTCATTCCCCACTTTCGCTTGGTTTCGATTTCAAGGTTGGAAGCTAAGCAGAGAATGAATACTGAGGGTCATAGCCCTACCTCATAAGTGTCATTCCCCACTTTCGCTTGGTTTCGATTTTAAGGTTGGAAGCTAAGCAGAGAATGAACACTGAGGGTCATAGCCCTACCTCATAAGTGTCATTCCCCACTTTCGCTTGGTTTCGATTTCAAGGTTGGAAGCTAAGCAGAGAATGAACACTGAGGGTCATAGCCCTACCTCATAAGTGTCATTCCCCACTTTCGCTTGGTTTCGATTTCAAGGTTGGAAGCTAAGTAGAGAATGAACACTGAGGGTCATAGCCCTACCTCATAAGTGTCATTCCCCACTTTCGCTTGGTTTCGATTTCAAGGTTGGAAGCTAAGCAGAGAATGAATACTGAGGGTCATAGCCCTACCTCATAAGTGTCATTCCCCACTTTCGCTTGGTTTCGATTTCAAGGTTGGAAGCTAAGAAGAGAATGAACACTGAGGGTCATAGCCCTACCTCATAAGTGTCATCCCCCACTTTCGCTTGGTTTCGATTTCAAGGTTGGAAGCTAAGCAGAGAATGAACACTGAGGGTCATAGCCCTACCTCATAAGTGTCATTCCCCACTTTCGCTTGGTTTCGATTTCAAGGTTGGAAGCTAAGCAGAGAATGAATACTGAGGGTCATAGCCCTACCTCATAAGTGTCATTCCCCACTTTCGCTTGGTTTCGATTTTAAGGTTGGAAGCTAAGCAGAGAATGAACACTGAGGGTCATAGCCCTACCTCATAAGTGTCATTCCCCACTTTCGCTATGTTTCGATTTCAAGGTTGGAAGATAAGCAGGGAATGAACACTGAGGGTCATAGCCCTACCTCATAAGTGTCATTCCCCACTTTCGCTTGGTTTCGATTTCAAGGTTGGAAGCTAAGTAGAGAATGAACACTGAGGGTCATAGCCCTACCTCATAAGTGTCATTCCCCACATTCGCTTGGTTTCAATTTCAAGGTTGGAAGCTAAGCAGAGAATGAACACTGAGGGTCATAGCCCTACCTCATAAGTGTCATTCCCCACTTTCGCTTGGTTTCGATTTCAAGGTTGGAAGCTAAGCAGAGAATGAACACTGAGGGTCATAGCCCTACCTCATAAGTGTCATTCCCCACTTTCGCTTGGTTTCGATTTCAAGGTTGGAAGCTAAGCAGAGAATGAATACTGAGGGTCATAGCCCTACCTCATAAGTTTCATTCCCCACTTTCGCTTGGTTTCGATTTCAAGGTTGGAAGCTATGCAGAGAATGAACACTGAGGGTCATAGCCCTACCTCATAAGTGTCATTCCCCACTTTCGCTTGGTTTCGATTTCAAGGTTGGAAGCTAAGCAGAGAATGAACACTGAGGGTCATAGCCCTACCTCATAAGTGTCATTCCCCACTTTCGCTTGGTTTCGATTTCAAGGTTGGAAGCTAAGTAGAGAATGAACACTGAGGGTCATAGCCCTACCTCATAAGTGTCATTCCCCACTTTCGCTTGGTTTCGATTTCAAGGTTGGAAGCTAAGCAGATAATGAACACTGAGGGTCATAGCCCTACCTCATAAGTGTCATTCCCCACTTTCGCTTGGTTTCGATTTCAAGGTTGGAAGCTAAGCAGAGAATGAACACTGAGGGTCATAGCCCTACCTCATAAGTGTCATTCCCCACTTTCGCTTGGTTTCGATTTCAAGGTTGGAAGCTAAGCAGAGAATGAACACTGAGGGTCATAGCCCTACCTCATAAGTGTCATTCCCCACTTTCAGCTTGGTTTCGATTTCAAGGTTGGAAGCTAAGCAGAGAATGAACACTGAGGGTCATAGCCCTACCTCATAAGTGTCATTCCCCACTTTCGCTTGGTTTCGATTTCAAGGTTGGAAGCTAAGCAGAGAATGAACACTGAGGGTCATAGCCCTACCTCATAAGTGTCATTCCCCACTTTCGCTTGGCTTTCGATTTCAAGGTTGGAAGCTAAGCAGAGAATGAACACTGAGGGTCATAGCCCTACCTCATAAGTGTCATTCCCCACTTTCGCTTGGTTTCGATTTCAAGGTTGGAAGCTAAGCAGAGAATGAACACTGAGGGTCATAGCCCTACCTCATAAGTGTCATTCCCCACTTTCGCTTGGTTTCGATTTCAAGGTTGGAAGCTAAGTAGAGAATGAACACTGAGGGTCATAGCCCCACCTCATAAGTGTCATTCCCCACTTTCGCTTGGTTTCGATTTCAAGGTTGGAAGCTAAGCAGAGAATGAACACTGAGGGTCATAGCCCTACCTCATAAGTGTCATTCCCCACTTTCGCTTGGTTTCGATTTCAAGGTTGGAAGCTAAGCAGAGAATGAACACTGAGGGTCATAGCCCTACCTCATAAGTGTCATTCCCCACTTTCGCTTGGTTTCGATTTCAAGGTTGGAAGCTAAGCAGAGAATGAACACTGAGGGTCATAGCCCTACCTCATAAGTGTCATTCCCCACTTTCGCTTGGTTTCGATTTCAAGGTTGGAAGCTAAGCAGAGAATGAACACTGAGGGTCATAGCCCTACCTCATAAGTGTCATTCCCCACTTTCGCTTGGTTTCGATTTCAAGGTTGGAAGCTAAGCAGAGAATGAACACTGAGGGTCATAGCCCTACCTCATAAGTGTCATTCCCCACTTTCGCTTGGTTTCGATTTCAAGGTTGGAAGCTAAGCAGAGAATGAACACTGAGGGTCATAGCCCTACCTCATAAGTGTCATTCCCCACTTTCGCTTGGTTTCGATTTCAAGGTTGGAAGCTAAGCAGAGAATGAACACTGAGGGTCATAGCCCTACCTCATAAGTGTCATTCCCCACTTTCGCTTGGTTTCGATTTCAAGGTTGGAAGCTAAGCAGAGAATGAACACTGAGGGTCATAGCCCTACCTCATAAGTGTCATTCCCCACTTTCGCTTGGTTTCGATTTCAAGGTTGGAAGCTAAGCAGAGAATGAACACTGAGGGTCATAGCCCTACCTCATAAGTGTCATTCCCCACTTTCGCTTGGTTTCGATTTCAAGGTTGGAAGCTAAGCAGAGAATGAACACTGAGGGTCATAGCCCTACCTCATAAGTGTCATTCCCCACTTTCGCTTGGTTTCGATTTCAAGGTTGGAAGCTAAGCAGAGAATGAACACTGAGGGTCATAGCCCTACCTCATAAGTGTCATTCCCCACTTTCGCTTGGTTTCGATTTCAAGGTTGGAAGCTAAGCAGAGAATGAACACTGAGGGTCATAGCCCTACCTCATAAGTGTCATTCCCCACTTTCGCTTGGTTTCGATTTCAAGGTTGGAAGCTAAGCAGAGAATGAACACTGAGGGTCATAGCCCTACCTCATAAGTGTCATTCCCCACTTTCGCTTGGTTTCGATTTCAAGGTTGGAAGCTAAGCAGAGAATGAACACTGAGGGTCATAGCCCTACCTCATAAGTGTCATTCCCCACTTTCGCTTGGTTTCGATTTCAAGGTTGGAAGCTAAGCAGAGAATGAACACTGAGGGTCATAGCCCTACCTCATAAGTGTCATTCCCCACTTTCGCTTGGTTTCGATTTCAAGGTTGGAAGCTAAGCAGAGAATGAACACTGAGGGTCATAGCCCTACCTCATAAGTGTCATTCCCCACTTTCGCTTGGTTTCGATTTCAAGGTTGGAAGCTAAGTAGAGAATGAACACTGAGGGTCATAGCCCTACCACATAAGTGTCATTCCCCACTTTCGCTTGGTTTCGATTTCAAGGTTGGAAGCTGAGCAGAGAATGAACACTGAGGGTCATAGCCCTACCTCATAAGTGTCATTCCCCACTTTCGCTTGGTTTCGATTTCAAGGTTGGAAGCTGAGCAGAGAATGAACACTGAGGGTCATAGCCCTACCTCATAAGTGTCATTCCCCACTTTCGCCTGGCTTCAATTTCAAGGTTGGAAGCTAAGCAGAGAATGAACACTGAGGGTCATGGCCCTACCTCATAAGTGTCATTCCCCATTTTCACTTGGTTTTGATTTTAAGGTTGGAAGCTAAGAAGAGAATGAACACTGAGGGTCATAGCCCTACCTCATAAGTGTCATTCCCCACTTTCGCTTGGTTTCGATTTCAAGGTTGGAAGCTAAGCAGAGAATGAACACTGAGGGTCATAGCCCTACCTCATAAGTGCCATTCCCCACTTTCGCTTGGTTTCGATTTCAAGGTTGGAAGCTAAGCAGAGAATGAACACTGAGGGTCATAGCCCTACCTCATAAGTGTCATTCCCCACTTTCGCCTGGCTTCAATTTCAAGGTTGGAAGCTAAGCAAAGAATGAACACTGAGGGTCATGGCCCTACCTCATAAGTGTCATTCCCCATTTTCACTTGGTTTTTATTTTAAGGTTGGAAGCTAAGCAGAGAATGAACACTGAGGGTCATAGCCCTACCTCATAAGTGTCATTCCCCACTTTCGCTTGGTTTCGATTTCAAGGTTGGAAGCTAAGCAGAGAATGAACACTGAGGGTCATAGCCCTACCTCATAAGTGTCATTCCCCACTTTCGCTTGGTTTCGATTTCAAGGTTGGAAGCTAAGCAGAGAATGAACACTGAGGGTCATAGCCCTACCTCATAAGTGTCATTCCCCACTTTTGCTTGGTTTCGATTTCAAGGTTGGAAGCTAAGCAGAGAATGAACACTGAGGGTCATAGCCCTACCTCATAAGTGTCATTCCCCACTTTCGCTTGGTTTCGATTTCAAGGTTGGAAGCTAAGCAGAGAATGAACACTGAGGGTCATAGCCCTACCTCATAAGTGTCATTCCCCACTTTCGCTTGGTTTCGATTTCAAGGTTGGAAGCTAAGCAGAAAATGAACACTGAGGGTCATAGCCCTACCTCATAAGTGTCATTCCCCACTTTCGCCTGGCTTCAATTTCAAGGTTGGAAGCTAAGCAAAGAATGAACACTGAGGGTCATGGCCCTACCTCATAAGTGCCATTCCCCATTTTCACTTGGTTTTGATTTTAAGGTTGGAAGCTAAGCAGAGAATGAACACTGAGGGTCATAGCCCTACCTCATAAGTGTCATTCCCCACTTTCGCTTGGTTTCGATTTCAAGGTTGGAAGCTAAGCAGATTATGAACACTGAGGGTCATAGCACTACCTTATAAGTGTCACCCCCACTTTCGCCTGGTTTTCGGTTTCAAGTTGGAAGCTAAGTAAGGGATGAACACTGAGGGACACAACTACCAAATCAGGCATTGGCCCTACCTTATAAGTGTCATCCTTATACTTGTTCGTCCGCTTCATTTTCAAGGTCGGCAGTTGACGGCCTTGTCCGCTTCATCTTTCAAAGTTGGGTTGGTGGTTGACCGTTTCGTTCGCTTCATCTTCAAAGTTTGCGATTGATGGTCTTGTTCGCTTCATCTTCAAAGTTAGGCCGTTGAAAGCATTTTAGTTGAAAAAAATAATAATAGGTGAAAAGAGTAAAGAAAAAGAAATTAGAAAAAAATGGAAAATCAATATGAAGAGAAAATTTTAAAAAAAAGGAAAAGAAAGAAAATGGAATGCATTTCATATTAAAGAAAAAAGAAAAGAAAAGAAAACAAATTGAAAAGCATGGCTGGAGTCTTAAAAAAAAAAAAAGTTAGAAAAGACAAAATATTTAAAAAAAGAAAAGAAGAAAAGTCTGAAAGATTGACTAATTTCATTCATGTGATGTGACAAGACATGTGAGGCATTAAAGACAAATTTGGTGCTTGAAGTTGCAAGAAAATTAAAAAAAAAAAAAAAATCATCCCATCGTCTTTTTCTTTTTTATGCATAAGCCGCTTCCTTCAGCCAAAGCTACTGCCAAACTTACAATACAAGAGATACAGCGACAAAAGCAATAGCTAGCTGTGGACCTCCAGCGTGGTACTGCTTTTAGCTTTGGCACTCACAGCAGCAGAGCCTTCTCCCTTGACTTAACAGAACCCCACGCCGACGCAACACTATGAACAACGACCATCCAAGCTATCCACCGGAGACTTCATAGCAACAAGTTGTTCGATCAAAACCCATGACCCCACGACGACGGCAACAAAGAACAGACGATGCTCAATTCCGACGAGTCCAGTGCACTGCAGTCAAGACTCTCAGATCTAATCCCGTCACTCCGAAAAAAAAAATTAAGACCCTCAGATCTAAACTTGTCGGCCATGGGTGTTAAAGAAAGGAGAGAAAAGTGTTCTAGCCATGACTGAGACAACGTCGGAGCCACGCATCATCAATGATTTTGGTGATTTGTGAGATTTACTCAAAGACCCACAAACACAGGATCAAGTTAAGTCCACCAACGAGGGTAATCGACAACGGAGGAGCAAGAAACCTCTTCTTGCTTTGCCACCACAGCGGCAACTCCGTGATTTCCTTGATTGACCGGCAAGGATTTATGGAATAACGGCTTGCTCTGAAGACTCAAGGCTAGAAATACTCACATTTTACCCAAATATAGAATGTTTCTTTGGAATCCAACAACATCTCCTCATATCATGTGCGTAATTTAAGTTTAAGCAAGATTTTCCATTCCAATTTTACCAAATGGATGGCAAATTGAATCAAAATTTCGTTGGAATTAAAAAAAAACTGAACAATTCCTAATTCTTGGTGAATTTAAAATTCCATTTGTGGTTGGGATTGTGGATTTTTTACTCCAAATCAAAATGAGGAGTAAAATTCAATATTTCAACACGGAAATATCTATCCCAAATACTACTCCATATTAAAGTTCGAAAGTTGTTCAAATCCAATTCCAAGTTCAACTTAAATCAAATTTTATTCGAAGTTAAATTCGTGATAAAATTTTGATTGTCTCAAAGCCAAATTTGGGGTACATTCCAAAGTCCGTAACAATCGAGATTGAGCTAAAATTCAAGTTCAAAACTCACTCGAATTCAAATCAAGATTTGGATATATAAATTCAAAGTCAAAATCTTGAATTTATATTACTTCCAAATAAAAATTTGAGGATAATCCAAAATTTTATCCCGAAATCGATGTGGGACTTAAATCCCAGTTCAAATTATATTCCAAATTCAAACTCATAATTTGGAATTTCATATCAATTCAAAATTTGGGCATAATCCAAATTTTGTCCTAAACACAAATTCTACCAAGCTAAAATTGGGTAGAATTTTTACCTCAAATTTGGGCATAATCCAAATTTTGTCCCAAACCAAATTTTACCAAAGTCCAAACTCAAATTCTACCAAGCTAAAATTGAGTAGAATTTTTACCTCAAATTTGGGCATAATCCAAATTTTATCCCAAATCAAATTTGACCAAATTCAAAGTCCAAACTCAAATTCTACCAAACTAAAATTGAGTAGAATTTTTACCTCAAATCAAAATTTGGGTATAATCCAAAATTTTATCCCAAATCAATGTTGGACTTAGCTACCAAATTCAAATTATATTCCAAATTCAAGTCAATAATTTGGAACTTTATATCAAATTGAAATTTGGGAATAATCCAAAATTTTAGTCCAAATTGAGATTTTATCAAATTCAAATTCTGCCCAAACCAAAATTTGGTAGAATTTGACCTCAAGTCCAAATTTACTCATGCTCCAAATTCTACCCAAAGCATGATTAAATGAAAGCTAAGTTGGATAAACCTCGAATTCTATTCCAAAAAAATGGGCAGAATTCAAGTTTCTCTCGAAGCCAATTCGTGGTAAATCTCAAATTTTTACCTCAAATCCAAAATTTGGCTTAAAACAGGAGTGAACTAGAATTCAAATTTTATTCTAAGTTCAAACTAAACCTGAAAATAGCCTCAAATCATACTCCCAGTTCAAATAAAAAAAATTGGGAGAGTCAAAATCATGAAGAAAAACTTCTATATGCATTTGCTTGCTGCCAAATCATCTTTTTCGAGATTCACCCACACACATCTGTGCATAAATCTCGAAAAGGGGGCATTTGTTGGCATAGAAATTTTCCAACCAATTCGAAATTGCCACGTCATTATTTAATTTTGGGGTGTCACAAATTAATACATATCTCAAAATTAATTATGGCAAAATAAGAAAGGCCAAGTGGCAATTTTGTGGTCGTCTAATTGTGTTAATGGTCTTGATCGAATCCAACGATGATTAAACTCAAGATCGAATGATCATTTAGCCTAAAAATTCAATTTAGCCTAAAGTTCATGAAATTAAATTAAAGTATGATTAAGTTCATAAGGTTAGATTAAATTGGGTTCAATTTAAACCCAAGGTTATTAAGATAATTGGGCCTGAAGCCCAAAATTCATCCAAACCCATGGATGGGCCCAAGCCCAATTTAAGCCCAAGCCCATGAAGGCCTTTGGAAACTCTATAAATAGAGGTCTTGGCTCATTTGAAGGGGGGCAGCAGAAGAAAGGAAGAAGAGAAGGATCGAAGCTCTCAGAAGACTCTGAAGACTAAAGCTCTGATTCTCCTACAAGATTTGAAGATTGAAGCTTCATTCCTTCTACAAGACTTGAAGATTGAAGCCTCATTCCTCCTGCAAGAATCTTGAAGATTGAAGTCCAGATCCTGCTGCAAGACTCCGAAGATTGAAGCTTCTGCAAAATTCAAAAGCTTGAAGCTTCCTGCAAGACTCTGAAGACTGAAGCCTCTGCAAGATTCAGAAAAACTTCTGCAAGACTCTGAAGACTTGCCTCTGCAAGATTTAGAAGATTGAAGCTCTCTGCAAGATCCTGAAGATTGAAGCTCCAATTCTCCTACAAGACTTTGAAGACCAAAACCTACATTTTCCTGCAAGCTTGAAAATTGAAGTGAAGTCATCTAAAAGACTGAAGACCTGAAGCCAGAAGTCTACTTCAATCATCCAGAATAATCCTTCAAAGACGAACAAACCTTCAAGACTCCGAAGATTAAAGTTTCTTGAAGACTTTGTAGATCAAAGCTACCTTGAGAGAAAGCATCAAAGGATTGTAACTAGAGATTGTATTCCACAATTACTTACATAGAAATCAATACATACTAGAAGTCGTTTTCCACGAATTAAATTTTCTCTTCGAAAATCTCGTGTGAACAGTAGGTACCTATTGGGATTGGAGGTTAAATCATCGATTTAGGAGCAAATTGGGTTATCGACCAGCAAGCTAAAGGTTGGAAATTGGTTTAAAGGAATTTTCCCTCCTAATTTTGTAGCTTGCTAAAGTATTTGAATCAAGAAGTTTGAAGAGGATTGGTTTGGTGATAATTAAGTCAAGGTAAGTGGCTTTACTGTTGAACTTTTTATTTGGGAGCGCGTGTTTGATTTTCCAAAAATTCATGTGTTTGTATGAGTTGTTTGATTATGTTTCCGATTATGAAAATTATTGAAAGCATGAAATTTATTATTAGTGCTTGCAATTGTTGATATTTTGAAATAATTGAGTTGGTGGTCTCTCAAATTTTTTACATGTATGAGTTTAAATTATTTATGAGTTTTATAAGTGTACATGAAATTGATGTACAAAATTCCATTAAAGGAATGAGTTTTATAAGTGTACATGAAATTGATGTACATTCAAAGATGCCTACACAGGACTTAGGGACATGAAATTGATGTACCTAAGTCGAGGTTTGTGAAATTGACGACCTCGAGGTTTCGTGAAATTGACGGCCTCCATAGGAGACACATGAAATTGATGTGTCTAGGATATGCATGTGAAGGTGTTCATATAACACATGCGGAAGCAATTGAAGATCGAAAGCACTTAAGACATTCAATTTTACTCCTAAAGCATGCATGTTCTAGAAAGGGTAGAAAAGAGAGTAAATGAGTACCAACCTCTTTGATGCTCACTTATGTAAGGAACTCCTTGTGATATTATCTTTCTCCAACTTCTCTTGGACAACCTTTAGTGTCTTCCCTACTATTCTCTTGAGCCTAGAAAGACTTGTGGGAGTCCATAGAAGAAAGAAATAGGAAGGGAATGCTTGATCGTACAAGCTTTTGGAAGGAGATGAAATGAGAGAGAATTTGAGGGAGAAAATTTGCAGCATAACACTAAATGAAAGCTTGCCACTCTTGAATCTAATTCAAGCCCCTTTTATAGACCTCTCACATGCAAAGACAAGCTTCATGACACTTAGCCACATGGTCAAGATGCAACTCAAAGTGGATTCTAGGTGTCTACTTCACAACACATGCATCTAATGCATGTTTGTGTTGTTTTCCACTATGTATCATTATGCAAGAGTGGAAAAACCACTAAATCCCCTATGAATTGAATCCTAATTGTGAATTTTCAGCTTTCAATTCATTTCAAATTCAATTCAAAATTGAAATTGATTTCTAGGCAATTAATTGGGACATTTCCAAGTAATTTTGATATGATTGATCCAATCAATCTTTATCACCTAATGCCATGAATTATATATGATTCCTAATACATATATATGGTATTTAAAACACTTTTAAATACCTCATCTCTCAATTCCTAATTTAATTCATAATTAAATCATTGTGTCGAACATGTTTTACGATAAAACCCTATTTCCCGTTTTTGAACGATTCAAAGTTTCCTATCAAAATATTCTAAGCTTTATTCCGATATGAGCTAGTAGAGGGGGACCTAATGGACCTATAGATCATGGGCTCCAACGATTCGAGGCTAACCGACTAATCTCATTATCAAAGTTATCCAACATTCGTTAACAACCGGGACACTCCACTATAGCCCGATAGTTGCACTCCCCTCACTATAGATATATTTCCGTCCACTTGATTTAACCATGTTTAGTAAGTCGTTCCTTCACAGGTTGTTCGTAGCTATAGCTAGGTCAAATAACCGTTTCACCCCTATAGTACTTATTGTTCCTTAAGTTCCACTAATCCTCTAATGAACAATCGGTTTGCGGTCCAACCAACAAACCTAAGTCCCTCTCGATCTAACAAGAGGGTGGGGCCCCTTGTTCAAGTCCTGGAGTTAGTACTTAAGGGAACAACCTATCTACTAACCCTGAAAAGGGTAGGAGTGAATTCCGTCTTGCGAAACTATGTCCCCAGCTATTTATTCGATCTTATCCCCAAAATGGTAGGCTTGTCGAGTCGGCGATGCTGGCCACTCTCACCCATGCAGATCAAAAGATAATCTCACATAAACAGGAGTTCATAGATAGCTCAGGATTAAGAACGAGTTACCTAGGTCATCTATGAGAAATATACAGTTTCTTCAGTAAACGGCGTTATAAAGAGAAAGTGACTTATTTCGTGGTCCAGTCTTATGCAAACTCATTGCATAGGACGCCCCCACTCGCATGTCACCACATGAACGATTTAGGATCTCATCGTTTGTACTTAATACAAAGTGGGCCGCGTCCATAGTGTCTCCAGGATAAGGTACCCAACCTTATCCTTATACTATAGACTATTTTGACTATAAACTTGAACTTGATCCTATGATATGTCCCTACATATAGTTCAAGTATTCATTTTATAGCCAAGGATCTTAGTTTATTGGATTTAGGTTAATCATTCGCAATTTACATATTCAAGAACATCTTTTACTGAATAACCTCAATAACGTCTTTATTGGAAATAGAATATGTTTAATGATTTACAAACTACGAGTTTATAGGACATTAAACCCAACAACATGAAATTGATGTATGTTCTCTCTCATTAGTAAGTTAAATAAAGTTTAGAGCCACCAAAATTAAATTTGTTATTGATTTTTAAAATGTTTTTAAAGCGTGACCCAACCTCAATAGTAGGGTCACTTACTGAGTATTTAAAATACTCATTCTTTTCAAAATATTTTTTTTCAGGTAAAGGTAAGGGCAGATGAAAGGCGATTGATGAGAATCCGATAGACAGCCATGAGAAGACCTGTATTTCATATTTTATTTTTCTTCCGCTTTAAGAACTCTGTTTTTACTTTATTTGATTTGTAAATTTGTTGAGAAATTTTCTAGAGGCCATGTACATTTATATTTTAGAAATTTATTTAAGAGTATTTAAAACTTTTAAAATTAGGGATCCCGAATAAAAATTTTGTTTTTAAAGTTTTTACTTAATTTAGTATTTTTGTTTTAAAATGCTTTTATTTAAAAAGACCTCCAAAGCATGCATGTCGTAACGGTCCCAAAAAGATCATTTAAGACGTCGGGTCGTTACAACAACCCCGACCGATCATGTGGTGCTTGCCACAACGCCTCTGATTCTTAAGGCAACAAAGAGAAATGTGAGAGGAAAACAAAGAGCAACAGTAAGAGAGGAGAGAGTCCAGAGAATATAGTTTCGGATCCATTCTTCAAGGTCGAAGAAGGGTTTATATACATTTTCCAGTGTTTAGGGTGTTTAGACATCTGAAGATAGATTTTGGTTGAATCAAGTCGAAGCTGGTTGACCAAGGACATCAGGAACTGAACGGAGGGAGAGAAACTCGACCTACACAGATGGGGTCGAGAGTAGGCCTCGGCCTCGGGCTGAGCATGGGATTGGGCCTGGCCCAATCCCTTTGGCCTATCTCTTCTTCGTGGTCCGCTCCCTGGTCGTGTCTTCGAGTTGGTGCTGTGTTTTCTTTGTCAGTTCCTTACGTTTCGGAGTGGTCCAAAATTACCTATAACGGTTTTTATGTTTTTAAAAATAAAAATTTCAAGGGAAACAATGAAAACGTGATTCAAAGACAATTGTCGAAAACAACTAAAAAAATGACATACTTTAAAAAAAAATGATAAAATGTTGTTATCGTGGTTTTCTAATTTTGTTTTCAAAATAATGGAAACACGAGGTACAAAACTTTAAAAACACAAAATACATGTTTCTTTCCGTCAAACAATGTTGCATTATCTACAAACAATATTTTCTATTTTTCATATTCAAATTCTCTCCGACTCTAAATAAAAAAAAAAAATACAAGCTATTGTTGTGTAAATAGTGTATGTATAATTGATACTGATGCTTTGGTTGCTATTTTTATTTTTTACATAATCCTATCAATTTTGATATACTCCTGCACTTGACAAAATCAAAATCTTCCTACAATACAACTATATGGTATATCTTTTATTTATTTATTTATATATTTTTTTTAAAACCAATTCCAACAACATTGATTTCTAATCTCTCTAAAAATGAATAAAAAATATAGAAAAAAGAATCACATTAAATTAACATTTTCTTTAAAAAAAATAAAGTTTACCAAACACATATTAATCTTTTCCTACATTTTCAAATTCTTAACCAAACACGGTTTTCAAATTTAAGTTAAAGTTTATAAATTGGAACCAAACATATTTAGATGTATGGGAAATAAGTAATTTGTTTTCATTTTCTATTGAATTCTTTATTTTCGAAAAAAAATTTCAAATCATGAAACAAACAAGCTTTAACTTTTTCTTTCATTTCAATATTGAATTTATATAAATTTTTCATGCAAGTCAAAATCAGATGATAGAGAAGAGAACAATGCTTTAGCTCGACAAGTTATTAAAGATAGAGGCTCCATAGACCATTTATTACAGGAAGTTGGGTTTAGTAGTACAGTAGTAGTAGTTGGATTTAGTAGTCCATAAGTTATGCTTCAAGCATTTAATTAAAAAGAGCACAGGAACACAAACTCAGTCTTCCTTGAGAGTGAATATTGCTTCAAATGTGGTGGTAGTACCTGTTCCTGTCATCACATCCGACTGGCATCCGTTCCAACGGTAAGATCTGAATAAACCCCCGCCGTAGAGTTTCTCAGAAATTTCGTTCCAACGATTATTCTCAGTAAAATATCCTTTCACATTAATATCGGTATATGCCTACAAAACAAAAATAATAAGTGAATTTCTAAAAAGAAAGTAATCTCTACGTCTAAGAAAGGTAACTAGAATGAAAACTTGACACTATATATTTGGTTCATTTGGGATATAGCCAGCAGGATAACAAAAGATTGGTAATTTTAAAGTTCTATTACAAGTTTAGTCCTTGAACTTTCATGGTTGTATCAATATTATGTCTCTGAACTTTAAAAAGTGTCTAATAAGTCCCTAAATTTTTAATTTTTTGTCTGATAGGTCCCTAAGGTTTAGAGACGTCTAACAGGTTCTAGAACTATCAATTTTATGTCTATAAGGTTCCTAGCACACTCGAGATTTTTAAAACTAACCAATCTATTAGATATAATATTGAATTTTATGTCTATCGAGATCTTAAACTTCCAATCTTTTATGTAGTAGGCTTGTGAATCTTAAAAAATGTTGAATAGGTTAAAGATTTATTAGACACAAAATTGAAAGTTAAACGACCTATTGGTCACAAAAGTGAAAGTTTAAGGACTGATTTGATACTTTTTAAAGTTCAAGGACCTATTGAAAACAAAATTAAAAGTTTGAGAACTTGTTTGACACTTTTTAAAGTTCAGGGACCAAATGACACAACCTTGAAAATTAGGGGTGTAAAAAATTCGGGTCTGGTTAGTTGTACGGACAAACTGACCCGACTTGGCTCGAACTGATGGGGTCCGGTTGGGTCGGGTTACTTTTTCTCTAGTCAAATCAGAAGAGACACCAGAACTCCCAAGCTCATGTTGCAAATTTGTTGGAAATCATGAATGGAGGCTGATGTTCGCGCGTTTTCCGGTGTTGCAGCTTTATCGGAGGGGTTGGAGCGTCGAATGGCTTGCTTCACGGATTTGGAAGTGAGAGAGAGGGAGAGAAATAGAGAGAGTATCGAGAGGGAGAACAAAAAACAGAGAGGAATAAATACCCAAACCCGCACTCACTGCCAAAGGCGCAAATTGCCGCTGCTAATCGCTCTGCTTGCTATCACCGATCGCTGCACTCGTTGGAGAAGACGCCAAAAAATGCAAAAAACTGAGAGGAAGGAGAGTCGTGCTGTTCATGGTGGAGGAGACGAAGAGAGAGAGACGGGAAGGAGAAATGGCAAAAACCATAAATCCATTTTAGTAAAATGTCTATTTAGCTTAAATCTAAGAACCGAACCGAACCGATTCGATTTGGTTCGATTCGGTCTAGATCTATATAGAAACCGAATCGAATTGGACCGAACCGACAGTTCAGTTCGGTTTTTTCACCACTACTGAAAATCTGGGGACTAAACTTGTAATATTTAATCTAATTTTAATGAAAATTAAAAGAAATAATTCGGATCATTAGTGGGATGGATATAACAAATAGAGCCAAAATTAACCCATTGGAGTAAACTATTACCAAAAAGGTTTATTAGTTCTAATATAATATATTTGTGTGTTTCCCATTCAAAATTAATGAATTTATTATTATTCTTTTTTTTTGGTTGGACCATTTTATTTAATCTTATTATCTAGATTTTGAATAAATTAATTTTGAATCTTACCTATCAAAGTAGATGTTCTAAAACGTTTAGAACAGAAATAAAAAGAAATAAAAATTATATAGACATTAAAATGAGATTTAAGCCCAAAAAATTGTTCAACAATTTGTAATTCACACGAAATTCAACAAGCATATGTTAGAAAAAAAATTGGCTGACCTTATTGTCAAAACGAGCTCGATTCCATGGATTAGACCAAGCTGCCATCCAATCACAAGACTGATTCTTATTATTTAGACCCCTATACACAACAGCACCAACAGAGCCAGATGCAACTACGCTGCGTTTGACATGAAGAAAAGCACCCCATTGACCATTTGCAATTTTTATTGGATAAGAACCAGGCCCAATACGACCATACCAGCTGTGTTGTCCAATAAATCTTATGGTGTCACCAGTGGCGTTGTAAATTAAGCAAAGGGTAGAGACTCCGACTCCCCATTGTTGTTTCAAGTTTTCTACATATGCTCGAGCATTTTTGTCTTTATCTTGAGCATTCTTCATATTAAGTGCCACACGTGCTCTATCTAGACGTGTTATAGTCTTCCCAACAAACTCAGGCATGGCTTGTAGTGTAGCGTCTGTGATCGGATTACCAAAAACATTGTATGCCATCTTAAGGTATATATCTGAAATAGAAAAATTATAAAGAAATTAAAACTCAATAAAAACAATCAAGGACATGTGTTTTTTAACTTATTCTTCCAATTTCTTGTATTCTTAGAAAAAGAAACAATAACATGTATTGTAGTGGGGTTTTTATTTTTGTATTTTCCATTACTAATTGAAAGAATAAAAGCTATTTGATATTTTTTTAATTCATGTGTCGTCCATATTTTCAAATAAGAAAATAATTTTTTGAAAAAAAAAAGAGATAAAGTTTAACCTCAGCTAGTATTAACAAATTTAAGAGCCAAACATAATAAGAGTATAGACTATATCAACACATTAGAAAACTATAACCGTAGAACAAACGATGCAAGAACTTTTTATTGCTATAATTTATATAATAATTTGAAGATTGGTTACAAAAGCTAAAGATCAAGACACATACATTAATTCTACTCCTATTTGAATGAAAGAAAACGAAAGGCAAGTATTTAAATCTTACTCTCAATGGAGACCGGTATGCAGACCTTTGTTGTCTTTTTTTCTTGGAGTTTCTATCTATTTATAAACTTCAAAGAATATTTAGAAAGTAAGAAGAAAATTAAAAATAATATAAAAAAGAACGTGGATGGCTAGGTTGCCACATACTTAAATTTTGATTGACAAATTATGTAAGTTCAAATATTAAAAAAGATTAATGTCATACCAACTGCTTTGATGGGCGAAGAAATAAGAGTAAAACATTGACTATTCGGCATCAATGGTTCTATGAATTGGTGATGTGTATTGACAATATTGAAAATTCTATTTCTTTGTCACTCTATTCTTTGTAGCATTCTATTGTTTGTTCATTTGGAAAAAAAAAAAATGGCTTCAATGTCTTCAAAAGATTAAATATTAGAGTAAACAATTTACAAAGTTAGGATGTGTTTGGTTAACTTTTCAAGTCTTTAATTTTGAAAGAAAACTTTTTTAATGTTTAGCAACCACTAAAAATGACTTATTAGAAAATGAGATTGAGAAATAAATCATTCTATGAGAAACACTTGAAACTAACTCCTTTAAAAAGAGTTTTTTAAATATACAATAACTTGTGTATAAAAACACTTAAAAGGAAATGTAACCAAACATATGAGTGTTTAAATTCGAAACAATTTTTATACAAAATGTTTTTTAAAAAGTGCAGTATTGGAAAACATTTAAATTAAAATGTATTCCAAACGGACCCTTAGTTACATGGATGTAAAGATGGCTGAAATTTATGTACTCTTCTCAAGTAGTTTCTGAAGAATCATTGTTTTATTTTGTAGGTAATAAAAGATTTAGCATTGGATTCATTTATTTGTTGACAAGAGTGCATTGGGTAACTTTTTGGGGGCAAGGCTATCTAAAAAAGTTTCATGAGGTTTATTTATTTGATAACAAGAGTCCATACCTTTGGGGGCAGGGCTGTAGAAAATTTTGCAAATTATTTTCATTAGGTAAAACTGGCTTTTATTATTTGAAATCATTTTTTGCTAAAATCTCCCTAATTACATAATAAGCCACATTAAAAAATTTCCAAACTATTTTGATTAGGTAAAAATATTTTTCAATATTTGAAGAATATTAAGAAACCTTATTTATAAAATTTCAAAAAATAAATAAATCTAAATGGATAACTTTGAACTCTTTTCTCATATGCTTCTAAATGGATAACGTGACAAGCCATATTATTCTCACGTGCATTTATTATTATTATTTTTTTAATGATTTATATGGTAATAAAAAACTTTTTTTTTTCGGCAAAATAATGTCATAGTTTCTTTTTCATACATTCCTTCAACTTACAAACATTAGTAAGATTTTCAATAGTGGAAAAATAGGAAAAAGGAAAATTAATAAGCAATAATGTCAAAAAGAAGTTTTATTCGCAATCTCTTCAACTACTTTATGCAATATTTATTGGATGAAAGTATTTTACTACCTCTAAATAATGGCTATTGAAGCCTCTATCTTTAAGATCTTGTGGAGTTAAACTATCTTCTCTTGTATCCATGAAAAAATATATATTTAAATTTAGTCTTGAAATCAAAGAAAAATTTAGCATCTATTTTGTTCGTGATAGGATAAATTGAAGAAGAAAAAATAGTTGTAAAAAAAAGAAATTAAAGAGAAAGAAAAACAAGAAGAGAAGAACAAAAATATATGTGGAAAATGAATGAAAAATATAAACATGTATGTTGAACTATTGCATTTATCGAGACTTGATACTACCATAAAAAGTGTTATTTTATTCTCACTAATTTATGTTTTTTTTTTTTTTTTTTTGAAATACACTAATTTATGTTGGTGCATGTGAATTTTTAATGCTGTATTATTATGCAATTTGTAGGTAATCGAGCTTTAGTGGTCAAAGGGGTGCGTCAGGTCAAAAGGGAGTTAACTCAGAGATATAATTGCATACTTATCTATCTGGGAGCTTCAGAGATGAGAAGAATAAATTCCTAACAGCATAACGTCAAGACCCCAAATCTGGTGTCAAAATGCTCTAAAATGAGCTAAAAAACTCCTCCAAACTCGAGAAAGTAGGGTCTCGACGGCGCTACTAGTGATCCACAAGCTCAATGTTGCGCAAGTCTGCCCGCATGTTTTTCGTTCGAAGCGTCGAGACTTAACTTGGTGAGGGTGAAGGAATGTACAACACTCGTGCGAAAGTGATTTGGATCAAAAACACTCTAATTTCATTAATTTTGTAAATGAAAAACATGCTTATAAATAGCAGAAAAATAGAGGAGAGATTGTACCAACCTATTAAACAAAATTCTGCTCTGTTTGTTGGTTGTTTTTTAATACGATCAAGTCGTGGACTACCGCTAGTGTCTTCCCTGCTATCCTCCTAACGACTTGTGGAGCCTCAAATGAATTAGAGAGAGGAATAAGAAAGAAGAGAAAGTTTTTGATTTTGTGACTTTGAGAGATTTTTAGCCACCAGAGACTTTTCCTCAGCATTGCTTCTTCTTTTAAAGAAGAATTAATGACATGCAATTCAAAGCCCCAAAAGCTGACAACAGCTTGTGTTTCCGTAAGGTGGGCTTGTAGGTGTCTCTAAGATAGAGATCTTTATGGGTATGGTGTCAAAAACAATAAAAATTTGCCTTTTGTTTATTTTAACCAATTACACTAATCCCCACCTTTCTTTACACCAATCTCTTGGATGTGAATCCTTATTCACGTGTACAATATTTAAATCATATTTAAATACTTTCAACTCTCTCAAATTTTAGATTAATTCATAATTAAACTAAAATACTCTAAGTATATCGCATACAATTATACGTCAACTACCTAAAATGAATTTGAACGCTTCAAATTCTTTCATCACTCTGTTATAAGGTTTAACCCATATGAGCTGGTAGGAGAGCCTAATGGACCTACAAATCCTGGGCTCCAACGATCCGAGATTAACCGACTAAACTCTTTAACCTAGTTAACCAAAATTCGTTAACTACCGAGACACTCCACTATAGCAGTAGTTTCACTCCCCTCACTGTAGACATATTTTTGTCCACCCGATATAACCATGATTAGAAAGAGAATCCTTCACAGGTTGTTCATAACTACAACTAGGTCAAATGTCCGTTTTA
Organism: Luffa aegyptiaca; assembly: GCA_017139565.1. Classification (NCBI taxonomy): domain Eukaryota; kingdom Viridiplantae; phylum Streptophyta; class Magnoliopsida; order Cucurbitales; family Cucurbitaceae; genus Luffa; species Luffa aegyptiaca. The sequence goes on from CM029397.1 coordinate 35,284,003, forward strand.
CCCCTAAAGCTACCTCTTGTTTCTTAAGTCTCAGTGATCCTATAACGAACAATTGGTTTGTGGTCCAACCACCAAACCGAGTCCCTTTTGGGCCAATGAAAGGGTGGGATCCCTTTGTTTCATCCTCGAAGTCAGCACTTAAGGAAACAACCGTTCTACTATCCTTGAATCGGGTAGGAGTAAATCATGTCTTGTAGGACTATGTCCCCAGTTATCTACACGGTCTTATCCTTAAAATGGTAGGCTTATTGAGTTGGCGATACTGAGCCACTCTCACTCATGCAAATCAAAAGATAATCCCAAATAAACAAGAGTAGAAAGTTAGCTCAGGATTGAGATCGAGTTACCTAAGTCATCATATAAAATTAGTCAGTTTCATCAGTAAACGACGTTATTGAAGAAGTGTACAAGACACTAGCAGAAGCGATTTGGATTGAAGATGCTCAAATTTCTTTTAATTTTAGAGATAGAAAAGCATGCACAAGAAAACTGAAACAGAGTTTTGAGAATATACCAACCCTTGGAAGCTAAATTCTCCAACTCCATTGATGAATCTTCAACACGAGCAAGCTGTGGACAACTACCGACGCCCTCCTTGCTATCCTCCTGCCTGAGAACAAGCTTGTGGGAGCTAACCGTGATGAATTGAGAGGAGAAAAACCATGGTTTTGAGAGCTCTTCAAACTGGTTTTGAGAGAATTTTGTTCCAGTCTTTTCGAACCATGAAACCAGCTTCAAATTCAGTTTATATAGAAAAATTTCATGCACTTGCTTCATCCTCATGAAGACAGCAATGAGTTTGAGAGGTTTAGTCACAAGATAGGTGGCCAATTTTGGGACTTTACCTCTTGGGTTTTAGATTTAAAATAAATTGAAAAAAACCTAATTAAATTCTTAGATTCTCCCTTTAAATCTAATATACAAAAACAACTAAATAATTAGTTTTGAGTAAAATTAATTTTGGATAGTTAATTAAACATTTTTAATTAATTATATTCTATTTAATTTAACATCAAATATTAAATTGAACAATAACTACAAACCCGACACCAATCCTGACCTCTCATAAAACTTGACGTGAGTGCAAGCATACACTATCTGTTGGGTTTTATGCCATAAAGTATTGTTTGATGTTTTTTCAATAAAGAGTTATTGTCTATATTGTTGGGTTTTATGTCCTAAAACTTGTGGATAGTAAATATAACAAAGGCAATTAGTATCGATAAAGCGTTATCGAGGTTATTCGATTTATGGTTGTCAAATAGTTGCTTTTAATTATGTATTAATTAACCCAAATTCAATAAACTAGAATCCTTGGCTATGATATGAACACTTGAACTTTATGTAGTGAAATAAGAGTGGATCAAGTTCAAGTAATAGCCTGAACGGTCTATAGTATAGGGATAAGACTAGGTCCCTTATCCTAGGAAAAACTATGTGACGCGACCCACTTTGTCTTAGTAGAAACGATGTGATCCTGAATCGTTCATGTAGAGACATGCGAGTGGGGACGTCCTATGCAAAAGAGTTTGCATAAGACCGGACCGCGAAATAAGTCACTTTCACTTTATAACACCGTTTACTATGAAACTGACTATTTCAAGCGATGACCTAGGTAACTCGATCTTAATCCTGAGCTAACTATGAACTCCTATTTATTCGAGATTATCCTTTGATTTTCATGGGTGAGAGTGGCTCAACATCGCCGACTCAATAAGTTCCTACCATTTTGGGGATAAGACCGAGTAGATAACTGGGGACATAGTCATGCAAGATGGAATTCACTCCTACCCGACTTTAGGGATAGTAGAGAGGTTGTTCCCTTAAGTGCTGACTCCGAGACGTGATCAAAGGTGCGCCACCCTCTCATTGGCCCGAGAGGTTTTTGGTTTAGTGGTCGGACCACAAACCAATTGTTCATTAGGGACTCAGTGGAGGCTTAAGGAACAAGAAGTGCTATAGAGGTAAAACGAACTTTTGACCTAGCTATAGTTACGAACAATCTGTGAAGGATCGACTTACTAATCATGGTTATATCGGGTGGACAGAAATATATCTACAGTGAGGGGAGTGCAGCTACGGGCTATAGTGGAGTGTCTCGTTAGTTAACGAATGTTGGTTAACTTGGATTGAAAGAGTTCAACTGGTTAATCTCGGATCGTTGGTGTCGCAACGTCATCGCGACGCGGAGCGACCGACATCCTTTCTTGGGTTTTTAAGAAGAAAATTGGAGTCGCCACCAATCATTGAGGGTGTGATTGGTCACCTTTAAAATAAAATAAAAAAAAAACCAGTCTTAGAAAACCAGAAATTAGGTTCGGAAGTGGTTTGAGTGTAGGGAAGGTATTAGCACCCTACAACACCCGTTTTAAAAAAACGATTACCACAGTATCTTAAATTGTCCAATTAAGTGAATAAAAACAGTCCTTCATTTTTATTTTTCTTAAAAAAATGATAAATATGAAAATAAAAACCCAAAATGCAATAATGAACACAAGATGTCTCATTCGTTTTTACCTTAACTTTAGAAATAAAGTAAGGATTAAACATTATGAGTTGGATATCCAATTTAATATAAATCATGCCTCATTTCCCTTTTAATTAAAGGAAACATGGGTGCACATGATTATGCTTATTAAAAATAATTTTTTTTTAAAAAAAAAGATGTAAAAGAAGAAAATTATTCAAAGAGTAAATTCTTTTTAAAAGGGAAAATGAGAATTTTCATACGCCTACACGGGAGTTGAACTCCATGAAGGCACATTACTCAGTTCCCATAATCCCTTTCAAAAGAAAATCAAAACAATAACAATAATTGAAATTGACCAAGCAGAATTAAAGATTAGATTAAAGCAAATTGGAGAATGAAAGAAAAAAAAAAACAAATAAATTAGAAAGTTTAAAAAATAAAGTTGGCAAAGTGCAAAAGTGAACTAAAATGAGAGAGAAATTAATAATGATAATGATAATAATAATAATAATAATAAAAACAAAACAAAAAACAAAAAAACAGAAGAAATAAAAAACAAAACCCCACATTTTTTACTTTTCTCTTTCTTCTTTTTTCTTTCTTTCTTACCCAATGTTTTTCTCTCTCCCCGTATACTCCTTCCTCCCCCCCCCCTCTTTTCCTCTTTTCCTCTTCCACTTTCTTTTCTCTCTTTTTCTATCACTCTCTAAGCTAAGCTCACTTTCTAAAAAACTCTCTCAACTAGGCTTATGCTCAAATCTTCTTCTTCTCCTTTCTCCCTCAAAAGAAATTCTTCTAAAAAACTCTCTAAACTAAGCTCTTGCTCAAATGCCTAAACTCTCTCAAGCTCACTTTTTCTCTAAACTTCTTCTCTTTTTTTTGTTGTTCCCTTCATCCTCCATCTCCCCCCCTTTTTATACTTGAAGGGTTACTAATTTGGGGGGAAGATGGATGAGAAAATGGTGGGAAAAAGAAAAAAAATAAAAAAATAAAAAATAATAGCCATGGAAAAAACTTTAGAATAGGGAAATGGTGGTAATGGGGGAGCTTTCTAAGCCTTTTTTCATGAAAGCTTCCCCTTGAATAGGAATGAGGAAGACAAAAAAAAAAAATGAATTTTTTGATAATACGACTTTATGCCAGTTGAGCTATGCTCTTATTGGCATACCATAAAAACAAATTGACCACCAAATATTGGAAAACTTCAAACATTATTACTGAAAATCAAGCCGGACCAAATACGGTGTCTACAGTTGGAGCCCATGATCTGTAGGTCCATCAGGTCCCCCTTCTAACTCATACGGAATAACCTTAGAACAAAATGATGAAAAAATTTGAAAACGTTCAAATTCGAATTTAGGGAGATATTGTTAATTATATTCGATATAATTGAGCATGTTGATTTAATTGTGTATTAAACCATATTTTGAGAGAGTTGAAAATATTTAAATAAGATTTAAATCTATTTAAATATTGAAAATATGTATGTGATACATATTTTGGTTTCAATTTGAATAATGATTCATCTTCGTTGGTAAAGAGAGAATTCAAGATTGATATAAAAATTTAATATTAAAATTGTTTAATATTAAATTATAATTAAAATGTTTAATTATAATTAAATTCATGTCAAATTTGTTCTTTGAGTTAATTTAAAGAAATTGTGAATTTCTTGAAAAAGGGAAATTTGAAGAGGCAAGTTCCCAAGTGTTGACACCTTAACTCAAACATGTACTTCATTTTGTATTTGGTGTCTTCACATAACAAATTTGGGTGGCATGAATTGCTGATTTTAAAAGGGAGTATTTTAAAGAAGGAAAAGCCAGCTGAGGTATTGTACATGAAGCTGCAATTTCGTGAAAATAAATAAAAGAGAAAAAGACTTAAACATTCTCTTGAAAAACAACATACACAAGCTCTCAAAAACTCATATTTTTCTCTCCTAAATTCATCACGTACAGCTCCCACAAGCTCGTTATAAGGCCAGAAAATAGCGGGGAAGGCTTCGGTGGTTGTCCATGCTTTGATTATACTCGGAATTATTCCAAGGAGTGCTCGAATTTCTCACCAAAAGGTTGGTAATTTTCTGCTCTGTTTTGACATGTTTTCTAAAGCAAAATTAATGAAATTGAGAGGTTCTAGATCCAAATCGCTTCCGCTAGTGTCTCGTACACACTTTCATATATTACGTACATCTTGCCTAAATAACCCTAATCCAATAAACTAAATATTCAAGGCTGAGGGATGAGTCTTGAACTCTATGTGGAGACATACGGGGATCAATGTTCAAGAAACAGCCTGAAGGGTATAGTATAGGGATAAGGTTGTGTACCTTATCCTGGCGACACTATGGATACGAATACGACCCACTTTGTATTTGATACAAACACAATGATCCAACGCATTCGTGTAGGGGACTGCGAGTGGGGGTATCCTATGCAATAAGTTTGCATAAGACCGGACCGCGAAATAGTAACCGCTAGCTGTAACACCGTTAACTAGTAAGGTTTCTATTTCACTAGGATGACCTAGGCAACTTAGTCTGAATCCTGAGTGGATTATGGACTCCTGTTCACGAAGGATTGTCCTTTGATTTGTATGGGTGAGAGTGGTCAATATGCCGACTCAATAAGCCTACCATTTTGGGGGCTGTTGGGGTTGGTGACCTAAAACTCGTAGAAAGTAAATGAAACAAATAGTTATATACTTGTTCGATAGAGTCGTTATTGAGTTTTTGTTCACACAATTTATTAAATGAGTGAATTGCACGTTAAATAGCCCTAATCCAATAAACTAGAATCCTTGGCTATGATATGAATACTTGAACTTTATGTAGTGACATAAAAGTGGATCAGGTTCAAGTACATAGCCTAAACGGTCTATAGTATATGGACAAGACTGGGTACCTTATCATAGGAAAAATTATGTGGCACGACCCACTTTGTTTTAGTACAAACGATGTGATTCTGAATCGTTCATGTAGAGACATGCGAGTTGGGGCATCCTATGCAAAAGAGTTTGCATAAGACCAGGACCAAGAAATAAGTCACTCTTGCTTTATAATGTCGTTTACTAACAAGACTGACTATTTCAATGCGATGACATAGGTAACTCGATCTTAATCCTGAGCTAACTATGAACTCCTGTTTATTTGGGATTATCCTTTGATTTGCATGGGTGAGAGTGGCTCAACATCGCCGACTTAATAAGCCTAACATTTTGGGGATAAGACCGAGTAGATAGCTGGGGACATAGTTCTGCAAGACGAAATTCACTCCTAACCAATTTAGGGATAGTGGATAGGTTGTTCCCTTAAGTGTTGACTCCGGGACGTGAATAAAGGGATCCCGCCCTCTCATTGGCTCGAGAGGTTTTAGGTTTAGTGGTGGGACCACAAACTAATTGTTCATTAGGGACTCAGGTCGAGCTTAAGGAGCAAGGTGTAACTTCAGGGGTAAAACAGACATTTGACCTAGCTTTAGTTACGAACAACCTGTGAAGGGTCGACTTACTAATCATGGTTATATCAGGTGGACAGAAATATATCTACAGTGAGGGGAGTTCAACTATCGTACTATAGTGGAGTGTCTCGATAGTTAACGAATGTTGGTTAACTGAGTTAAAAGAGTTTAACTAGTTAATCTCAGATCGTTGGAGCCCATGATCTGTAGGTCCATTAGGTCCACCTGCTAGCTCATACAGAATAAACCTTAGAACAAACGTGATAAAAAAGTTTGAAACATTCAAACTCATATTAGGGAGCTATCGTTAAATTATGCTTGATAAAATTAACGTTAAAGTTTAATTACGAATTAAACTAATAGTAGAGAGAGTCGAGAATATTTAAATAAGATTTAAATATTAGAATTACAATTCGATGCACATCATCGTTTAAATATGAATAGTGATTCATATTAGAAAAACTGAGTTTGAGCGAAGTCAAGATTGGTGTGGTAAAAAATATACCTATTTTACCCTTATATTTAGCTCATTATCTTGTCAAAGTTGTATGTTTTATATCAAATTTACTATTCCCGAGCTCAAAAAGTTTTAAAGTTGATGAATTAGGGAGTTGAGAGTCATGTATGTCAAAATATGCTTATTTATGCTTAAAAAGGCCCATTTTGATATGAATTTGACTAAGTTTGGTGTTTTGCAGAAAAATAGAGAAATCTGGAAATTACCCAGAAATGCGATGCAAGAAAAAATCCAGATGCGACCGCATTTCTAGGCAGTCGAAGGCAGTTCTGAGTTTGTCGCGGGTCGTTTTGAACGAGAGCTTTGCGCACCTAACCCACCGTTTTGACCCCGAAATCGACTGGGCTACCTACCAGCACCATTTTCGTGGCTCCTCAACTACTCCCCACACTATATAAGGCCTTGATTCGAAGTGAAATCCAAGCAGAACTCATGGGAAGAAGATGGTGGTGACAGAACCCTAGTTGACGCCCTTGGGTAGGGATGCCCGATGTCCTTCTTAGATGACTGAATTCTAACCTTTAGTTAGTTAGATACCATCCTAGCATGGGTAAATGCCTAGACTTACCGGAATTGCTTAAACACGCCGAGACACCCACGATTTGAGCAAAGACGGCACTGCAGAACAGGAATACCAACACAACATTGAAATTCCAGAACCTAAACAAATGGGCAAATTAATCTAAATATCATCCAAGCATGGGTAAATGCCTAGACTTATCGGAATTGCTTAAACACGCCGAGACACCCACGATTTGAGCAAAGACGACGCTGCAGAACAGAATTTTCATCACAAAACTCAATTTCCAGCACATAAACCATTGGACATTTTGATTCTAACACCAACCGAAAAAGGGTAAGCGTTTAAACTTACCGGGGTTGTTAAGTGATGCCGAAAACACCCAGTAGCGCTGCTAGACAGAGGCAAAAACGTGAAAGACGGGGCCTCGAACTGCTGCCTGCGCGAGATCTAACCAAAACAACGCAAGGGACTCTTAAATCGGGCCTTAATCAACCTAAAATAAGAGGAAAAGAGGCTTACCCACAACCTTTACCTTGCTGAACAACACACGAAAGTGAAGGAGACAGACTCACAATCACAAAACCCACGGGGAGAGAGAGAAGCGCGGTGACGCTCGAGCTTTATGGTGACGGCGCGAAGAGGGCAACGGCTGGATGGCGAACCAAGCAGGGGTGGCTGAACGGAACACGACCGCAAACAAGAGGGAGAGACCGCGGAGAGAGAGAGAAACTCGCGCAGAGAGAGGGAGTGATCGCGAAGAAGACGACGACGCTGATGGCTACTGTTGAACAACAACGACGACTCACGGCGGCGGCGTACAAGGCGGTGGCAGCAGCTGGGAGGTTCTGGAGGCGGCTAAATCACGGCAAGGGGGGGAAGCTGGTGGGCATGTGACGCCCGAGGTTAGGAGGGGTACATGAATGAACCGAGATCAAATCCAAATGAGAGGGATCTTGAGGACATGAAAGCATGGTCAAGATAAGCTTAAAATAATTGATAGATACTACATATACCAACAAGGTACACCTTCCTTTTCGGTGGCTCAATCATAGGAACTTTGAAGTTAAGTGTGCTTGGCTTGGAGAAGTTCTATGCTGGCTGACCTCCTAGGAATTTTCCTAGGAAGCATGTGAGTGAGGACAAAGCATGCTAAAAGGACCTCGTGTGGTTTGTGGGGATAGTCTTCACTCTTAGAAGCAGTTTCAGACAAGTATGGTGACGTCGCAAGACCGTAGGGGATGTAGGGGAATGTCGGGGCCGTGAGGTGCCGAATCCGGATTCCAAATCCTTGGCCTGGGGCGTTACAAATGGTCTCAGAGCGAAACCTCTCCCAGTAGGATGTCTGTAACGCCCCAGGCCCAGGATTTGGTGTCCGGATTCGACACTTAACAGCCCCACAACTGCACTCTTCTCACTGTAGAATATTTCTGTGTCCACTGATATCGACCAAGCAGTAAGTCAATCCTTCACGTGTGTTCGTAACACCAGTTGGGTCAAATTACCGTTTTACCCCTGGGTTACCTCTGGTTCCTTAAGTACCACTGATTCCTCTAATGAACAAGTTGTTTAGGGTCCAACCACTAAACAGGAGTTCCTCTCGAGCCAGGAGAGGACAGCGCGCCTTTGTTCAAGCCTCGGAATCATCCCTTAAAGGAACACACATCTACTTACCCCAATAGGGGAAGGAGTGAATTCCATCTTGTACTGTTATGTTCCCAGCCCCCATTCGGTCTTGCCCCTGTAATGGTAGGATTATTGAGTCGGCGAACTGGCCACTCTCACCCATACAAATCTAAGGACAATCCCTCCTAAAAGAGGTTCATAACAGACTCAGGATTGAGATTGAGTTACCTAGGTGATCCTATTGAAATAGAAACCTAAACTAGTTAACGACGTTACATCTAGTGGTTACTATTTTGCGGTCCGGTCTTATGCAAACTCATTGCATAGGATACCCCCCACCTGCATGTCTCCTACATGGATGCTTTGGATCATTGCATCTGTATCGAATACAAGGTGGACCGTATCACATAGTGTCACTAGGATAAGGTACCCAGCCTTATGCCTATACTATAGACCTTTTAGGTTGTTACTTGGACACTAATCCCCGTATGTCCCCACATACTAGTCCAAGTTTCATTTAAACAACCTTGGATCTTAGTTTATTGGATTTAGGGTTTATTAATGCAAACTCGATTATTCAATAACCAAATTACTGAATTACTCAAATAACACTTTATTGAGATTGATTAATTTGTTTCATTTACTATCTACGAGTTTTAGGGCATAAAACCCAACAACTCCCACTTGAACTAAAACTCTAGTGGGCAATGTACATCAACAATCAAAATTGAATGTATAATCATTGAAGTAGGAATAGTAGTTTGTATTAATACTGTATAATACATGAAAAGTACAAATATAGATAAATACAATAAACTAGAGCATTCACAATACCCATTACACTTCTCCCACTTGCCCTAGATTATTCTATGTACATATCTCGCAGACCTAGACCCTCTAGATGACCCTCGAACACTTTAGCCGTGAGAGCCTTCGTAAATGGATCAGCAATATTGTGCGCAGAGGCTACCTTCGTGACGATCACGTCCCCTCGTTGCCCGATCTCTCTGATGAGATGATATTTGCGCTCTATGTGCTTGCCTCTTTTGTGACTGCGAGGTTCTTTATAATTTGCCACTGCACCACTATTATCACAGTAAAGGGTGATTGGCAAGTTCATATTTGGAACAACTTCCAAATCAATCAAGAACTTCTGTAGCCATACAGCTTCCTTAGCTGCTTCACAAGCAGCGACATATTCGGCCTCCATGGTGGAGTCTGCAATGCATCCTTGCTTGATGCTACGCCAGACTACAGCTCCCCCGTTGAGGGTAAATACTGACCCTGATGTGGATTTCCTAGAATCCGTATCAGTTTGAAAGTCAGAGTCTGTGTATCCTGTAAGGATCAAATTCGTAGAGCCATACACAAGCTGATAGTCCCTCGTTCTCCAAAGATACTTGAGGATGTTTTTAACTGCAGTTCAGTGGTCTAACCCTGGATTGGAATGGTACCTGCTGACTATCCCAACTGCATAGCAAATGTCAGGCCTAGTACACAACATGGCATACATAAGACTGCCCACAGCTGAAGCATAAGGGATCTGTCTCATATCCTCAATTCCTTGAGGTGTCTTAGGACACTATTCCTTAGACAAATGAACTCCATGCCTGAAGGGTAGTAAACCCCTCTTGGAATTCTGCATCTTATATCTAACAACATCTTGTCTATATATGATGCTTGAGACAGGGCTAACGTTCTGTTCTTACGATTCCTGATAATTTGAATCCCTAGAACATACTGAGCTTCACCCAAATCTTTCATTTGGAACTCAGTCGATAGCCATTTTTTAATGTCAGCTAGATATTCTACATCTTTCCCAATGAGAAAAATATCATCTACATACAACACCAGAAAAGCTACTGAACTGTTGATAATTCTTTTGTAAACACAAGGTTCATCAACGTTCTGGTCAAAGCCATAAGATTTGACAGTAGTGTCAAACCTTATATTTCAAGATTTGGAAGCTTGCTTCAACCCATAAATGGATCGTCTAAGCTTGCAAACTTTTTGCTCCTGATCTTGAGCAATGAACCCCTCTGGTTGAGACATAAAGATGTTCTCATCAAGATTGCCATTCAGAAAAGCAGTCTTGACGTCCATTTGCCAAATCTCATAATCATAAAACGTGGCAATGGACAAGAGAATCTTTATTGACTTTACCATGGCAACTGGGGAGAAGGTTTCCTCATAGTCCACCCCCTCCATTTGGGTATAACCCTTTGCCACCAGTCGAGCTTTGAAAGTCTGCACTTTCTCAACTGCGTCTCGTTTTCTCTTGTAGATTCATTTGCACCCTATGGGTTTAACCCCTTCAGGTAGGTCTACAAGATCCCAGACTTGATTGAAGTACATAGACTCCATCTCTAGGTCCATAGCGTTCAGACTCCATCCCAGACTTGCTAAACCCAGAAAGCATTCAGGTTGAGTAACAACCCTCCCACTACGTCAAGGCATTCTCAACTGTTGAGAAGGATGGGCTTGACCAGATGTACTGGGCTCATCTACAACTCTTGTTGAAGGTCCAGTCTGTGTACTGGGCTCATCAACAACACTTGTTGAAGGTCCAACCTTATCAACAACTCTTGTTGATTCATTCGTAGCTTCACCAGAAAGTTCACTTAACACCATTTTACTGCGTGGCTTGTGTTCTCGAATGTGGTTTTCTTCTAAGAAAGTAGCATTTGTCGAAACAAACACTTTATTTTCTTGTGGATCGAAGAAGTATCCACCCCTTGTTTCTTTTGGGTAGCCTACGAATAGGCATAATTTTGAACGTGAATCCAATTTCTTTGGGTTTGCCACTAGCACATGTGCAGGACAGCCCCAAATTCTGAAATGACATAAACTAGCTTTACGCCCTCTTCAGAGCTCAAATGGTGTTTCAGAAACACTCTTTGAGGGAACTACATTCAAAATATAAACTGCAATCTCTACTGCATAACCCCAAAAAGAACTACGCAGTTGAGCATAGCTCATCATAGATCGAACCATGTCCACCAAGATTCTGTTTCTCCTTTCAGATACACCATTCTGTTGAGGTGTACCTGGTGTTTTAATGGTCTTACCTAACAAGTTCTCAACTTCAGTTCTGTACTCCTTGAACTTTTCAAGGGCTTCAGACTTATGACTCATTAGGTATAAATAACCATACCTTGAATAATCATCTATGAAAGAGATGAAATATTCATACCCTCCTCGAGCTCTTATATTCATTGGACCACAGAGATCCGTATGTACGAGTTTTAAGGGCTCCTTGGCGCTATAACCTTTTCCAGTAAAAGGTCGTTTGGTCATCTTACCTTCGAGACATGACTCACACGGAGGTAAAGTACCATCTTCTAACTGGCTTAGAAGTCCGTTCTTAACCAATCTCCCAATCCTATTGAGATTTATGTGGCCAAGTCTCAAGTGCCAAAGATAGGTACTTTGAGAAACTTTCTGCCTTTTTGGTTGAGTATCGACTGTTTTAAACATTTCATTGTTCTAAATAGCCCTAGACTCTATTGGTCTTAAAACATACAAATCGTTCTCCATTTTTGCAGAGCAGATATCAGTACCCCTTTTAGTAATGAAAGCTTCATTCACAAAAAAGGACACTGAATATCCTTGTTCTAGCAAACAAGAAACAGAAATCAAATTCCTTTTTATTGTGGGAACTTTATATACATTATCTAATAACATATAGTGTTCCCTAGAGAAGAAAATTTTAATATCTCCCACTGCTTTAGTTGAAATGAGCTCCCCAGTCCCAACTCTGAGAGTCATTTCCCCAGCATCCAACTGTTGCTAGGAGCTCATTCCCTAAAAGGAAGAGCATACGTGATGAGTGACACCTGAATCAAGGATCTAGGCTATATCATCATTTTCCACTATACACGTTTCAATGACCAATAAATCAAATTTATTTTCATTGAGATGTGCTAAGCAGTCTATGTCATATTCATCATGAACAATTTCGGATGAATTAGACATGTGGGCTTGAGGACCATCCTCAGTTAAGACCAATTCAACACAATTAATGTTTAAGTTCATTTTCTTAGTTGTATTAGAAATACCAGTTTTGTAGTTGTCGTTATTCGAGACATACAAAGAACGTTTCATTGCTGAGAACAAACAAATTAACTTAATAAGTATTGTTGCATTAACCCATTTCACAAAATAATATTATTATTTTAATCCAATCAATTTAGCAAAAGTAATGATCGACCCATAGAATAAACATTCATTTTGCAACGATACTTCAGAGGTTTAGAACAACAGCTACCGTAGGGTAGTCAGCTACTCGTCCTCTGAATTGAGACAATCTCAGCCAATCCCTATTCCCGGATAACTCATATTCCAATAGTTCTTAGCTACCGTTTTTTTTGGTCAGGAAATTATTAACACCTTAACAATTTCCCGTAAGTGTGACCCTCCATTTTTCAGATTTCAGAGGTCGGCCCCAACAATGCTACCGTAGGGAAAGTCAAATTTGGAAATGGACCTAAGAAACCCTATCCATTTCTGGAGTTTGCGTTGTTCCGACTCCCATGATCAAGCCCTCCGTAGGGTGATCGCTCCCAGGGCGACTCGCAGGCAAATCATGGGGATCTCACGGTGCACTCTAATGGAGGAGACCGTAGGATACGTTGACACGTGTCCTGCTCCCACTTACTATAAAATACTCCCTCATTCACCTTGATATTGATCCATGCAAACACCATCCGTAGGGGGTCACTCCCAGGGTGACTCGAGGCCAAGCATGAACCTCACGTTGTGAACTTTTGAGGACGAGAGCAAAACTTGATTTATGAAAATCTTGTTTTGATATATTTCCTCCCACTAAGTATTTTTATAATTATAGGGTCTGTTACTTAGGTAAATTCCGGCTAAGTGAATCTATCTAAGTCTATGCCTGTATATAACTTTTATATATATAGGCCTTTTCTCTAATGTCTAGGTGGATTAAACACTTTTAATTACCTAGAGACATTGCATTCTAATATAACTATGGTTAATTCAACTCAAGTTCCGGCTTAGTTCCCAGGTAGCAGGTGTTCCGTAAACCGTCATCTTAAGTACCTCCAGCCTTAGACAGAACTTTACCGATAGAGTTCCCTTATAACCAATAGTTATGATAAATCTTTACTCTAAAGATCTAGGTGAATTAAACTCTTTTAATAAACCTAGTGACATTGCATGGTAACATTTAACTATGATTAATTCAACTCCGATATTCTGGGTTAGTTCCTAGGTAGGAGGTGTTCCGTAAACCGTCATCTTAAGTACCCCCAGCCTTAGATAGAACTTAACCGGTGGAGTTCCCTTATAATCATAGTAATGTTTTTACTACTTAGTCAATTAAAACTATTTTTAATTCTAAGTAAGAAAATAATTCTAATCCTATTAGAATTATAATGAGCTGAGGTCTAATTAATTTTAAACATTTTAAAATTAACTCATTTTAACCTAAGGTCCTATGTTTGCATGCAACTCTTTGTTATAGGTTGACGATTTCTAATCAATTTTATAACTTATTATAAAATTTTAATGAGTAGCCCTATAACATGCTTCTATGGTGTTGGAAAAATAACAATCATATTCTAATTATTAAACACCCTATTATTATGACGCCGATAACGATAATATAACGATTATATTAATCTAAAGTGGTGTCATGCTTCATGCAATTTCAATTTCATTTAATTAATATCGATTATATTAATTAAACATCCATGAAATTAAATTACATGAAATTTGACATTAATATAATATAACTCTTATATTAATCTAATTAATGTCATGCTCAATGCTATTCCATTTTCATTTAATTAATATAACATTTTATATTAAATCATACATGAAATCAAGCATTGATTTATATTTATTATTTTCATTCATAATATAACTAATTATATTAATTCTCATGAAAATAATCCTAAGCATGCATGCTACATTAATTAAATATAACAATTATATTTAGCTAAATTAATGTCATGCATCATGCTTCACCAATTTCATATATTTAATATAACAATTATACTAAATAACTCATGAAATTAAATTCATGCATAATTACTATACATTATAACAATTATAACATAAATATGCATGAAAACATGCTTAACGTATGGTGGGAATTTAAGCTATATGACATCCATAAAGCAAATAAATAGCAATTGAACCGGTTAATTTTGGCCCCTACGATAAAATAAAGCATAAATTACAATAATTATAGCTAAATTCTATCCTAAAAGTCCTTCTGCAGCTCCAAATACTGGTCGGGCCCGAACCAGCTACGAAAACCACGAACTGAGCCAAATTCCAACTGAACCGGACCAAATCGGTCCCAGACCAGCCAGACCGCGTGAACCGGACCGCCCAACCGCCTTGAACCGTCCTGTTGCGAATCCCTAATGTGTGCTGTAATCGTGACAGCGTCGCGATTTCTCCGATTTTTATCTCATAAAAACCTATTCTAGACCCGGACTTACATAGGACTCGATTTTACATAAAGTACCCGAAACACTGGGTCCTTACATGATGAAATCACATAAAAACAGTAAAATCTATGGCCATAAAATTAACCTAAACAGTTCAATGCAAACCATACATACATTATACATTAATCAATCCCACCAATAGCCAATGCAAATTTTAGAGAAACAAAATTAGATCTACGATCGGCTCTGATACCAATTGAAGGATTGGAATTCCGTAATTCCGTAAAGCGGAAGCGTGATTGAGACCGATTCGTAATTAATTTTGTTTAATCTAAAATACCAATACATTGACAATAATCTTAGAATTATTCTAAATTTATATTAAGGCTAAGCATACAAAAAAGAAAAAATTAGATCCAAATCTAATTTATATAGTAACAAATTACTTACTCTCGTTGACGACTCAGATTAAATTCACAAACTGCTTGTGAAATAATCACGAACCAGTGCGAACACCACCACTATGGCTACACCAGTATGACTCTGAGACTTCTAGAGGCAGGAGACTGGTGGGAGTCTAGAGGGAGAATTCTCTGAGAGTAGGAGAATGAATGGGATGCCTTTCACCCCACCCCAAGGGTCCTATTTATAGGTAAATGCCAAGACTTATTTCCTAATAGGAAAAGGAAGACCTTTTTCTAATAGGAAAAGGAAGACCTTTTTTCTAATAGGAAAAGGAAGACCTTTTTCTAATAGGAAAAGGTCTCTAATATTAATAAATAATTAATTAATTTCCCTAATTAAATATCATATATTTAATCTTAGGGATTTTATTAAAATTAAAATTAATATGAATCCAATTCATATTAAATTTATTTGAACTCTTTCAAATATTTTCTTTCCTGATAGGAAAAGGTCTCCAATTTTAATAAATAATAAATTAATTCCATAATTAATTAATTTACCTAATTAAATATCATATATTTAATCTTAGAGATTTTATTAAAATTAAAATTAATATGAATCCAATTCATATTAAATTTATTTGAACTCTTTCAAATATTTTCTCTCAAGAATTAATTTTTGAAATTAATTCAAAAATTATATTATAAAGTTTCATAAACTTTATATTATAATGCATCAATATACATTATACGATTCCCCAAATAATATTTAATTGCCTCAAGTCTCTTTACGAGCTACCAGTGGGACCTAATGGACCTACAGATTAGAAGTTCCAACGATACGAGACTAATTGGCCAAACTCATTAACCAAGTTTAGTCGACATTCGTTAACTTTGGGCCACTCCACTAAAGACCCACAGCTGCACTCTTCTCACTGTAGAATATTTCTGTGTCCACGGATATCGACCAAGCAGTAAGTCAATCCTTCACGTGTGTTCGTAACACCAGCTGGGTAAAATTACTGTTTTACCCCTGGGTTACCTCTGGTTCCTTAAGTACCACTGATTCCTCTAATGAACAAGTTGTTTAGGGTCCAACGACTAAACAGGAGTTCCTCTCGAGCCAAGAGAGGACGACGCACCTTTGTTCAAGCCCCGGAATCAGCCCTTAAGGGAACACACATCTACTTACCCCAATAGGGGAAGAAGTGAATTCCATCTTGTACTGTTATGTTCCCAGCCCCCATTCGGTCTTGCCCCTGTAATGGTAGGATTATTGAGTCGGCGAACTGGCCACTCTCACCCATACAAATCTAAGGACAATCCCTCCTAAAAGGGGTTCATAACAGACTCAGGATTGAGATTGAGTTACCTAGGTGATCCTATTGAAATAGAAACCTAAACTAGTTAACGGCGTTACATCTAGTGGTTACTATTTCGCGGTCCGGTCTTATGCAAACTCATTGCATAGGATACCCCCCACCCGCATATCTCCTACATGGATGCTTTGGATCATTGCATCTGTATCGAATACAAGGTGGACCGTATCACATAGTGTCACCAAGATAAGGTACCCAGCCTTATCCCTATACTATAGACCTTTTAGGTTGTTACTTGGACACTGATCCCCGTATGTCCCCACATACTAGTCCAAGTTTCATTTAAACAACCTTGGATCTTAGTTTATTGGATTTAGGGTTTATTAATGCAAACTCGATTATTCAATAACCAAATTACTGAATTACTCAAATAACGCTTTATTGAGATCGATTAATTTGTTTCATTTACTATCTACGAGTTTTAAGGCATAAAACCCAACAAAATCATCGCATATTCCTTCCTTATTGCGCTGAAGTAACGCATCAATGTATCTTTTTGCCTTGTTTTAGCTTAAGTTTAAAGGATAAATAACTTGCTTTTTGCAAGTTATCAGCATAATTATGAGTTTTGTCCTAACAATCCAGCTTCTATGTTTTTTACAGGTAATCAAAGGAATAACCCATATTCAAATTTTTATAACCCAGGTTGGAGTAACAAACTTTGCATGGGGAGGGCAAGGAAGCAATTCGCAAGTCCCCCAAGCACAACAAAAGGTGGTGAACCAGTCAGGATTTGATAAATCACAGGCATTGTCGTAGCAAAATAAGCCGGCTTTGCCCCAGCAAAATTCAGAGAGTTCTCTTGAGGCAATGATGAAAGAATATATGGCTCGTACAGATGCCACAATTCAAAGTAATCAAGCTTCAATGAGAGTCCTGGAATTGCAGATGGGTCAGCTAGCTAATGAGTTGAAGGCACGTCCTCAAGGGAAGCTTCCTTCGGATACTGAACACCCTAGAAGCGAAGGTAAGAAGCAGGTGCAGGTAGTGACTTTAAGGAGTGGTAAGCCACTAGAAGAGAGGAAAGAGCCTAGTAAACCCCAGGAAGTAGAAAAAAGTAGTGATAGTAATGCTGTCGAAAAAGAGTTGGAGTCTGGTAAAAATGATGGAGGCAACAACAAAGATGTTGAAGCATCTAGTTCTGTTCCAAATGTAGTGCCCCCACCTTATGTACCGCCCCCACCCTATGACCCACCCTTACCTTTTCCACAAAGGCAGAAACCTAAGAACCAAGATGGTCAATTTAAAAAGTTTTTAGAGATTCTTAAGCAGTTGCATATAAATATACCTTTAGTAGAGGCTTTAGAACAAATGTCAAATTATGCAAAATTTCTTAAGGACATTTTGACTAAAAAGAAGAGATTAGGAGAATTTGAAATTGTGACTCTTACTGAGGAATGTAGTGCTATTCTTAAGAATGGGCTACCTTCCAAGGCTAAGGATCCAGGATCATTCACTATTCCTGTCTCCATAGGTGGGAAGGAGTTGGGGAGAGCACTTTGTGATTTAGGTGCGAGCATAAATCTTATGCGTCTTTCGATTTATCGAAAGTTAGGTATAGGTGAAGCTAAGCCAACCACAGTCACACTCCAATTAGCAGATAGGTCTATCGCATATCCTGAGGGTAAAATTGAGGATGTTCTGGTCCATGTAGATAAATTTATTTTTCCTGTCGATTTCATTATTCTAGATTATGAGGCAGATAAGAATGTCCCAATTATTCTTGGTCGTCCATTTTTAGCAACTGGTAGATCATTGATGGATGTCCAACAGGGAGAGCTTACAATGAGGGTGTATGACCAAGAGGTGAAGTTCAATGTGTTTGATGCAATGAAATATCCAAATGATTTTGAGGATTGCTCGTGCATTCAGGTGTTGGATGAGTTTATTGAGGACCACTTTGAGAAGGAATTGATGGAGTGCCATACCCAAAAATTTGGAGAAATCCAAATTGAGGATTTGAAAATAGGTGGATTGGAGTATGAACATAAAGATGTAGGTGAGATTTCTAGTTTTAAGAGGAGTTTTGAATCATTAGAGCCAACTGATAAGAAATCCAAGCATATTCAACCTTATAATTAATTGACATTGCTCCAACAACTTGAGATTAGGAAATCCTTCCTTGATGAGCAGTTATTTACTGTAGCTCATATTAAGGCAGTGAAAACACCTTAGTATGATGACTTTTCCAATTACCTTGATTTTGGAAATTTGCCTCCTGGTTTATCAAAAGAACAGATGAAAGAATTTTTCCATGGGGTGAAGTTTTATTTATCGAATGATACATCTATGGTTAGAAAATGTGTTGATGATGATGGCTGAGAGTTTAAAGTAAAAGGGCAGCGAATAAAGCATTACTGGGGAGAGGAGTTCCGTTTCAAATATCTCTCTCTGAAATTGCTGGCAGATTAAGGGTGTGCAGGTTTTAAGGGAGCAAAATTTCAGCATTCTAATCAGAAGCTCCCATTATTTGATTTCGTTTTTTTGTGTTAATTTTGATTTATTTTATGTTTTGATATTATTTTTATTTGATATGATTTTTATTCGCTTAGATTTTTATTATTTATTTTTTTAATTTTTTTTAATTTTTATTTTTTGTTTGTTAGTTTAGATTTGATTTTGAAGAACTTTATTTTCAAAAGATTTTTTCAGATTTAAAATAATATATCTCGTGGATTTTATTTAAAAAAAGATTTGATTTCGTAATTTTGTTGAGAAGATCAGAGATTTTATTCGGTTAATTTTTTTTTTGAGATAAGATTAATAATTTTACCATTGAGATTTTATTGTGGTTAGCAGGATAATTAAGTGGGCATGCAGTTAATTACCAAAGATGTCATGCGTTGAGCAGATGACAGCGAGCATTATGGTTGTTAAACACAATGAGAAGATCTTACCGTTTGACAGATCAAAATTTTCTACGAAACCATGAAGTTTAAACGGTAACTTAAATTAATTAGGAGATAATTAGGGGCTAATTATTTGTTGAAGATCTTTAAGTTAGTGCCCTATTTATACGATCTCCCATCAGGTACGTTTTTCACTCTTATCTTTTATTACTACTGATGTGATTTTTTTTCTCTGTGTGTATGATTATTGTGAGGAAAAAAACATGAGCAAGGAAAGAAAGAGAGATGGAAGAAGAAGTCCAGACTGAGAAGGAGAAGACCCCTGAGAAAGTAGTCCCGCAAGTTGAAGTACCAACTGATCAGAATCTTGAAGGGGAAGAAGAAGTCCTAGTAGATGAGGATACAATGGAAGAGAGGGTTGAAGAGGCTTCATAGAGACTAAAGAAAAAGAAGAAGAGGTCTGAGCGAGAGATAAAAAAAGTAAGAAACCCTACCCCAACCCCTTCTCTTGACCATCTGTTTTAGAAAAGAAAAAGTCAGAAGAGGAAAAGAAGATGAGGGGAATGAAGTTGAGACTGTGAGGGAATTGAGTGAAGAAGTTGAGCTTGATGAAAGATTTCAGTACGGGAGATTTATCCATGAAGAGGCAAGACAAAAATATCAAGAAGTCTTGAAGCGAGATGTTCTAATGGAATGCAGCTCGCACATTTTCTTTGAGCGGATCACGGTTGGGAACGGTTGTGCGCAAAGCCGAAGCCCACTGTTGCTAAACTAGAACGGGAGTTCTACGCCAACATTGATGAAAATGAAGGATTCTTGGTTATTGTTTGAAGAGTTGCAATCGACTAGAGCCCTGGAGTGATTAATTCTTTATTTATTTTGCAAGACTTCCCCCACGCTGCTTTCAATGAAATATTAGTTGCTTCCTCAAGTGAGCAATTGAATGCCCAGTGGAGGTTGTCTAGGATGAGGGCAAGAACATTCCAGTCAACATACCTGAAGTGTGAGGCTAACACTTGGCTTAGCTTTATCAAGCAGAGATTTTTGCCTACAACGTACGCCTCCACTATCCCCTGAGATCGAGTGCACTTGAAGGTTCAGAGTCCCAAAGAGTTCCAATGATATAAACTTGTTTGATAAGGGGATTATTGACACTGCCAATTTGGCTAGGCTTCAAAAAAGGTGAGGTGCGCCAGGGTGGTTTGCTGTGCAGTTTCCATAGAATGCTAGAGCAGCTTGAGAGGATGTTTAGTAGGCCAGTATTCACTGAGAGACAAATTCAAACCTACTGGAGCTATGCTCGTAGAAGGGACACCACACTAAAGAAGGCTATGCAAGCAAATTCTTCTAAGTCATATCAAACCTTCCCAAATTTTCCTTGATGATCTTATGAACCCATGCATTCCACCCCCACCCATCATTTGAGAGAAAGAAGAAAACCCAGAGCCTGAACATAAAGAAGAATTAAAGGTAAGTTTCAGTTTCTTCGAGCAAATATTTTGATGAATGATTTTGTGTGCTCGTCTTGCATGTGTTGTGTTCTTTTTGCTTATGTTATGTTCTGCTTCTTTGTTTTTATCTGTTGCTTTAAAATTTATCTTTGTCATGATTATGTAAATCTGTGATCTTGATCTTTAATGAAATCAAATATTGTTTTGTTTGGCACATTTGAGTATCTAACTTATTTTTCTTCTGAATTTTTAGAAGTTTGGACTAGTTAGCTTAGTTAGATCAATGTATTCTGATCTCCAGAAACCTTTTGCTTGAGCATTTCTTCTAGCCCGGTCATCGCTGCGGCAAGAAGATTCTGAGGTAGTGTTGACTTATTTAATCCACCTTAAGCTTAATTCTAGTCCCACGCTTAAGTTTAAAATTCAGATAGAAAAATTTAAGTTTGGGAGTATAATTTATCATGTTAATAATTCATTGGGGACAATAAATAATTTAAGTTTGGGGGACTTTTAGCTACTCCGCTTGTTTTGCTTCAGCATTCATCTCCTTCATAAATTATTTTTCTAGGTTGTTGAGTAACCAGGGACATTTGTGATACCCACAGTTTGTCTTTGCGTCAAAAGATGACCTATGAAATATTGAAAAATGAGAAAATAATTATTGATGAGAAAATTTTGTGAAAATTTTGCTTAGAAAGTTCACAGAGCAAAAGTTTTGAAGAATGAATGATAATCTTGCAGTTTTCTATCTCCCAGGGCTTAGGTGAGCTTCATCATAAAATGTTGCCATTCTGAGAAGCAAGGGATAGAATAACTAAGGATTTTTGAGCTAGCAATGAGTATTTAGCCTAGTTAGTGATAAGTTTAAGGCAAGGGTATACTGCACCATAAAATGGGTCATCCCATGCTTAAGAGCTTATGACTGTATGGCTGCTTTAAGTCTGAAGAACAAAAATATAAACCCCTTAAAAATGTGTTTAAAAATGTCTGATAATAGAGCTAGGCTGTGGCAAGTTCTTAGGATTGAGTTAAAGGTGGCGATTATTTGTCCATAATGGAAGAATTATTTTGCTGCAGTAGTGCTTGGTTTTGCAGAATGATCAGGTAAAGGTTGAAGGTAGTGTTGGATTATCTGTTCTGATTGAGTTATACTTTGTCTAATGTTTTTGGATTCTTAAGGGAAGGTTAGTTAGTATTGCTCAAGACACGCAATAGTTCAAGTTTGGGGGTATGATAACTCTTCGAAAGGGAGTTATTTAGGCCTGATTTCTATAGTGATTTGTGTGTCATTTGTGTCAAATAGGTGTGCTTTTAGATAAATATTATATGTTTTAACCTATTTAGAAGAATGGAGGCTTTGGAAGTTATTTTGTGCATAAAATATTGTTGAGCGACTTGAGGGAGCAAAATCTGTGATTCCGCAAAGTAGGGAGCAAAACTGCCATGTAAGCAGTTCGTAATCCATTTTATAAAGTGGCGTTAGCTGAATTAATTATGGATCTAAGAAGCTTGGAGAGCCCGCCACGTGTCCAATTTAACCTAATTAGGTTAAACCTCATCTTATAAAAGGAGGAGCAGTCAAAGATAAATTCATTCACGACTTGGAGACCGAATCAATCGGCCGGAAGTTGAATTGACGGCAGAGTGGAGATCTAAGAAGACCATTTGCGATTCAACTCAAGAAGACGAAGTTCTTCCATGTTCTTGGTGGTTTGGAGCAGCCATTTCATCTCCCCAATTACTAAAAGGATTAGTATTTCTTGTGTATTTCGCATTATGGATGTGCTTATCGAGATTGTAACGCATTTTATGTTTTCAATCATGAACTAATTGCTTTGTAGGCTTAGGTTAAGAATTATGTGATTGTTATATTTATAAAATCTGGAAATTCTATTTGATTATGATCATCTTGAGTTATCGTTGTTCTTCAATTTCGTTATGTGCCCGTCTAACTAGCCGGTATGTACAACTTCTCCTAGTTTCAAGGATGATTTAGGAGTTGTGTGGCGATAATTCACGTTAGACCATTATGAGTAGGTGAATGCCAGCAGTTGAACTAGGGGTAGTCAATTGCCTAACGCTTGATCGGTAGAGCTTCATTGGAGTTGAAACATATTCCAAAAAATCCGGAGTTCCGAGAGGATCCCGCTGATAATACTGCATGAGATTGACGGATCAAAAGAATTGCTGGATCATCTTTATAAACAATTACAGTAGTCTTAACCTGTGTCTGTTTCCATTATGTTTTCTCTTGTCGTAATCATTTACTGCTTTCTTATTTATTTTGTTTCAGCATTTTAAAAACCCAATCAATTTAACCAACCATTTGAAATCACTAAAAAGGCAAATTAAATCAATAGAGGTAGGCAATTAAAGACCCTGTGGATACGATAAATACTTATCACTTGCTGCTAGATTGTGTATACTTGCACAGTATTCTGGAGTTAATTTATCTCATATTTTTAACCACTTCAGAATTGCAACAATTGACTTAGCCGAATTTTATCTAAGTTAAATAACCCTAAATAAACTGTAGGACATTTCCAGTGGGAGGAAAATTACAAAACGAGATTTAAATCAGGTTTTGCTCTTACGTCCCTACATTCACAACGTGAGGTTCATGCTCGGCTTCGTGTCGCCTTAGGCGCGGCCTCCCTTCAGAAAGTGTTTGTATAGATCAATAACAAGGTGAATGGGAAAAATGTCTAAAGTAAGTGGGAGCGGGATACGTGTCAACACATCCCTCGGCCTCTGCCCATAGCTCGCACCGTGAGAGTCCTATGATCCGCCTGCGTGTTGCCCTGGCGCAACCATCCCTTTGGAGGGTCTGATCATAGGATTCAGAACACCGTGAACTCCTGAATAGGATAGGAACTCTTAGGCTAATTACCAACAGTTGTCTTACCCTTCGGTAGTCTGTTGGTGCGTGCCTCTGAGATCTGAAAGTGGGAGGGTTACTGTTGGGTTTCCAGAGTGAGTAAAAATAAGGTGGAAATTGACTCTAGAACTCTGTGCAAGTATACACAGTCTGCAGCAAGTAATAAGTATTTATCGAATCCGTGGGCCTGAATAATTCTCACTTTATCTATTTTATGCAATTCTTTAATGGTTTCAAAAGTGGTTAAAATGATTGGTTTTGATATAGTGTTGAAGCAAAATAAATGACAGAACAGAAAGTAAACAAATAAAGCAGACAGATTAAAGACAGGCATTGGTCAGGATTCAGTAATTGTTTTAAAAGATGCTCTAGCAATATTATTGATTATGAAAAACTCTTGCTGTCTTATTAGCAGATTTCTCCCGAAACTCTGGATTTTTTAGAATGTGTTTCAACTCCAATGACGCACTACCGATCAAGCACTAGGCAACTGGCTATCCCTAGCTCAGTCACTAGCGTTCACCAATACACAATGATCTAGTGTGATTAATTGCCACACACTTCCCAAATCATCCCTGAAACTAGGAAGTGATATTCATACCGGCTGGCCAGGTGGGCATAAAATGTAAATGAGCAGAACAAATAATCAAGATGCATCAAATCAATCATATATTGCATAGAGATTAAGTACGACAATTACATAACTCCTAACCAACACCTAAAGTAAATTAGTTCATCAAGCACATGACAACACACGCTACAATCTGAGTGTGTGCATCCATAATTACAAGAGATTACAAGAAAATACTAATTCCCTTGGTCAAACCCGTAATTGATGGTCTTCTTGAAGTCTCTAATCTCTCCTTCTCTATTTGGCTCCCAAAAGTGGAAATGAACTCTCCAAGGGTGGAATGTTCCTCCCCAAGAAATGAATGAATTTGACTTGAGACGACTCCTCCTTTTATAGAGTGATAGCAAGCCCTAATTAGGTCAAATTGGACACGTGGCAGGCTCTCCAAGCTTCTTAAATCCGAGAATAGCTCAACAAACTTCAGTTCATTAAAATGGATAACGAGCTGTGACGTGGCAGTTTTGCTCCCTACTTTGCTGGATCACAGATTTTGCTCCCTCAAGTCACTCAGCAACATATTCTGCACAAAATAACTTCCAAAGCATCCATTCTTCCAAATGGGTTAAAACATATAATATTCATATAAAAGCAACCCTATTTAGCACTAATGACACACAAATCACTATAAAACTAAGGCCTAAATAACTCCCTTTTGGAGAGTTATCAGTTACACTTACGAGGATGAGTTAAATGTGTTAACAAATCTTTGACCGAACAACGGTGGCTAATGTCTATAGGAATATGAGTTATTCTGGAATTAGAATTGGCTGAGAAATGTCCCATTTCAGAGGAGTAGCTGATCACCCTTCGGTGGCTGATATTCTAAACCTCTGAAACATCGTTGCAAAACTAAATCAATAGTTTTAGGATTTTGTGATTGCTTGTTTTGCTAAATTGATTGGATTGTGTGCAATTGTTTGCTTGTATGATGGGTTAAGGCAAAGATAACTAATACGGTCATGTTTGTTTAATTTTAGCAATGTCTTCCTTAATAGTCTCTCTGCTTAAAAATGAGAAATTAACCGGTGAAAATTACGCCACGTGGAAGTCGAACCTGAATACGATTCTTGTGGTCGATGATCTGCAGTTCGTCTTAACGGAGGATTGTCCTCCAGCCCCTGCTCATAATACATCCCAAGCGATTAAGGATGCTTATGACTGCTAGACAAAGGCCAATGATAAGGCTTGCGTCTATGTCCTAGCCAGCTTATCTGAAGTTTTTGCTAAGAGACATGAAGGCATGGTTACAGCGAGGGAGATTATGAATTCTCTCCAGGAGATGTTTGGACAACCGTCCTACCAACTCCACCATGACGCTCTCAAGTACGTTTATACCTGTCGCATGAAAGAAGGCACATCTGTTCGGGAACATGTCCTGGATATGATGGTCCAATTCAACGTGGCAGAAGCAAACGGGGCGGTCATAGATGAGCGTAGTCAGGTTGCATTCATCTTAGAATCTCTTCCGAAGAGTTTTCTACAGTTTCGAAGCAATGCAATGATGAATAAAATAGTATTCAACCTGACTAGTCTCCTGAATGAGCTACAACTCTATCAATCTCTTCTTAAAAATAAGGGACAGGTAGAAGAAGAGGCAAATGTTGTCCACTCTAAAAGAAAGTTTGAGAAGGGTTCATCCTCTGGAACTAAATCTGTAGCCTCTTCTTCGAAGAAGATTCAGAAGAAGAAAGGAAACAAGGGGGAGGCTCCCGCTACTGCTGCTAAAAACAAGGGAAAAGCCAAAGTTGTGGCTGACAGGAATAAGTGTTTCCACTGCAATGTAGATGGACACTGGAAGAGAAATTGCCCAAAGTACCTTGCTGAGAAAAAGAAGGAAAAAGAAGGTAAATTTGATTTACTAGTTTTAGAAACATGTCTTGTAGAGCATGATGAGTTTGCCTGGATACTTGATTCAGGAGCAACTAATCATGTTTGATCTTCTTTTCAGGAAAATAATTCCTTCCGACAGTTGAACGATGGTGAAATGACACTTAGGGTCGGAACTGGAGTAGTCATTTCAGCTAAATCAGTGGGAGCTGCGAAGTTATTTTTTAGAAATAGATTCTTACTTTTAGAAAGTTTGTTAATTGTTCCCAAGATCAAGAGGAACTTAATTTCTATTTCATGTTTGATTGAACAATCGTATACATTTACTTTTAATATGAATGAAGCGTTCATTTATAAGAATGTTGTACGTATTTGTTCAACCAAATTAGAAAATAACTTGTATATATTAAGACCAACCGAAAACAAAGCACTTTTAAATCACGAATTGTTTAAAACTACTGAAACTCAAAGAAAAAGGTAAAGAATTTCTCCAACAAGTAACAATGTTCATCTTTGGCATTTAAGACTTGGTCATATAAACGTCGATAGAATCAGTTGTTTGGTAAAGAATGGACTTCTAAGTGAGTTAGAAGATGATTCACTACCACCTTGTGAATCTTGTCTCGAGGGCAAAATGACCAAAAGACCCTTTACTGTAAAAGGTTACAAAGCCAAAGAACCCTTAGAGCTAATACATTTGGATCTCTGTGGTCCAATGAATGTAAAAGCTCGAGGAGGGTACGAATATTTCATCTCATTTATAGATGATTATTCAAGATATGGTTACTTATACCTAATGGGACATACGTCAGAGGCCCTTGAAAAGTTTAAGGAGTTTAAGGCTGAAGTTGAAAACCTATTAGATAAATCTATTAAAACACTTCGATCTGATCGAGGAGGGGAGTATATGGATCAAAGATTCTAGGATTATATGATAGAACATGGAATCCAATCCCAACTCTCAGCCCCTGGTACACCTCAGCAATATGGTGTATCAGGCAGGAGAAATAAAACCTTGTTAGACATGGTTTGATCAATGATGAGTTATGCTCAATTGCCTAACTCGTTTTGGGGGTATGCAATAGAGACTCCAGTACACATCTTGAACAATGTTCCCTCGAAAAGTGTTTCTGAAACAACTTTTGAATTATGGAAGGGGCGTAAACCTAGTTTGAGTCACTTTCGTATCTGGGGTTGTCCAGCACACGTGCTTGTGACAAATCCTAAGAAACTGGAACCTCGTCCAGAACTGTGCCAATTTGTTGGTTACCCTAAAGAAACGAGAGGTGGTTATTGTTGGGATTGGTGCCCTAAAACTCGTAGATAGTGAATGTTAAACAAAATTATATACTTGTTCGATAAAGTCGTTATCGAGATTAATTCAGTAAAGTCATTACTGAATAAGTAAATTGCACATTAGATAACCCAAATCTAATAAACTAAGATCCATGGCTATAGGATGAACACTTGAGCTTTATGTAGAGACATAAAAGTGGATCAAGCTCGAGTAATAGCCAAAACGGTCTATAGTATAGGGATAGGGCTGGGTACCTTATTCTGGGGACACTATGAGACGCGACCCACTTTATAGATAGTATAGACGATGTGATCCTAAATCGTCCATGTAGAGACATGCGAGTGGGGGCGTCCTATGCAATGAGTTTGCATAAGACCAGGACCGATAAATAAGTCGCTCTCGCTTTATAACACCGTTTACTGACGAGACTGACTATTTCATGTGATGACCGAGGTAACTCGATCTTAATCCTGAGCTAACTATGAACTCCTGTTTATTCGGGCTTATCCTTAGATTTGCATAGGTGAGAGTGGCTCAGTATCGCCGACCCAATAAGCCTCCCATTTCAGGGATAGGAACGGGTAGATAGCTGGGGACATAGTCGTGCAAGAAGGAATTCACTCCTACCCAAATTAGGGATAGTAGAGAGTTTGTTCCCTTAAGTGCTGACTCCGGGGCTTGAACAAAGGGATCCCGCCCTCTCATTGGCCCGAGAGGGACTCGGTTTATTGGTTGGACCATAAACCAATTGTTCATTAGAGGATCAGTGGGACTTAAGGAACTAGAAGTACTATAGGGGTAAAACGGTCATTTATCCTAGCTATAGCTACGAACAACCTGTGAAGGATCGACTTACTGGACATGATTAAATCAAGTGGACGGAAATATATCTATAGTGAGGGAGTGAAAACTACCGGGCTATAGTGGAGTGTCCTAGTAGTTAACGAATGTTGGTTAAGCTCGGTTAATGAGATTAGTCGGTTAGCCTCGAATCGTTGGAGCCCATGATCTATAGGTCCATTAAGTCCCCCTACTAGCTCATATCGGAATAAAGCCTAGAACAATAAGATAGGATTCTTTGAATTGTTCAAAATCGTGAAAAAGGGGCATTTTCGTAAATTACGTTTGACACAATATTTATTTATTAATTAAATTGGAAAATGAGAGATTATGTATTTAAATGTGTTTTAAATACTATATATGAATTAGGAATCATATATAATTAGATTGCACAAGGTGTCAATGATTAATTGGATTAATCATAACAAATTAATTGGAAATGTTTCTAATTAATTGCCATGAAATCAATTTCAATTTGGAATTTGAATTTGAATTAGAATGCAAGCAAAATCTGATTGAGAATCAAACTTAGTGAATTTAGATGGATTTCCACTCTTGCATGTTGATACAAAGTGGAATACAACACATCCATGCACTTGTTGCATGTGTTGTGACTCTTCAACACCTAGAATCCACTTTGGCTTGCAATACCACCATGTGTCTTGCATCTTGAGGTCTTTCCTTGCATGGAATATCTCTATAAGTAGATGCAAAATCAGATTAAGAGTTAAGAGAGCCATTTCCATATTGTTATGCTGCTGGATTTTGGTCTCAAACTCACTCATCTCCATATATCTCTCTAGTGCTTGAACCTTCAAGCATTCCTTTCCCATTCCCTATCTCTATAGACTCCCACAAGTCGTTCTTGGCCCCGAGAATAGTAGGGAAGACACTAGAGGCGGTCCACACACCGTTCGTGATCAAAGAACTCAAAGGGAGTTGTTGAATCGGTCTCCAAAAAGGTTGGTACAAATTCTGCTCTCTGTTTACGGTATTTGGACAACATGTTTTCATTTTCTAAAATTGATGTAGTTAAGTGCCTCCGATCCTAAAATTGCTTCCGCATGTGTTATATGAACACCTTAAGTTATTTCTACGACCCACAAGAAAACAAGGTGTTTGTATTGGCGAACGCCACCTTCTTGGACGAAGACCACATGAGGGATCATAAACCACGTAGCAAATTAGTATTAGGAGAAGCTACTGAAGAATCACCAAAAGTTGTTGACGAAGTTGGGCCTTCAACAAGGGTTGATGAAGGAGCTAGTTCTTCAGATCCATCTCGTCCTTCTCAAACGTTGAGAATGCCTCGACGCCGTGGGAGGGTTGTGTTACAACCTGATCGCTACTTGGGTTTAAATGAAACTCAGGTTGTCATACCTAGTGATGGCATTGAGGATCCATTGTCCTATCGACAGGCAATAAATGACGAAGATAAGGATGAATGGGTCAAAGTCATGGACCTGGAAATGGAGTCTATGTACTCCAATTCTGTATGGGAACTCGCAGATCTTCCAAATGGGGTAAAACCCATAGGGTGCAAATGGATCTATAAGAGAAAAAGAGATGCAGCTGGGAAGGTACAGACCTTCAAAGCTAGACTAGTGACAAAGGGTTATACCCAAAAGGAAGGGGTTGACTATGAGGAAACCTTTTCTCCTGTAGCCATGTTAAAGTCCATAAGAATTCTTTTGTCCATAGCCACATATTATGACTATGAAATATGGCAAATGGACGTCAAGACTGCCTTTCTGAATGGTAATCTTGAAGAGAATATCTTCATGTCTCAACCCGAAGGGTTCATAGCCCAAGGTCAGGAACAAAAGGTTTGTAAGCTCAATCGATTAATTTATGGATTGAAACAAACGTCCAGATCTTGGAACATTAGATTTGATACTAGCCCCACCCTCTTAGAGCAAAGGATAGATTGGTTTTGACCAAAACGTTGATGAGCCTTGTGTGTACAAGAAAATCAACAAAAGGAAAGTAGTTTTTCTAGTACTGTATGTAGACGATATCCTACTCATTGGGAATGAAGTAGGATACCTCACTGAAATTAAGAAATGGCTAGCAGCCTAATTCCAAATGAAAGATCTGGGAAGGCTCAATATGTTCTTGGGATCCAAACCATTAGGGATCGTAAGAACAAAACGCTAGCACTGTCTCAAGCAATGTATATTGACAAAATGTTGTCTCGATATTCGATACAAAATTCCAAGAAAGGATTGTTACCCTTCAGACATGGGATACACCTGTCAAAGGAACAATGTCCTAAAACACCTAAAAAAATTGAGAACGTGAGACACATTCCCTACGCCTCAACTGTGGGCAGCTTAATGTATGTTATGCTCTGCACTAGGCCTGACATATGTTATGCAGTGGGAGTAGTCAGTAGGTACCAGTCTAATCCAGGGTTAGACCACTGGGGAGTGGTTAAGAATATCCTCAAGTATCTTCGGAGAACGAGGGACTACATGCTTATGTATGGAGCTAAGGATTTGATCCTTACTGGATACACTGACTCTGACTTTCAAGCTGTTAAGAATTCAAAGCCTCTGACTTTCAAGCTGTTAAGAATTCAAGGAAATCCACATCAGGGTTAGTATTCACCCTCAATGGAGGAGTAGTAGTTTGGAGAAGCATCAAACAAGGATGCATAGCAGACTCAACCATGGAGGCTGAGTATGTAGCAGCTTGTGAAGCAGCTAAGGAAGCAGTCTGGCTTAGAAAGTTCTTGACTGATTTGGAAGTTGTTCCAAATATGAACGTGCCCATAACACTATACTGTGACAACAGTGGGGCTGTAGCCAACTCAAAAGAACCTCGAAGCCACAAACGAGGAAAACACATCGAGAAGAAGTATCACCTGATATGGGAGATTGTGTAACGAGGAGATGTGATCGTCACTAAGATCGCTTCAGAGCACAACATCACTGATACATGCTTTCCTATGGTGGGATTTTAAATCTATATGACATACAATATGCATATTAGATTCTAATTTAATTTAAACATACATCCACAATGCATAATAAATTAAACACACTAAAATGGACCAATTTTGGCATCCTAATCAAGCAAATACCTAAATTATTACAATAATAATTGAAACAATATTCTCGAATCGCTCCCGAACCATTCGAACTGCCCCGAACTAGCTTGAATTTGCTTGAATCGAACCAATGGAGGTTGAAATTGGCTTGAATGGGTCTGGAAAAGGTTGAATCGAACTGGGAAACGATGAACCGGACCGAAGAAAATTGAACAGCCCGAACCACCATTTGAATCTTCAAACGCGTCGTTGAATGTTTAACAGCATCGCGACGCTGTTCATACAGTAGCCCAGATTTCTTCATTCTCTATTTTTCGGCTAGCGAACAAGTCGTCTTCTGTCTTCGATTACAACCTAATTTCAACTCTATTAACTCCCAAATTTTTACAGACTCAAGCGAAGACATATATGCCCATAAACATGTAGGCAAATACAACTTTCATCCACGAATTTAAAGCTAATTTGATGCCAAAATCATAATAAGCCCATTTTAGTAATCAAACATACATCATATGCAAAATTCAACCCAAGCTAAAATTAAACGAAATTGAGTGCCCAAATCATGCTCTGATACCAATTGAAGGAGAGTACAATACACAAGCGGAAGCAATTCTGATCGAAACACTCAAATTTCCTTTAATTTTAGTTATGAAAAACATGTATTCTTTAAACCGAAAATAGAGTTTTAAAGTTACCAACCTTTTTAGCCGAAATTGAAGCAATCCGTGGATGAATTCTTTGCACAAACCAGTTGTAGACGACCACGAGAGTCTTCCCCCGCTATGCTCCAGCCTTAGAACGAGTTGTGGGACTCGAATTCATGATGAATTTCTAGAGAGAGAAGCTTGGTAACTCAAGCAAAGTTTAGAGAGATAATATTGTGTTTTTAGAGAGAATGAAGTATATCAGCAACCATCCATGTTTCTCAGCCATTCTCCTTCTTTTAAACAACCATAACATGCACACTTAATCACCATATCAAGACAACAAATGAATTTGAGTGTTTAGTCATAGACTTGGTGTCAACATGGGAAAATTTACTTCTTTTGGTTTAAAGGTTTATAAATTTAAAACCAATATTCACAAAAATCCACTAAAATATTATAAAACAATTTTAATCAATCTCGAGTGAAGATTTAAACCAAAATTAATTAAACATTTTAATTAATAATGATTGGGTTTTATGCCCTATATAAAACTCGTAGATAGTGAATGTAACCGTTGATCGAATATTAATGAAATAATATTGATATATTTTTCCATTAAATGTTATTAGTTATTTTATGTTTGTCTTTGCCTAAAATAATCCTAATCCAATAAATTAGACATCCTAGGCTGTAATATGAGTCTTGAACTATATGTAGCTGTTGGGTTTTATGCCCTAAAACTCGTAGATAGTAAATGTAACATTTTACCGAACATTAATAAAATAGTTTATTTTGTTTGTATTTAGTAGATCTTGTCTTATTAACCCTAATCCAATAAACTAAACATCCTAGGCTAATAGTATGAGGCTTGAACTAATATGTAGGGACATACGAGGATCAATGTTCAAGATTCAGCCTAAAGGGTCTATAGTATAGGGATAAGGCTGGGTACCTTATCCTAGTGACACTATGGATACGACCCACTTTGTATTATGATACAAACGCTATGATCCAACGCGTCCATGTAGTTGACATGCGAGTGGGGGTATCCTATGCAATGAGTTTGCATAAGACCGGACCGCGAAATAGTTAATCACTAACTGTAACACCGTTAGTTGGCTTGGTTTCTATTTCACTAGGATGACCTAGACAACTCAGTCTCAATCCTGAGTGGATTATGGACTCCTGTTCACGAGGAGTTGTCCTTTGATTTGTATGGGTGAGAGTGGCCAGCACGCCGACTCAATAAGCCTACCATTTTGGGGACAATACCGAGTGGGGAGCTGGGAACATAATCACACAAGATGGAATTCACTCCTTCCCGACTCTAGGGTAAGTAGAGGTGTGTTCCCTTAAGTGGTGTCTCCGGGACTTGAACAATGGGCCCAACCCTCTTTATGGCACGAGAGGGACTTCTGTTTGTTGGTTGGACCTCAAACAGGTTGTTCATTAGAGGAGCACTGGGGACTTAAGGACAAAGATGTAAACCAGGGGTAAAACGGTAATTTGACCCAGCTGGGATACGAACACACGTGAAGGACTGACTTGTAGTAATGGTCGATATCCGTGGACACAGAAATATTCTGCAGTGAGAAGAGTGCAACTGAGGGTCTTTAGTGGAATGACCCACAGTTAACGAATGGAGAATAACTTGGTTAATGAGTTTAAGCCGATTAGTCTCGTATCGTTGGAGCTTCTGATCTGTAGGTCCATTAGGTCCCACTGGTAGCTCGTAAAAAGACTTGAAGAAAACAAATATAAATTGTAAATTGAAAGTGTTCAATTTATTTGGGGAATCGTATAATGTATATTGATGCATTATAATATAAAGTTTATGAAACTTTATAATATAATTTTTGAATTAATTTCAAAAATTAATTCTTGAGAGAAAATATTTGAAAGAGTTCAAATAAATTTAATATGAATTGGATTCATATTAATTTTAATAAAATCCCTAAGATTAAATATATGATATTTAATTGGGTAATTAATTAATCATGGAATTAATTAATTATTTATTAAAATTAGAGACCTTTTCCTATTAGGAAAGAAAATATTTGAAAGAGTTCAAATAAATTTAATATGAATTGGATTCATATTAATTTTAATTTTAATAAAATCCCTAAGATTAAATATGTGATATTTAATTGGGTAATTAATTAATTATGGAATTAATTAATTATTAAAATTAGATATTGTTCAGATAATAGATTTGAACTTATTCCTAGACCTTTTCCTATTAGGAAAAAGTCTTGGCCTTTACCTATATATAGGACCCCTGGGGTGGGGTGAAAGGCATCCCATTGTCTCTCCTTCTCTCAGAGATCTCTCCCAAAAGACTCCCACAAGTCTCCTGCTTCAAGAAGTCTTAGAGATATACTGGTGTAGCCGATTGGTGGTGTTCGCACAAGAGGGTTGCTGCATTTTCAATCTTATTGGCAAGAAAAGGCGAATTGATCAAGGCTTTCTACAAAAGTAAGTTTTCTATGAAATCCTTGGTCACTAGGATCAATCTAGTTGATTTTTTAGCATGTTTATAGCCTATGTACAGCCCTTTAAATAGAGATTTATTGCTGTAATATTTTGCTAATTGTATTGGTATTTCAATTAGAATCTAAGACTCTGAGTAGGTTCGGTAATATTTTCCGCTGCGTGGGGCTTTTATCCCTTCAGTAGCGACATATGGGGATCACTGTTCAAGAAACAGCCTAAAGGGTCTATAGTATAGGGATAAGAATGGGTTCCTTATCCTGGTGACACTATGGATACGACCCACTTTGTATTTGATACAAACGCTATGATCCGACGCGTTCGTGTAGGAGACATGCGAGTGGGGTATCTTATGCAATGAGTTTGCATAAGACCGAACCGCGAAATAGTAACCACTAGTTATAACACCGTTAACTAGTTGGTTTTCTATTTCACTATGACGACCTAGACAACTTAGTCTTAATTCTGAGTTGATTATGGACTCCTGCTTATGAGAGATTTTCCTTTGATTTGTATAGGTGAGAGTGGCCAATACGCCGACTCAATAAGTCTACCATTTTGGGGACAAGACCGAGTGGGGAGCTGGGAACATAATCATACAAGAAGAAATTCACTCCTTCCCGACTTTAGGGAAGTAGATGAGTGTTTCCATAAGTGGTGACTCCGAGTCTTGAACAAAGGGCCCTACCGTCTCAATGGAACGAAAGTTTTCTGTTTGATGGTAGGACCACAAACAGGTTGTTCATTAGAGGAGAACTGGTACTTAAGGAAATAGAAGTAACCCAGGGGTAAAACGGTAATTTGACCCAGCTGGTGTTACGGACACTCGTGAAGGACTAACTAGTCGTTATTGGTCTATGTCCGTGGACACAGAAAATATGTCTGCAGTGAGAAGAGTGCAACTGTGAGTCTATAGTGGAATGTACACACAGTTAACGAATATTGAATAATTTGGTTAATGAGTTTGACCAATTGATCTCACATCGTTGGAGCTTCTGATCTGCAGGTCCATTAAGTCCCACTGGTAGCTCATAAAGTAATTTGAGGCAACTAAGTAATAAATGTAAATTGAAAGTGTTCAATTTACTAAGGGAAACAATCTAATATATATTGATATATTATTATGAGAGAAATGAATATTTTAAGAAATTCAAATATTAATATGAATTTGAGTCACATTAAATTTATGGAAATTTGAAAGAGTTCAAATATGAATTAATTAATTGAAGGCCTAAGATCTAATTGGGAAAAATTAATTAATTCAAGGCCGGAATATTTAATTGGTGGTTAATTAATTAAAGAATGCATTAATCAGGAATTAATCAATTATGGAAATGATTAAATCACTTATGGAAGTGGTCAATCATATATGGAAAAAGATTAATCAATTATGGAATTGATTAATTATGGAATTCGTTAATTATGGAATAAGATTGAATCAATTATGGAAGTGATTGATTTAATTGATTATTTTATTCATGGTCTCTCTTCTATAAATAGAACACTAGACCTAATGGTCTAGTAGCAATCTTGCTCTTAGACTCACAAGACAAGACCCTAGAATTCTCTCTAGCCTCCCTCTTAGAGAAACACTCCCACCAGTCTATTGCCTTCTAGACTTAGAGACTACCGGTGTTGTAACGCCCCAGGCCCAGGATTTGGAATCCGGATTCGGCACCTCACAGCCCTGGCATTCCCCTACATCCCCTACGGTCTGGCAACGTCACCATACTTGTCTGAAACTGCTTCTAAGAGTGTAGACTATCCCCACAAACCAACACGAGGTCCTTTTAGCATGCTTTGTCCCCACTGGGCTGAAAACATGCAAGTGGGCTGAAGATGACTGAAGCAAGTCTCTAATTCCTTGGAGAAGTTAGTTTCCTTCGCCTATAAATAGAAGCCACCTGCTCAAAGGAAATACACACAATATATACGAAAGAGAAGGGAAGAGACGAAGATCAAGCAACAAGGAGAAAGAGAAATCACAGAAAGTTGTGATTAAGAGTAGTCTTGCATTTGCAATGTATTGCGTGATGTATTGTTCTGCTCGCATGAGCTAATTTTTTCATCAAGGCTTAGCGCAAGCACCCATGCGGTGATAAGTCTATTTTTTAAGCGCATACTTTGATTTAATGGAACATTATTGCCTTCTACTTAGTTGCGATACTATTTTCATTACTAACTCCCGCCTGGCCAACCAGATGCGGTAGCAGCATGCTAAATCCCTGACAGGTAATGCATGCGGACATATCTAAGTAGAACAAGTTAGTGCATTGCATGTAGTCTTGGTAGCATTAGATAAATACTTCTGCTAAAAGATAGTGCATGTATGAGCTTTGATTGCGTTAAGACTAACGCAGTCCCTTGTAAGTTGCTAAAAGAACTAAGTCCACGCATGAACTAGCGAAACAAACTTTTGATAGTTTTTTTTGTCAAACGCAGAAGTAGTACCGGAAGGGAAGCTTGTGATTTTTTCTCACTTAGGAATTAATGGATCAATAGTCATGGTATGCGCTACAAGGTTCTTATAGACGCATGAGGTTGCGACCGCAACAGCCTTGATACTATTCTCCTTAAGACTTCACTTTTACTCTCATCGCATGTTTTACTTTCTGCAATAGTTATTTCTCATACTCTCTTATTTAGTTTTTCATAATATCATGCGTCTTTGAGTTCAAATCAGCGCAAATTATTATAACTTTACAACTACCCTTTCCCTGTGGATTCGACCCTAGACTCACTAGGTATTACTTGATTTTGTCAATTTATACTTGGATTGATAAATATCTGCAACAATTTTGCATTAATTTTCTAAGCATACTGACAATCGATCAAGTTTTTGGCGTCGTTGCCGGTGAAAGGCAACAAAATTTTTTAATAATCTTTTTGATCTGACACTCCGTTTGATATTATTTACCGTGTTTCTTGTTGAGTAACTTTTCTCCAGGCAACCGGAGTTTGCATGCGTGCTGCTCGCCAGATCGATTTCGAAGTTGATCCTGAAATTGACCGAACTTATCATAGAAGGAGGAGAAATCGAAGAGCTCGAAGACAACTAGGAGATATGGCAGCACCCAACCAACCAAATAGACCAGTAAATCCCATCCAAATGGCTGATGATAGGGCCAGAGGAATAAGAGATTATGCAGCCCCTGCAAACTGCAATTTCAACCCAGGAATAGTACAACCCACTTTGGCAACAGAAAGATTTGAGCTAAAACCTGTTATGTTCCAAATGCTGACGGCTGCAGGACAGTTCGGAGGAAGTCCAGCTGAAGATCCACACTCTCATCTAAAATCATTCCTGGACATCTGTAATAAATTCATCATCCCAGGAGTAACGCATGAGCAGCTGCAAGTCATCCTTTTTCCTTACTCGTTGACAGATGCGGCGAAAGTATGGTTAAATCAGCAACCAGCAAATTCCATTGTGACATGGAATGATTTAGCCGAGAAGTTTCTAGAAAAATACTTTCCACCCACCGCAAACTCGAGGCTAAGGAAGGAAATCATGACTTTTGCACAGATGGAAGACGAAACACTCAGTGAAGCATGGGAGCGTTTTAAAAGCCTATTGCAAAGGTGCCCGCATCACGGACTACCACTTTGCATTCAGCTAGAAACCTTCTACGTAGGACTCAACAAAAATTCACAAGTATTAGTGGATTCATCTGCTAATGGTGCACTCCTCAGAAAAACCTATGATGAAGCTCACGCAATCCTCGATCGGATTGCGCGTAATAATTATGAGTGGGGCACTGAGGAAGACAAAAGAAGAAGACCCATAAAGTGTTGGGTTTTATGCCCTAAAACTCGTAGATAATGAATGTAAACAAATTTTATACTTGTATTTAATAAAGTGTTATTTAGTTTCTGCAATAAAATGTTATTGTTAAATATTGCACTATTTGACCCAAATCCAATAAACTAAGATCCAAGGTTGTTTATGTAACTTGAACTAGTATGTGGGGACATACGGGGATCGATGTTCAAGTAACAACCTAAAAGGTTTATAGTATAGGGATAAGGCTGGGTACCTTATCCTGGTGACACTATGGATACGGCCCGCTTTGTATTATGATACAAACGCTATGATCCAACGCGTTCATGTAGTTGACATGCGAGTGGGGGTATCCTATGCAATGAGTTTGCATAAGACCGGACTGCGAAATAGTTAACCACTAACTGTAACACCGTTAGTTGGCTTGGTTTCTATTTCACTAGGATGACCTAGACAACTCAGTCTCAATCCTGAGTGGATTATGGACTCCTGTTCACGAGAAGTTGTCCTTTGATTTGTATGGGTGAGAGTGGCCAGCACGCCGACTCAATAAGCCTACCATTTTGGGGACAATACCGAGTGGGGAGCTAGGAACATAATCACACAAGATGGAATTCACTCCTTCCCGATTCTAGGGTAAGTAGAGGTGTGTTCCCTTAAGTGGTGTCTCCGGGACTTGAACAATGGGCCCAACCCTCTCTATGGCACGAGAGGGACTTCTGTTTGTTGGTTGGACCTCAAACAGGTTGTTCATTAGAGGAGCACTGAGGACTTAAGGACAAAGATGTAAACCAGGGGTAAAACGGTAATTTGACCCAGCTTTGATACGAACACACGTGAAGGACTGACTTGTAGTATTGGTCGATATCCGTGGACACAGAAATATTCTGCAGTGAGAAGAGTGCAGCTGAGGGTCTTTAGTGGAATGACCCACAGTTAACGAATGGAGACTAACTTGGTTAATGAGTTTAAGCCGATTAGTCTCGTATCGTTGGAGCTTCTGATCTGTAGGTCCATTAGGTCCCACTGGTAGCTCGTAAAAAGACTTGAAGCAAACAAATATAAATTGTAAATTGAAAGTGTTCAATTTATTTGGGAAATCGTATAATGTATATTGATGCATTATAATATAAAGTTTATGAAACTTTATAATATAATTTTTGAATTAATTTCAAAAATTCATTCTTGAGAGAAAATATTTGAAAGAGTTCAAATAAATTTAATATGAATTGGATTCATATTAATTTTAATAAAATCCCTAAGATTAAATATATGATATTTAATTGGGTAGTTAATTAATCATGGAATTAATCAATTATTTATTAAAATTAGAGACCTTGTCCTATTAGGAAAGAAAATATTTGAAAGAGTTCAAATAAATTTAATATGAATTAGATTCATATTAATTTTAATTTTAATAAAATCCCTAAGATTAAATATGTGATATTTAATTGGGTAATTAATTAATTATGGAATTAATTAATTATTAAAATTAGATATTGGTCAGATAATAGATTTGAACTTATTCCTAGACCTTTTCCTATTAGGAAAAGGTCTTGGCCTTTACCTATATATAGGACCCCTGGGGTGGGGTGAAAGGTATCCCATTGTCTCTCATTCTCTCAGAGATTTCTCCCAAAAGACTCCCACAAGTCTCCTGCTTCAAGAAGTCTTAGAGATATACCGGTGTAGCCGATTGGTGGTGTTCGCACAAGAGGGTTGCTGCGTTTTCAATCTTATTGGCAAGAAAAGGGGAATTGATCAAGGCTTTCTACAAAAGTAAGTTTTCTATGAAATCCTTGATCACTAGGATCAATCTAGTTGATCTTTTAGCATGTTTATAGCCTATGTACAGCCCTTTAAATAGAGATTTATTGCTGTAATATTTTGCAAATTGTATTGGTATTTCAATTAGAATCTAAGACTCTGAGTAGGTTCGGTAATACTTTCCGCTGCGTGGGGCTTTTATCCCTTCATAAAGACCAGTTCTGGAGGTTTTGAGGATGACCCATTGACTTCAGTTAACGCAAAGATTGATGCGTTGACCACTAAGATGGATGCGATGACAGCAAGCACAAGACCATTGATTGTGCTACTCAACACAGTTGGATGCGGAATCTGTGGAGAGGGACACACGCATGACTAGTGTCCTTCTAATCTAGAATCCGTCTTCTACGTGGGACCGCAAGGAGCTGTGCGCAACAACCCATTTTCGAACACATACAACCCAGGATGGAGGAATCACCCAAATTTCTCATGGAATGGTGACGCAAACAAACAGCCACAGCAAGGTAATACAAACTCTGCGCCAAGATTATTTAACTCTAACAATGAGTAATCATCGCAGGGCAAATTTCAGCGCAATATCAACGCAGAGGGTGGAAACCAAAGAGCATCATCTTCAAATGCGTTAGAAACAATGATAAAAGAATTTATGGCAAGCCAGAAGGAATACATGGCAAAGAATGATGCAGTGGTTAAAAGCCAAGCCGCATCCTTACGAAATCTGGAGATGCAGGTAGGACAGCTTGCGTCAGAACTCAAAAACAGACCTGTGGGAGCATTGCCTAGCAATACAGAAGATCCAAAAGGAAAGGAGCACTGCCACGCACTGACTCTCCGCAGTGGAAAACAGCTGCAGTCAAATGACCCTGCGTCAACGCAGGGAAATTAGACTAAAACCGCAACAGACAGCAACCAAGTGCAAGAAGAGAACGTACCTGAAGAAGAACCAAAAAAGAAAGAGACGCAAGCAGAAAAAGAACCTGACGCATACAAGCCCACAATTCCTTTTCCGCAAAGATTAAGAAAGAAGAATGACGAAGCCCAGTTCAAGAAATTTTTAAAACGCTTGCGAGAGCTTCACATCAACATTCCATTTGTGGAGGCATTGGAAAAAATGCCTAGCTACGCAAAGTTCTTGAAGGACATCTTGACAAATAAACGACCATGGAAAGAGTTTGAAACAGTTGCGTTGACAAATGAATGTAGCACAATACTTGCCAAGAAGCTCACACCTAAGTTAAAAGATCCTGGAAGCTTCACTATTCCTTGTTCAATAGGAGGGATTGATGTTGACAGAGCTTTTATGCGACCTCGGCGCAAGCATCAATTTAATGCCCTTGTCAGTTTACAAGCGCCTAGGGATTGGAGAAGCAAGACCAACCACTGTCACACTTTAGTTGGCAGATAGATCAGTGGTACATCCCGAAGGAAAAATTGAAGATGTTCTGGTAAAAGTTGACAAATTTATTTTTCTTGCAGATTTTAGCATACTTGACTATGAAGCTGACAGAGAAGTTCCCATTATTTTGGGAAGACCGTTCCTTGCGACTGGCCAGACATTAATTGATGTGCAAAAAGGAGAGCTAACCATGCGCATGAATGATCAAAAAGTGGTTTTTAATGTGCTCACCTCATTAAAATACCCAGATGACAACAAGGAATGCGACATGGTAGCACGCATAGATGTATGTTCCCCACTGGAAATACTGCAATTTAATGCGCTCAGAACTGCTCAAGACGAGACAAAGGAAGAACAAACCGATGATAATTGCATCCTAGCACAACCCACAAAAGCAATTCATGCGCTAGATCTCGAAGAAAGAATTCTCACCTTACCTTCCATAGCGCAACCACCTGCGCTAGAGCTCAAGCCACTCCCATCGCATTTGAAGTATAAGTTTTTGGGAGAAGAAGAATCTTTGCCTGTAATCATTTCATCAAAGCTAGATCAGCCGTAAGAAAGCCTTCTAATGCAGGTACTAGCAAGGCACAAGAGTGCTATTGGATGGAGTTTTGGAGACATCAAGGGAATTAGCCCCTCATATTGCATGCACAAAATTCGTTTGTTAGATGAATCAAATGAATTTATTGAGCGACAGAGAAGATTAAACCCTGCTATGATGGAAGTTGTGCGAAAGGAGATTATCAAATGGCTCGACGCAGGAGTAATTTACCCTATCGCAGACAGTAGATGGGTAAGTCCGGTGCAATGCGTACCAAAGAAAGGAGGAATGACGGTGGTAGCCAATGCAAACAACGAATTAATCCCATCACGAACCACGACTGGGTGGCGCAATGTATGGACTACCGCAAGCTCAACGCAATCACAAAGAAGGATCATTTTCCTTTTCCCTTCATTGATCAAATGCTGGATAGACTTGCGGGACAGACATACTATTGTTTTCTTGACGGATATTCAGGATATAACCAAATATCCATTACGCCAGAAGATCAGGAGAAGACAACTTTCACCTGCCCATATGGAACCTTTGCGTTTAGAAGAATGCCTTTTTGGGCTCTGCAATGCGCCAGGGACATTCCAAAGATGCATGATGGCCATTTTTTCAGAATTGCTAGAAAAATCAGTAGAAGTCTTCATGGATGACTTCTCAGTTTATGGAAAGTCTTTCGGAGATTGCCTAACGCAGCTGGAACGAGTTTTGGAGCGATGCGAGGAGACTAACCTAGTGTTGAATTGGGAGAAATGCCATTTTATGGTAGAAGAAGGCATAGTCCTAGGCCACCGCATATCAAGCGCAGGTATCGAAGTAGACAAGGCAAAAATAGATGTGATCGAAAAGTTGTCACCACCTACCTCTGTGAAAGGAATTTGAAGTTTCTTGGGTCACGCAGGTTTCTACCGCAGATTCATAAGGAACTTCTCGCATATCACCAAGCCATTATGCGCATTGTTGGAAACAAATAGAAGATTTGAATTTTTCAGAAGAATGCGCCAAGGCATTTGATGATCTGAAGCGTGCGCTAGTCACTGCGCCCATTCTCACAACCCCTGATTGGAAAGAACCATTTGTCCTAATGTGTGACGCGAGTGACGTGGCAGTTGGAGCAGTTCTGGCACAGAAAAAGGAGAAGTCACTTCACCCCATTTATTATGCCAACAAATCATTGAATGAAGCACAAAATAATTACACAACAACCGAGAAGAAATTATTGGCGGTTGTTTATGCTTTTGATAAATTTTGTGCTTATTTGATTGGCTCTAAAGTCACCGTCTACACAGATCATGCGGCAATCAAATACCTAATCACTAAGAAGGACGCAAAACCACGGTTGATTAGGTGGATTCTCTTGCTGAAAGAATTTGATTTAGAAATCAAGGACAAAAATGGGAGTGAGAACTTGGTCGCAGATCATTTATCGCGATTGGAAAATCCTGAGAAAGTGGACGCGTCAGATATCCCCATCACAGAGGAATTCCCTGATGAAAAGCCGCTTATGATTGAAGAAGAAGAACCATGGTTTGCGGACATAGCAAACAATCTCGACACAGGGGTCTTACCTGAAGATTACTCAGCGCAACATCGTAAGAAATTCTTCCATGAACTTAAATTTTACTTATGGGATGACCCTTACCTTTATCGCAGAGGACCAGACCAGATAATTAGAAGATGCGTTGGACGTGTAGATTCGTCGAGAATTTTAGAAGCATGCCATAAAGCTCCATATGGAGGACATTTTGGAGGCCAACGCACTGCGGGGAAAATATTACAATGTGGCTATTGGTGGCCTACGTTGTTCCAAGA
Organism: Luffa aegyptiaca; assembly: GCA_017139565.1. NCBI lineage: Eukaryota > Viridiplantae > Streptophyta > Magnoliopsida > Cucurbitales > Cucurbitaceae > Luffa > Luffa aegyptiaca. Next base: position 35,328,097 of record CM029397.1, read on the forward strand.
CGCAAAGAAACACGTGGATAAATGAGACAAGTGCCAACGCACAGGTAATATCAGCGCAAGAAACGAGATGCCGCATAATTATATAGTGGAAATTGAACCGTTTGATGTCTGGGGAATCGATTTTATGGGACCATTTCCATCATCGCAAGGATACCAGTACATCCTCCTCGCAGCCGACTATGTCACTAAGTGGGTAGAGGCAATTGCTTGCGTTAAAAGTGATGTGGCAACCGTGGCCAAGTTCCTTACGAAAAATATTTTCACAAGATTTGGAGTGCCACGACGACTTATCAGCGATGAAGGAACCCATTTTGTAAACAAGGTCATGACTAAGCCGTTGCAAAAATACAATGTCAAGCACCATATCGCAATAGCTTATCACCCCCAAAGCAATGGTCAAGCAGAGGTATCAAACAGGGAAATAAAAAGAATTATGGAGAAAGTGGTCAGCATAAATAGAAAGGACTCGGCGCAACATCTAGATGATGCGTTATGGGCATATCGCACGGCTTTCAAAACACCCATAGGGATGTCCCCTTATGCGTTAGTGTTTGGGAAAGCCTGCCACTTGCCTTTAGAGTTGGAATACAGAGCGCATTGGGCATTAAAACGCCTAAATTTTGATCCAGATGCAACAGGACAAGAAAGATTGCGCCAGCTCTCAGAGTTAGAAGAATTTAGAAGATGCGCTTATGAAAATGCCACGATCAACAGAGAAAAACAAAAACAGTGGCATGACAGGAGAATATGCAAAAAGGATCTTAAGGAAGGTATGAAAGTATTATTATTCAACTCTCGTTTACGTCTTTTCCAGGAAAGCTGAAATCAAGATGGTCAGGCCCTTACATTATCCACAAGATATATCCATATGGGGCTGTGGACCTACATTTTGCTGATCGGAAGAGAATTTTTAAGGTCAACGGACAACGAATAAAACCATACATTGATGGGACCTATGATGAGGTAGTTGAAATTATCATTCTAGAAGATCCACCATGAAGCAACAAGACAAAGATAGGTCTAGAACAAGAGTGCTCTCAGCTGCGTCAGGACCTAACGCAAGGCAAGAGCACCGCAGGTCAGAAGTTGTAATTATTTTCTTTCTTTCTGCATGTTTTATTTTATTGCGTTAGTATTTTGGTAGGTTAGAGCCTTAGGAAAAAAACCCTAGCGCATGTCCTTGTTCATCTGTACATTACTCGCATTGGAGGTGCAACCACAATCATTCCATATTTAATGAGCCGCACTACCCTCTGCTATTGCGCACTTCCCGAAGCAACACCGCCCACATTCCCCCACAAGTAATCATAACCTACTTACCTACGTGGGATGCGAAAGGGCCTCATTACCCAAAGCAAACACTCTCATGCGATGACTATAAATAAGGTTGCAATTCCTCCTTCCTCTCTTCATCTTCTTCGTGCAAAAACCCTTAACCCTTCCCTTCTCTCTCTCGCGAAGCCTTTCTCTGTCTTCACTGAAAGCCACCATGTCCGACTCACAGAACCTCTCCATCGCTGGTTATGCAGATTATGCACCTTGATCATCGCCGAAGGTGGAAGGACCTCATAGGGATGTCATCATCTCCTCTGACGAAGACAATGACAACCAACACAACGATGACCGTATGGATGAAGAAGAACCGGAAGTCATCGACGGAGAACAACCCGTCGAAAGCATAGAAACTCAGCTCGCCGCCGCACCGTCCACCTCCGGCGCAAACGTCACTGAAGTACTCGACATAGCACCATTAGACACCTCCACCTTCAACGTCCAACCGGTAGCCCTCCAACCAGCCCAAAATATACCCGCCCCACGTAACCTAACCCCATTTTCCTCCCCTTTCCCGTCCGTATCCCTTCTTCCACCTCCCAACTCTTCCGCTGCCCTAGCCTCAAACACCACCCCTTCATCTTCCTCCACTCCCACAAACGTTTCCAATCCCCTCCCACCATCAACCTCCGCAAACCCCACCTTTCCGCAGTTTTCTGAGCGGGAAGTGGTCGCATGGGACTCCCTATTGGGGGAGTTGGGCGAAGAAGGCGAAGCAATTCTCCAGCGAGAAGAAAGAGAAAGAGTTGCGGCAGAAGAAACTGCTCGCAAGACCGCCGCAGAAGAAGAAGCAGCCAGAGAAAGAGAACGCGCCAGCAAAGCGGCATAAGTCCAAGCTGCCGCAGAAGTCGCCGCAGCAAGTCTGGCTAAAATTGCGGCAGCCTTGGGCTCTCCAACGCGAAGATCAGAGTCCACAGATTCAGAAGATGACTTACCCCTAACCCATCGTCGCAACATCCGACCAACTGGGGTAGTCATCCGAGAGCCCTCAGAAAGACCTGTGGCAGGCTCGAGCAAGAAAAGAAAAGGGGCCCCCACCGCATCTAAAGGAAAAGGCAAAGAAAAAGTCGGCGAGCACAAGGGAAAATTCCAAGAAGAGAGGGGGTTTAGCTGCACACTCTCGCAATCCATGACGGATCAAATTTCCAACCGTAGATGGGAGACGGTCTGCGAAAACTTCCCCAACTACGCTCCTGCATTAGTGCATGATTTCTACCGAGCGCAGTGGCAAGAAGAAATCAATGAAGTATTGGTGCGTGGCCACCCCGTCGCATTCGCCTCTGTGTGCATCAACTGCATATTCGAACTATCAGACATGCTTGACGCAGAAGGCAATGCACTGCTGACCCACCTGGACGATGACTTTCCAAACGCAGTACTAACTGCGATGGCCCGACCAGGTGCTAAATGGGATGGCCATGGTGCTGCGGGGACCCTGAAGTCGCAGCTGTTGGACTTCGAGGCCACAGCTTGGATGCACTGGATGAAGAACCACACCATGCCCACAATGCATGATGCCACGTTGAGCATTCCGAGGGTGGTTCTCGTCTACTGCATTATGAAGGGAATCCCGCTTGACTTGGGTAAGATCATCAACGAAGCATTGCGCCAGACTGCTGCAAAACAAAAGGGCGCAATGTTTTGCCCCGGTCTCGTTACTCGACTCTGCCGTGCATCCGGCTTGCTGCCACAACCAGACGAAGAAATCTGACCCATGCAGAAGGATTTCGATGACCATTGGTGGACACGCATAACGCGCACCCACAACGTGCGTCTGCAAGCCCAAACCCAACGCCAAGTCCCCACATCCCAAGCAACAGAAGCTGCGCCTGCGCCTGAAGCACCAAAGAAAAAGAGACGCAAGCAAACTACGGGATGACACCCTCCACTGGCCGCAAGGACCCCTCAGCCAGATCCGCCGGCGCAGGACAACCCTGTCTGCACTCAAAATCAAGCGGCCTTGCTGCCACCACCACCGCCACCACCACCACCACCGCCGTCGTCACCTGTCTTCCAACAGACCCCTTCCATCCAGCCTAGCGAGGAAGTCCAAGAAGAACACTGCGAGGACCCCTTACCTGACCTTCCTCGGGGACATGAAAGCCCAACGCAGAGCTCCCTACCGCAAACCACGCCATCTGCCAGCGCAAGCACTGCTGCGCATGTTCCACAGCTCGATGTGGAAACAGCCCTTATCTTTTCCGAGCTGCGGCAGATGATTCAAGAAGTTGCGGAGCCCCTGCGCCAGTAACAGGAGAGGATATGCAACAGCAAGAACTGCTGCGGAAACAACAAGAGGAACTGTCGCAGCGAGTAAATGCCCTTGTCCTCTTCCTCATGCGATGGACAGAGTCTTTTGGCCGATTGCCAGTCACGCCAAATTTGTTCATGCGGCCACCTGCGCAACAAAGACCTAATGGCGCAAGTCCATCACAAGTGCGCGCTCCCCGAGCTTCTCCTACGTCGGGACAATTCCGATCACCTCCTCCACCGCCCCCGCAGGAGTAGAACATACTTCCCTGTTTTACTTGTTTTATTTTTTGTTTACGTTTAGATGATTGCGCCCACATTTTTGTAATTTTTTCCCGCATTTCATCAATATAGTTCGACGTTTATCTCATCGCAATTTGCTTTCTGCCTTGATATAATGTCTTAATCTAAAAAGTCTTTGCGTTAGCTCCTTCGCTCCAATCCGCGCATCTGAAGTTCTTAGTTTTCTTGCCCGCATTAGTTTATTGATTTTACCTCTGTCTTCATTTCCTTAGACCTTAAGGAAAATCCGTTCGCATTTTCGACCCTGTCGCACCTCAGCCTTAATCTCCTTAAGTCTTTGCGCTCCAGTTTAAGTTTTGGGGACAATGAGGACATTGTCCATTTTAAGTTTAGGGGAGTGCGATTGTCAGCGCATAAGTAAATCACGCATGCGTTCCTTTGGAATGCGGCGTGTTTGTAGCCAAGGGCATTTATGACACCCATAGTTTGCCACTGCGCGAAGATGCAACCGCATTCCATGAGCGTGTAAGACAGTAAAAAAATGTAATGCCCGTAGTTGGATACCTTTCATCACAAATGTGGGTAAGCCAAAATGAAAGCATGCGTTTTTATGTCTATTGCCTACTTAAAATATATATATATATTTATATATTTATATAAAATTTTTATGCGCCCAGGACATAAGGAGAAGATTGGCTGAGTTAGCGTAAGGTAGAATCTAAGCGCAAGGAACTTTCCTTAAGCAATGAAGGAAATTTTGCAAAAGTTTAATCCTGTTTAGTAATGCGCAAAAGAAATCAAGAGAAAGGAGGATGAGAGGATCAAAGGCGTTGAAGAGCTAAGTGACCCTCGCAGAGTTGATAATAGGCATTGCTTGGGGACAAGCAATAGTTTAAGTTTGGGGGTTTGATAACTTGCAAAAAGCAAGTTATTTATCCTTTAAACTTAAGCTAAAACAAGGCAAAAAGATACATTGATGCGTTACTCCAGCGCAGTAAGGAATGAATATGCGATGATTTTATGCGATAGGCTATATTTATGTATGCGGTGAGAAATTATAAAAATAAAAGGTGCTAACGCAATTAATTCAGTTGTTTGTTGCCCAAGTTTCTCTCAGCGCAGACACACATCCCAAGACGATCATGAGACAGACAAGATGGATGAAAGGACCATGCTGACACACTGACGCGCAAGTGGGCTGAAAACATGCAAGTGGGCTGAAGATGACTGAAGCAAGTCTCTAATTCCTTGGAGAAGTTAGTTTCCTTCGCCTATAAATAGAAGCCACCTGCTCAAAGGAAATACACACAATATATACGAAAGAGAAGGGAAAAGACGAAGATCAAGCAACAAGGAGAAAGAGAAATCACAGAAAGCTATGATTAAGAGTAGTCTTGCATTTGCAATGTATTGCGTGATGTATTGTTCTGCTCGCATGAGCTAATTTTTTCGTCAAGGCTTAGCGCAAGCACCCATGCGGTGATAAGTCTATTTTGTAAGCGCATACTTTGATTTAATGAAACATTATTGCCTTCTACTTAGTTGCGATACTATTTTCATTACTAACTCCCGCCTGGCCAGCTGGATGCGGTAGCAGCATGCTAAATCCCGGACAGGTAATGAATGCAGACATATCTAAGTAGAACAAGTTAGCGCATTGCATGTAGTCTTGGTAGCATTAGATAAATACTACAGCTAAAAGATAGTGCATAAATGAGCTTTGATTGCGTTAAGACTAACGCAGTCCCTTGTAAGTTGCTAAGAGAACTAAGTCCACACATGAACTAGCCAAACAAACATTTGATAGTTTTTTTTTGCCAAACGCAGAAGTAGTACCGGAAGGGAAGCTTGTGATTTTTTCTCACTTAGGAATTAATGGATCAATAGTCATGGTATGCGCTACAAGGTTCTTATAAACGCATGAGGTTGCGACCGCAACAGCCTTGATACTATTCTCCTTAAGACTTCACTTTTACTCTCATCGCATGTTTTACTTTCTGCAATAGTTATTTCTCATACTCTTTTATTTAGTTTTTTATAATATCATGCGTCTTTGAGTTCAGATCAGCGAAAATTATTAAAACTTTACAACTACCCTTTCCCTATGGATTTGACCCTAGACTCACTAGGTATTACTTGATTTTGTCAATTTATACTTGGATTGATAAATATCTGCGACAATTTTGCATTAATTTTCTAAGCATACTGACAATCGATCATATGCTCTTCACCACAATAGACACATGATTCTTCTGTAACTTGATTTACAGCTGCAGCAGGCTCCACCACTGGCGGCTGCTGAACATTGTTTACCACAGTTATGTTTTTAAGAGCATTAGCAAACATTGCAATATCGACCCTAATGGGAGACACACCATCAACTTCTATCACACTCTTAACTTTCTTACTAGAGCCTCTAACATCTGACCATTGACAACTGTAGGTTGATATTCTCTCTAAAATTTCATAAACTTCATTAAAAGTTTTTGCCAAAAGGGCCTCTCTCGCAGAAGCATCAACCATACACTGGGTTGCAATGTTTATCCCATTGTAAAATATCTCTATTTGAATACAATGTGGTAAACAGTGGTGGGGACACTTTCGCAAAAGCTCCTTAAACCTTTCCCAAGCCTCACTAAAAGTTTCTTCCTCATTCTGCCTAAATCCCACTATTTCACTCCTCAACTTGGCACTCCTAATTGGTGGAAAATACTTACTAAGAAATTTCTCTACTAGCTCATTCCAACTACTTATTGATCCTGAAGCAAGAGAATTCAACCACACTTTTGCTCCATCTCTAAGAGAATAAGGGAATAGGGTTAATCTAAGGGCATCTCTAGACACTCCCTGGATAACAAATGAATCACTAACTCCTAGAAAAGACTTAAGATGAAGATGGGGGTCCTCAGATGATAAACCATGGAATTGGCCAATCATCTATAACATGTGAAACATGACCGGTTTCAATTCGAAGTTTGCTACCTCAATTGCTGGACGCATTATCACTGGATTCAACTTGTCAAACATTGGAAAAGCATATGCTCGAATGGCTCTGGCCCTATCATTCGCTACAAGAATAGGGTTCTCAGCCTGATTATTTTGCTGTCCATTTTCTCCAGCGGTGGACTTTGCTGCATCGCACAGTTCCTCTTCGAGATTCACTTGAATTTCTTGAAAATCTAATCCCAAAGGGATCGCTCATACACCAAACTCACACCTACAAAACAAAAAGAAACAGTCAAAAAGTTCATGCACCAAATCACCAAAAATACACAAAAAAAAAAATCAATCAAATAAAACAATTTCAAGTCCCCGGCAACGGCGCCAAAAACTTGTTGCCATTCTGAAGTGGTTAAAAATATGAGATAAATTAACTCCGGAATACTGTGCAAGTATACACAATCTAGCAGCAAGTGATAAGTATTTATCGTATCCACAGGGTCTTGAATTGACTACCTCTATTGATTTAATTTGCCTTTTTAGTGATTTCAAATTGTTGGTTAAATTGATTGGGTTTTTAAAATGCTGAAACAAAATAAATAAGAAAGCAGTAAATGATTACGACTAGAGAAAACAGAATGGAAACAGATACAGGTTAAGACTTCTGTAATTGTTTATAAAGATGATCCAGCAATTCTTTTGATCCATCAATCTCATGCAGTATTATCAGCGGGATCCTCCCGGAACTCTAGATTTTTTGGAATATGTTTCAACTCAAATGAAGCTCTACCGATCAAGCGTTAGGCAATTGACTATCCCTAGTTCAACTGCTGGCGTTCACCAACTCATAATGGTCTAATGTGAATTATCGCCACACAACTTCTAAATCATCCCTGAAACTAGGAGAAGTTATACATACTGGCTAGCTAGGCGGGCACATAATGAAATTGAAGAACAACGATAACTCAAGATGATCATAATCAAATAGAATTTCCAGATTTTATAAATATAATAATCACATAATTCTTAACCTATGCCTACAAAGCAATTAGTTCATGATTGAAAACATAAAATGCGTTACAATCTCGATAAGCACATCCATAATGCGAAATACACAAGAAATACTAATCCTTTTAGTAATTGGGGAGATGAAACGGCTGCTCCAAACCTCCAAGAACATGGAAGAACTTCGTCTTCTTGAGTTGAATCGCAAATGGTCTTCTTAGATCTCCACTCTGCCGTCAATTCGACCTCCGGCCGATTGATTCGGTCTCCAAGTCGTGAATGAATTTATCTTTGACGGCTCCTTCTTTTATAAGATGAGGTTTAACCTAATTAGGTTAAATTGGACACGTGGCAGGCTCTCCAAGCTTCTTAGATCCGTAATTAATTAAGCTAACGCCACTTTATAAAATGGATTACGAACTGCTTACGTGGAAGTTTTGCTCCCTACTTTGCTGGATCACAGATTTTGCTCCCTCAAGTAGCTCAGCAATATTTTTTGCACAAAATAACTTCCAAAGCCTCCATTCTTCTAAATAGGTTAAAACATATAATATTCATCTAAAAGCACACCTATTTGACACAAATGACACACAAATCACTATAGAAATAAGGCCTAAATAACTTCCTTTTGGAGAGTTATCATCAATCTATCTAAGTCTAATCCTATTATAACAATTATGGAAAGGATTCAACTGCAATGTTTTAGGTGAATTAAACTCCTTTTAATAAACCCGGCAACATTGCAAGTCAACATAACTATGGTTAATTCAACTCAAGGTTCGGGTCAGTTTCCAGGTAGGAGGTGTTCCGTAAACCTTCATCTTAAATACCCCCAGCCTTAGACAGAACTTTACCGAGAGAGTTCCCTTATAACCATAGTAATGTAAAGTCTTTACTCTAAAGATCAAGGTATATTAAACTCTTTTAACAAACCTAGTGACATTGCATGCTAACATTTAACTATGATTAATCCAACTTCGGTGTTCCGGGTCAGTTTCGAGGTAGGAGGTGTTCCGTAAACCGTCATCTTAAGTGCCTCCAACCTTAGACAGAACTTAACCGGTGGAGTTCCCTTATAATCACGCAATGTTTTTCCTACTTAGTCAATTAAAACTATTTTTAATACTAAGTAAGGAAATAATTCTAATCCTATTAGAAAATGATCTAGGTCTAATTAATTTTAAACAATTTAAAATTAATCCAATTTATCCTATGATCTTATGTTTGCATGCAATTCTTGATTATAGATTAACGGTTTCTAATCATTAATATAAAACTATTTCAAATTTTAATGATTAATCCTATAATCAAGAATCTAGGGTTTAATTCATTTAACAATCTCATTCAAATTAAATAATTAAACTATACCTATTGCATCGAATGGAAAAATAATATAACAATTATATTAATTACTATGGATGTTTCATGCATGCTTCATGCAATACTGATTTTCTTTTAATATAGCAATTATAAGCCAATCAAGAAAATCAATCAAGCATGCTGCATTCATCACATTAAACATAACTATTTATATTTAATCTAAGTAATGACATACTTCATGCTTTATTATTTTCATATAATTAATATACACTTATACTAAAAAATATGAGAAATTCCATGCATTTAAAACATACATTATAACAATTTATAATATATAAAATAAATGCATGAGCATGTTTATAACCTAAGGTGGGATTAAATATTCTATATGACATCCATAAAGCATATAAATAGCAATTGAATCGGTTAATTTTGCCCCTAGGATAAAATAAAGCATTAAATTACAATAATTTTAGCTAAATTTTATCATAAAATCCTTTTGTAGCTCCAAAATTTAGTCTAAACAACACGAACTGACCCGAACAGCCTCGAACCGGCCTCCAAAATCACGAACCAAGTCAAAATCCAACTGAACCGGACCAAATCGGTCCCAACCCAGCCAGACCGTGCAAACCAGACCGCCTAGCCGTTGAACCGCCCGAACCACGTCCTCTCGAAACCCTAACGCGTGCCGCACATCGTGATAGCGTCGAGACGCTTGCATCGCAGCATCCCGATGCTGCATCTCGGTCTGGTCTTACCGCCTGTGGAATCGAGACAGCATCGAGATGCTTTTGAACAGCGTCCCGTCGCTGATGCGTCTGGAGCACGATCTGGGCAAAAACAGCATCTTCGTTTGGTTTTTATCTTCGATTGCAGCCGCGGTTTCTTCGATTTTCATCTCATAAAAGCTTAATCTAGACCCGAACGTACATATGACTCGATTTTACATAAAATACCCGAAACACCAGGCCCTTACATGATCAAAATCACATAAAAATAAAATCTATGGCCATAAAATTAACATAAACAGTTCAATGCAAACCGAACATACACTATGCAAAAATCCCACCTATTAGAGCCTATCGCAAATTTTAATATCAATTAATAGAGACAACGAAGGCTCTGATGTCGATTGAAGGGGATGAAAGCCCCTGCGCAGCGGAAGCGCATCGATAGGACCTTGTGTCGTATATTAATTAATATCAAAATACTGTTACGAAAAGGCAAAACGAAACTTTAAACATGCTTTAAAGCCGCTGAAAAATGCCATAAACATGCTGAAAAAACTAGAAAATAAAACTACTTTTATTTTCATGCTTTTCTAAAGAAAAGGGAAAGAACCGGTTATAAACCTTCGTTGTAGACTAGACTGTTCTTCGCCAACGACGCTTCAACGAACAAAAACGCAGCAAGCTCCTTGTTCTTCTTCGCTGGAAAATTCCTCTCAAGAACACAATAACCAAAGAGGTTACACCGGTATGTCTCTAAGTCTAGGAGGCAATAGACTGGTGGGAATCTTTCTCTAATAGGGAGGCTAGAGAGAATTCTAGGGTCTTGTCTTGTGAGTCTAAGAGGAAGATTGCTATTAGACCATTAGGTCTAGTGTTCTATTTATAGAAGAGAGGCCAAGAATAAAATATTCAATTAAATCAATCACTTCCATAATTGATTCAATCTTATTCCATAATTAACCAATTCCATAATTGATTAATCTTTTTCCATAAATGATTGACCACTTCCATAAGTGATTTAATCATTTCCATAAACGATTGATCACTTCCATAAGTGATTTAATCATTCTCATATTTGATTTATTCCCGATTAATGCATTCTTTAATTAATTAACCACCAATTAAATATCACATATTTAATTTCCGACCTTGAATTAATTAATTTTGCCCAATTAGATTTTAGGCCTTAAATTAATTAATTCATATTTGAACTCTTTCAAATTTCCATAAATTTAATGTGACTCAAATTCATATTAATATTTGAATTTCTTCAAATATTCATCTCTCTCATAATAATATATCAATATATATTACATTGTTTCCCTTAGTAAATTGAACACTTTCAATTTACATTTATTACTTAGTTGCCTCAAATTACTTTATGAGCTACTAGTGGGACCTAATGGACCTGCAGATCAGAAGCTCCAACGATGTGAGATTAATTGGTCAAACTCATTGATCAAATTAATCAATATTCGTTAACTGTGTGTACATTCCACTATAGACTCACAGTTGCACTCTTCTCACTGCAGACATATTTTCTGTGTCCACAGACATAAACCAGTAACGACTAGTTAGTCCTTCACGAGTGTCCGTAACACCAGCTGAGTCAAATTACCGTTTTACCCCTGGGTTACTTCTATTTTCTTAAGTACCAGTTCTCCTCTAATGAACAACCTGTTTGTGGTCCTACCATCAAACAGAAAACCCTCTCGTGCCATTGAGAGGGTAGGGCCATCTGTTCAAGACTCGGAGTCACCACTTAAGGGAACACTCATCTGCTTCCCTAAAGTCGGGAAGGAGTGAATTCCTTCTTGTATGATTATGTTCCCAGATCCCCACTCGTTCTTGTCCCCAAAATGGTAGGCTTATTGAGTCGACGTATTGGCCACTCTCACCCATACAAATCAAAGGACAATCCCTCATGAGCAAGAGTCCATAATCAACTCAGGATTAAGACTAAGTTGTCTAGGTCGTCCTAGCGAAATAGAAAACCAACTAGTTAACGGTGTTATAACTAGTGGTTACTATTTCGCGGTCCGGTCTTATTCAAACTCATTGCATAAGATACCCCCATTAGCGTGTCTCCTACACAAACGCGTTGGATCATAGCGTTTGTATCAAATACAAAGTGGGTCGTATCCATAGTGTCACCAGCATAAGGCACCCAGTCTTATCCCTATACTATAGACCCTTTAGGCTGTTTCTTGAACAGTGATCCCCATATGTCGCTACATATAGTTCAAGACTCATATTACAGCCTAGGATGTCTAGTTTATTGGATTAGGGTTATTTTAGGCAAAGACAAACATAAATAACTAATAACATTTAATGGAAAAATATATCAATATTATTTCATTAATATTCGATCAACGGTTGCATTCACTATCTACGAGTTTTAGGGCATAAAACCCAACAATTATTAATTAAAATGTTTAATTAATTTTGGTTTAAATCTTTACTTGAGATTGATTAAAATTTTTTTATAAGATTTTAGTGGATTTTGGTGAATATTGGTTTTCATTTTATAAACCTTTAAACCAAAAGAAGTAAATTTTCCCATGTTGACACCAAGTCTATGACTAAACACTCAAATTCATTTGTTGTCTTGATATGGTGATTAAGTGTGCATGTTATGGTTGTTTAAAAGAACGAGAATGGTTGAGAAACATGGATTGTTGCTGATATACTTCATTCTCTCTAAAACACAACATTATCTCTCTAAACTTTGCTTGAGTTACCAAGCTTCTCTCTCTAGAAATTCATCACGAATTCGAGTCCCACAACTCGTTCTAAGGCCGGAGCATAGCGCGGAAGACTCTCGTGGTCGTCTACAACCGGTTTGTGCAATGAATTCATCCACGAATTGCTTCAATTTCGGCTAAAAAGGTTGGCAACTTTGAAACTCTATTTTTGGTTTAAAGAATACATGTTTTTCATAACTAAAATTAAACAAAATTTGAGTGTTTCGATCGAAATTGCTTCCTCTTGTGTATTGTACTCTCCTTCAATTGGTATCAGAGCATGATTTGGGCACTCAATTTCGTTTAATTTTAGCTTGGTGGGTTGAATTTTGCATATGATGTATGCTTGGTTACTAAAATGGGCTTATTAGGATTTTGGCATCAAATTAGCTTTAAATTCGTGGATGAAAGTTGTAATTGCCTACATGTTTATGGGCATATATGTCTTCGCTTGAGTCTGTAAAAATTTGGGAGTTAATAGAGTTGAAATTAGGCTGTAATCGAAGACAGAAGACGACTTGTTCGCTGGCCGAAAAACAAAGCACGAAGAAATCTAGGCTACTGTATGAACAGCGTCGCGATGCTGTTAAACATTCAAAGGCACGTTTGAAGATTCAAATGGTGGTTCAGGATGTTCGATTTTCTTCGGTCTAGTTCACCGTTTCTCGGTCCGGTTCAACCTTTTCCAGACCGGTTCAAGCCAATTTCAACCTCCATTGGTTCGGCTCAAGAAAATTCAAGCTAGTTCGGGCCGGTTCGAATGGTTCGGGAGTAGTTGGAGAATATTGTTTCAATTATTATTGTAATAATTTAGGTATTTGCTTGATTAGGATGCCAAAATCGGTCCATTTTAGTGTGTTTAATTTATTATGCATTGTCGATGTATGTTTAAATTAAATTAGAATCTAATATGCAAATTGTATGTCATATAGATTTAAAATCCCACCATAGGAAAGCATGTATCATGCATTAGTAATTATTATAAGTGTTATAATAAAAGGATATGCATGAATTAGAGTTTCGTGTTTAGATGCATGTTTTATGTTCTAAATTTCGTTTAGCTTGATTAGTATAAGTGTTATATGAATAAACGAAAATGGACAAGCATGCAACATGAAACCACCTTAGCATAGATGAATGTTATAGATTTATCGTTCTTTATAAAGTGTTATAAACCGAGATAGACGTTAAAATCTATAACAAGATAATTGCATGCTCACTTAGGGTCAATGAACCTCAAACTCGAACGATTTGCATAGAATAGGTCGATATCTTGTAAAGCTAAGGTTACAAGAGAACTCACCCGGCGAGATGCTGTGTAAGGCTGGAGGTATTTAAGATAACGGTTTACGGAATACCTCCAACCTGGGCATCGAGCCGGTACTTGAGTTAGGTTAACCTAAGTTTTATGAGCATGCATGAGCGATGGAAGGTTTAAAAGAGTTTATCACCTAGACATCATAAGTATAAAGTTGTTATACACACCTAGACGTAGGTTGCTTTTAAATGGTGCTTTGTATAACTTGAATACTTGATTGTTGGTGTGTGTCTAGCTGAAATGTGGAGGTTAGAAAAGATGGTAAATAATGATCAAGATAAATTCAGCCAACCTACTTCAAGTATACACTATCGCACGTAGTAATAAAAACTTTAGAAGTATTCCAAGGGTATCGATCCCACGAGGACTAAATTGGAAACACAAATTTGAAGAAGAAAACTGCTCAAAGATTGCTTGAATAAAGTAATTGATAGCGAGGAGAAAGGCCGCTATTTTAGTCCTAAATTAATAAGCTTTGGTATGCTTTTATAGTGTTTTTATATAGAATATTTAATTAATTTCATTATTTTGTCCCTAGGAGAAATTTGTGGAAAATTGGAGAAAAAAAGGCCAAATATGTGAATTTCAAGCCATAATCTCCAAGATGGGTCAAGAAGGAAGCCCAAGATTTATCATGCTAAGTATTGGGCCAAGAAGAATTGGAGGAAGCCCAAAAATCTGCTCAATCCACCCTCAAGATGGTTCTAGAATCGTCACAGCGTCGCGACGCTAGGAGGACAGCGACGCGACGCTGTCCATTTCTTGCCGCCCAAGTCGCAGGGACGTCACAGCATCGCAACGCTGTGATGTCAGCGTCGCGACGCTACCCCATTTCCAAGCCTATAAAAGGCGCCCCTTGGCTCCCCATTTTGGCATCAATGATTCCACAATTCATTCCTTTCCTCTCCTTTAGCATTCTTTCAAGGCTGTTAAGCCTTTTTGAGGGTCGAGTGTGAGATTTTTGTGAGAAATTTTGTAACGAGCATTTTAGGAGGCTCGGGAGAGTGGTTCGAAAGGGCTCCATAGCACAAGTAAGGGGTTCTCGATGGTCACTTTCCTTACTCTTATTTTGCTCTATTTTATGCTTTATAAAATGTACATTTGGGAGATTTTGACCATGTATAGCTAATCCCGTTTTGGGGTCTTGGAATGAAAGTTTATAGATAATTGTTATTATAATTGCATATCTCTTGTCCAATTACTAGTTATTTGTATGGATATTCATAATGCTTTATATGATCTGGCCAATTATATAATGAATTGATTCCTAATGGAAACTTGACAGAGAGAAATTAGGATAGATCATAATCCATGCAACTGAGTTTAACTGCTCGTAGTGACAGCGAGAGTAGTTGGTTAGACTTAGATTCCGATAATGAATCAGAGCGTATTAATTAACAAATTTAATAGCGCTAAAGACACTTAGGTTATTGTTGGGTTTCCAAAGTGGGTAAAAATATAGTAAAAATAGACTTTATAATCTCTGTGCAAGCATACACAATCTGCAGCAAGTAATAAGTATTTATCGAATCCACGGGGCTGAATAGCTCTCACTTTATCTATCTTGTATAATCCTTTAATGGTTTCAAAGGTGGTTAAAATGATTGATTTTGATAAAATGCTGAAGCAAAAGAAATGACAGAACAGAAAGTAAACAAATAAAGCAGACATATTAGAAACAGGCGTTGGTCAGGACTTAGTAATTGTTTTAAAAGATGCTCTAGCAATATTATTGATTAGGCAAAACTCTTGCAGTATTATCAGCAGGATCCTCCCGGAACTCTGGATGGAATGTGTTTCAACTCCAATGACGTGCTACCAATCAAACACTAGGCAACTGGCTATCCCTAACTCAGTCACTGGCGTTCACCAATACACAATAATCTAGTGTGATTAAATGCCACACACTTCTCAAATCATCCTTGAAACTAAAAAGTGGTATTCATACCGGCTGGCCAGGCGGGCACAAAATATATATATGCTCAACAAATAATCAAGATGCTCAAATCAACATATATTGTTTAGAGAATAAGGCACGACAATTACATGACTCCTAACCAACACCTAAGCAAATTTAGTTCATAAAGCTCATGATAACACACGCTACAATCTGAGTATGTGCATCCATAACTACAAGAAATGACAAGAAAATACTAATTCCCTCGGTCAAATCCGTAGTTGATGGTCTTCTTCAAGTCTCCAATCTTTCCTCCTCTATTCGGCTCCCAATGATGGAAATGAGAAATGATCTCTTCTCCCAAAAGTGGAATGTCTTGACTTGAACGACTTTTCCCTTTTAAAGAATGAAGACAAGCTCAAATTAGGTCAATCTGGACACGTGGATGGCTCTCCTTGCTTCTTAAATCCGAAAATAGCTTAACTAACTTCAGTTCATTAAAATGGCTAACGAGCTATGACGTGGCAGTTTTGCTCTCTGTTTTGCTGGATCACAGATTTTGCTCCCTCAAGTCGCTAAGCAATATATTCTGCACAAAATAACTTCCAAAGCATCCATTCTTCCAAATGGGTTAAAACATATAATATTCATCTAAAAGCAACCCTATTTAGCACAAATGACACACAAATCACTATAAAACTAAGGCCTAAATAACTCCCTTTTGGAGAGTTATCATACCCCCAAACTTGAACTATTGCGCGTCCCGAGCAATACTAACCAACACTCCCTTGAGAATTCAAAACATCAGACAAAGCACAACTCAATCAAAACAGATAATCCATCACTACCTTCAGCCTTTACCTGAGCATTCTGGAAAACCAAGTACTGCTGCAGCAAAATAATTCCTCCGGCATGGACAAACAATCACCACTTTTAACTTAATCCTAAGAACTTGCCACAACCTAGCTTTATTATCAGACATATTAAAACACATTTTTAAGGGGTTTATATTTTAGTTTGTTTTTGTTCTTCAGACTTAAAGCAGCCCTATAGTCATGAGCTCTTAAGCATGGGATGACCCACTTGATGGTGCAGTATACCCTTGCCTCAAACTCATCACCAACTAGGCTAGATACTCATTGTTTGCTAAAACATCCTTAGTTATTATATCCCTTGCTTCTCAGAATGACAACATTTTATGATGAAGCTCACCTAAGCCTTGGGAGACAGAAAACTGTTAGATTATCATTCATCCTTCAAAACTTTTGCTCCATGAATTTTCTCAGCAAATCATTTTTTTTTCTTTTTTAGATTTCCTAGGTTACCTTTTGACGCAAAGACAAAATGTGGGTATCACAAATGTCCCTGGTTACTCAACAACCTAGCAAATGATTTAATGAAGGAGAAGAATGCTCAAGCAAAACAATTGGAGTAGCAAAAAGTCCCCCAAACTTGAATTATTCATTGTCCCCAATGAATCATTAATTTTATGAATTAGACCCCCAAACTTAAATATTTCTATCTGAATTTTAAACTAAGCGTGGGACTAGAATTTAGCTTAAAGTGGATCACATAAGTCAACACTACCTCAAAATCTTCTTGCCGCAACAACGACCAGGCCAGAAGAAATGCTTAAGCAAGAGGTTTCTGGAGATCATAATACCTTGATCTAATTAAGCTAACTAGTCCAAGCTTCAAAAGTTCAGAAGAAAATTAGTTAAGTTAGGAATACTCAGTGTCATAGAACAGAAACACTATTGCAAATTTCATTAAAAATAAAAGAAAGAAAATTACATCCGCAGATATATTTTTTTTCGGTGGTTTAGAAGCAGAAAAAACTAAAAAGAAGCAGAAACAGAAACAAACAAAAGATTGTGGTCAGAAATGCGCGATCAACAAAAATATTTCAACAAAAATAATGCGCGCCCAAATTTTTCTCTTCAATCCTCCTGACCAGGATCTTCTTCTTCATCTCCTTCTCTCTCGACAGGCTGTGGCAAAATCCAAGGGTTCAATAGGTCATCAAGGAATATTGGGAAGGCCGGATATGGTTTAGAAAAGTTAGACTGCAAGGCCCCCCTCAACGCGACATCCCTTCTCTCCACATAAATCCAGAAGGTTTGGAATTGCCTTTCGGCAAACTCCATCCTGCTGGAATGCATTTGTAATTGCTCCTGCATTTGATGGATGTCGCACACCAAACCGCCTTGGCATGCCTCTTGTGTCCTTTGAAGCCTAGCCGGGTTTGGCGTGTCGATTATTCCCTTGTCCATTAGAGTGACATCATCTGTATTCATTGGAACCCCTGTCCTTTGGCATAACATCGTTATGGTGTTACGGAAAAATAGCTTCCCTACCTTCTTCCGCCAGCAATCATAAATTTCACTAGAAATGATCTTGCCCACATCAATGCTCATGGAACGAAGAATAGCAAACACAAGAAGTACCCGATCTCGAGACACCGTCGAATCGTGAGTTGTCGGAAGCAAACGCAACTTAATGAAGCCCATCCATGTATTGGCTTCGCTCTTCAGATAAGCCGCTTGAAACGTGCGTTTTTCTGTCTTCGACAGTCTCCACTGAGCCCCTTCAATGCCAACTTCCCGGACAGCCGCATTTAACTGATCATTAGATGGTGCTACCACCATCTCATTGAATCCCGCGTGCGAAAAGTCCTAAAGGTTGAAAAGAGAATTGATGGCCCCTGGACTCCAGTAACGGGCACCCCTCGGATGATAACCTGAAAACCTTCCTGATCATCTATATTTGCATAAAATTCACGGACAATATTGGAATTGACCGGCTCTGGCTTTGCACAGAACTTATTCTAGCCATGGTTTGCTATTCCTGTTCGCAAGAAACGCGGCAGATCATCACCAAATCCCCGTTCAAACAAAAAGTCCCTTTTCAGCATCTCTATATACTTTGCTCAGGCAACATTATTGATGAAGCGGTTGTACGACAACCGCGGCTCCTCAGTTTCAATATCTTCAGCTTCAGCCGATGCTTCAGCAATACCTTTGCCCTTGTCTTCCCTCTGTTTGGGCAAAATTTCCTCCTCCATTTTCTTTCCTGTTTCTTCTCTCGCTTTATCTTCTGCCTCCTTTTTCTCCCATTCTTCTTTCTCCGTATTCTCTTTCTCAGAATCAGTTGTCGACGGCGAAGGAGTATCAGTCCGGACTACCTTGACACGACTGGCTTTCTGCTTCCGACGGCGACGACGGGGCACCTCCGACATAAGAACTTCAACCTGAGCTTCTTGCTCTTGAACTCTCTGTGGAATTCCTCCCTCTGGCACATCCTCTGCTCGTTTTTCTTGAACTTCTTGCGGATTTTCGACTATCGGCTCAGTATGTCCATTGTTTTGTTTCTCAGGTTCCTTCGGATTTTCCTCCTCAACCACAACATCAGCAATATTTTCAACTACCTTTTGCACTACCTCTTCAGCTTCAGCCCTCTGCTGTCTTCTTCGCCTCTTGGCTTCTTTCTCTTCTGGTGTTTTCCTTTTCTTTGCTTTTGTCCTTGGTGCCTCAGGGGTAATCGGCACCTCTTCTTCCTCATTGTCTCTTTCCCTCCTTCCTCTCGTTTTCGCCATTGTGGACTCAAGGAATTTTACAGTAAACGGATGCAAAAGGAAAGACGAGAACGACAAGGGATGACAGCAAGAAGATGAAGTGAAAAGAAACTTACCAAAGGCTTTGAATAAATAGGGCTTCAGCAAATAGAATCCTAATCAAAAGATTTTGCCCCTAATTAAATAAAATTACCGTTTTAATTTGCATGTAATCATGAATTATTAAATTAAAAAAAAACTGTAGAAATTGCCCCATGGGAAATCTTCCTCGCGCTGGCCAACGGCTAGATCAACATTGCGTGACAAATGGAAGCACCAGATGCACCACCCGATTTACCTGCCCACGGAAAAATTAAGTACCAAACGGTAAAATCATTTAATTTACAATCTATCCTCTTTATATTTGGACGATACGGTTGCTCTAACCAAAAGATTGCAAAAACAAACTGAACAACAAAATCTCCTTCTAGAAGAATCTTTTCACACGGGAATATTCAAATTCAAACCGCCAAAATCAAATCTAATATTATTTAATCCTTAACTGAATAAATCAGGAAAAATATTCTAAACAGAAATCAAGCAACTGAAAATACAACTCAATAAAAAATCTAAACTAAACTAATCAAATTAAATTAAATATAAACAAAACTGGCAAAAATAAACATACACAAAAAATAAAATCTACGGAAATTAAAAAAAAAA
Source organism: Luffa aegyptiaca (assembly GCA_017139565.1). Classification (NCBI taxonomy): domain Eukaryota; kingdom Viridiplantae; phylum Streptophyta; class Magnoliopsida; order Cucurbitales; family Cucurbitaceae; genus Luffa; species Luffa aegyptiaca. The sequence goes on from CM029397.1 coordinate 35,348,156, forward strand.
CAATGAATTAAAATAAATCAGATAAGATCCAAACAAACCAAATTTCATTTAAAATAACTCGAATTAAAATAAAACCAAATCAGCGAAAAATAAAATCGCAACAAACACTGGGAGCTCAAAATATTGCTATGTGAAATGCTCCCACAAAATTCTCGCTCTCTCATCCATCAACCAACTTTAGGGAAGGATATTTCAACTGGAACTCCTCTCCCCAGTAATGTTTCACACGCTGTCCATTAACTTTGAACACTCTCCCATCCTTTTCATCTCTCAAAGTAATTGCTCCATGGGGAAAAACTTCAATCACAACAAACGGCCCAAACCATTTGGATTTTAGTTTCCCAAGAAACAATTTTAATCTAGAATTATAAAGCAAGACTCTCTGACCCTTGACAAAATCCTTGGGTTTAAGTTTCTTATCATGCCACAGCTTAGTCTTTTCTTTATAAATTTTCGCATTTTCATAAGAAAACTGGTGAAATTCCTCCAACTCGTTAAGCTGCAGCATTTTTATTGCCCCTGCACGACTCAGATCAAAATTCAATTTTTTCAAAGCCCAAAACATTTTATGCTCAAGCTCTAATGGTAGATGACAAGCTTTCCCATATACTAACCTATAGGGAGACATACCTAGAGGAGTCTTATAGGTCGTCCTATAAGCCCAAAGAGTCTCATCTAACCGAAAAGACCAGTCTTTCCTAGATGGATGGACTACTTTTTCTAAAATTGATTTGATTTCCCTATTACTAATCTCAGCTTGACCGTTTGCTTGTGGGTGATAAGGAGTGGCTATCCTGTGCTTAATTCCATACTTGGCTAAAAGCTTAGTTAAGACATTATTAACAAAATGTGTACCCTTGTCACTCACTAGAGCTCTAGGTGTCCCAAACCGTGCAAAAATGTGCGATTGAAGAAACCGTGATACTGTCTTGGCATCATTCTAATGGCATGCAATGGCCTCCACCCCATTTGGACACGTAATCAACTGCCAATAAGATAAAAACATTACCATTAGAAGGGGGAAATGGCCCCATAAAATCAATACCCCATACATCAAATAATTCTAATTCTAAGATGTAAGTAAGAGGCATTTCATCTCTAGGTCCTAAATTTCCTCTCCTTTGGCAAGCATCACATTGCTTGTAGAACCAATGGGAATCCTTAAATAAGGAATGCCAGAAGAATCCACATTGCAGAATCCTCATAGCTGTCCTCTAACCGCTGAAATGGCCTCCATACGGCGAAGAGTGACAGGCTCCAGGATTTCCTTTACTTCATCACCTAAAACTCACCTACGAATAATACCATCAGAGCATTGTTTATACATAAATGGCTCATCCCAATAGAAAAATTCAGCATCATGCTTAAACTTTTTCATCTGCCTCCAGTCCATGTCAATAGGAGTGACTGATAAGGGTAAAAAATATACCTATTTTTCCCTTATTCTTAGCTCATTTCTTGGTCAAATGTTGTATGTTTAGGTCAATTTACTATTCTCGAGCTCAAAATATGCTTACTTTGATAAGTTAGGGTGTTGAGAATCACTTTTGTTGAATTATGCTCATTTATGCCTAAAAAGACTTGATTTGAAGCAAATTTGACTTAGTCTGTTGCTGTGCAGAAAAACAAAGTAGAAGCTGGAATTCCCCAAAAATGCGACCGCATTTCTGGAAAGGCAAAAAGGAAATGCGACCGCATTTCTGGAAAAATAGAGGCCGTTCCGAGTCGCACGCGGGTCGTTGTTGACGAGTCTTCTTCGCACCTAACTGGCCGTTTTGACCCCGAAACTGATTGGGTAACCTTCCAGCACCTATTTCGCAGCTCCTCAACCACTTTATACACTATATAAGCTCGAGATTCGAAGTCAAATGGAAGCAAAACTCACTTGGAAGAAAAGGGTGGTGACAGAACCCTGGCTCGACGCCAATGAGTAAGGATGCCCGAGGTCCTTCTTAGATGACCAAATTCTAACCCGAGAGAGAGTTAGACATCAAACCTTGTGGTTTGTAGAGAGTTTCACCCATTCCCATCTTGTAAAAGTGAGAGAGTGGAGTGTCTTAGCGAACTCTAGAAGGATTGTGTAAACAAAAAAACCCATAATATTTAGCTATCTCCTTTAGTCCCAGCTCTTGAATCTTTTCACTGTTTTGTATTATTTACATTCTTATTTCAATGGAAATGTGTTCATTTGCTTTTTATCCCATCATGAGTAGCTAAATCCCGTTGAGGGGTTTAATGTGGTGAATTCCCTTAGGGTTTAATGGCTTGAAAGTGTCTTATTTGCTTAAGTTGTGTTTAATGCATGTCATTCTTTATTGATTATCACTCTAATCTTGCTGAGTTTAACTTGATCACTTAGACTTTGCATGCTATGTGAGTTTGATCTCGAAAGGGACAAACGATATCGGTTCTCATAAAGGTGATATAGGAGAAAAAGCTCGAAAGAGATTGTTCGGCGGTATAGAGCAAGTTGCTAAGGCACTCTATATCGACTATAGGGTTATAAGTTGCATTCGTGAATTATCTATGTTGGAGTCGAGTCCCAGAAATGGGCATAACGGTACTCGCTTAGCCTTCTTACGGTTCTTGGGAACAAGTGCCAAAAGGAAGTTAAATCTGACCCAATGCATTGAATATGCTTAAGTTAAATATTGCATGAGTATGCTTGTTATCTTAGGGATGAATCCATGTTGAATACCTCGTTGTTTATTATTGTTATTCCTTATTCTTTATTATTGCTTGTTTTATTTATCTTTTCAAAAACCCAATCAATCAACTTATTTTTCTTTGGTTACCTTTTCAAAAGCAATCATTTGAGCAGTTTTTTATTCAAATCTGAATTTCCAGTTTAGTCCTCGTGAGATCGATACCCTTGGAATACTTTCTAAGGTTTTTTTATTACTACGTGCGACAGTGTATACTTGCACTTAAGTGTTGACTGAATATTTCTTCCTTATTACTATCCATCTTATCTCACATTCCATCCTTTCAGCTCACACACGAACCAAGTTTTTGGCGTCGTTGCCGAGGACCAAAAGTGAAACCAAATTTGTGTTTGAAATTGCGATCAGATTGCGACCGCATTTCTGTCTCAAAGGGACTTTGACTTCGGTTTGCATTTGTTTTTCTTTTGCAGGTTGAAGTTAGTGCATGAGCAAGGGGTATCCACTCCTTGACATTGATCCAAAGATAGAAAGAACCTTTCGTTGACGAAGGAAGGAACAGAGACGAAAGAAGAAGGAGCAACAAGAGTTGAGCGCACGGGAATTTCTAGAGGAAGCATCTTACATTCAAGAGTTTCCAATGAATCCTCCTGGAGTCGATCCTCAAGTTGATCCACAAGTTCGTGGAAGGGAGCAGAATGGCGGGAGAATTCCTCCTGTTCCTCCAATTCCACCGGTGCCACAACAAGAAAACTCGATCTACATTGTTAAAGATCGAAACCGAGCAATAAGGGATTACGCTTTACCAGTATTCCAGACATTGAATCCAGGAATCTTGGAGCCACCAATTGATGCTCCACAATTTGAGCTTAAACCAGTGATGTTCCAGATGTTAAATACGATGGGCCAATTCTCAGGACTTCCAAATGAAGATCCACACAAGCATATTAAATTATTCTTGAGAGCTTGCAATTCTTTTAAAGTAACAGGAGTGCCAGAAGATGCTTTAAAGCTAAAAAATTTTCCGTTTTCTTTACAGGGAGATGCTGAAGCATGGTTGGATTCATTTCCTCCTAACTCCATCACCTCTTGGAATGATTTGGCGGAGAAATTCTTGGAGAAGTTCTTCCCTTCCAATAAGAATGCCAAGTACAGAGCAGAGATCATTGCTTTTAGACAGTCATACAATGAACCGTTGGATGCAGCTTGGGAAAGATTCCAGAGGCTGGTTCGAAAGTGTCCACACCATGGACTGCCTGCTTGCATTATTTTGGAGCATTTTTATAGTGGGTTAGATCAAGCTTCAAAGGCACTAGTAAACACATCTGCAAATGGATCTTTTCTAAAGAAGTCTGCTAATGAGGCGCATGTTATCCTAGATACCATAGCCACCAACAACCGGCATTGGGGAGAAAATGAACCAACAACCATTTTGAAAAATCCAGTGAAAGCAATGAAAACAGAGGCTAACTCCACGATGCAAGCCCATATCAAGGCTATCCATAACATGATGATGGGCATGACCATGAACAATCAAGCCAACATAGCCCCTGCAAACGTTGTTTCTTCCCTCTGTTGTGAGATATGTGGTGAGGAACACATCGCTGATAGTTGTCCACTAAACCCTGTTTCTGTTTTTTATGTAGGTCCACAAAGAAATCAGAACCAAAATAGATGGAACCCTTATTCGGCCACATTCAACCCAGGATGGAGACAACATCCGAATTTTTCTTGGGGAGGACCAGCCGGATCGAGTAATTCCAACAATCATCAGTTTGGAAAGTAACCTACACAACAACAACCGCAGAAAAACTTCCAACAAGTTCCAGTGCAGAGTCAAGAGTCCAATCTAGAGACTTTTATGAAGAAGTACATGACAAGAAATGATGCTGCAGTCAGGAATTTGGAAGTTCAGCTTGGACAAATTGCTCAGGAGATTAAGAATAGACCTCAAGGGACGTTGCCTAGCAAAACCGAGACCCCACACAGAGAAGGCATGGAACAATGCAAGGCAGTGACCCTAAGAAGTGGATTAGAATACGATGGACCAAAGTATCCAGGAAATTCAGAAGCAGAGATCCCAGTTGACGCTCGGGAAAAGATTTGTGAAAAGAAGTCAGATATTGCCTCAGATATTTCAGAGAATAAAGAAGAAAAAGTAGAAAAGACCAAGGAGCCTAAAGCCTTGGTAGGAAAAGAAGAAAAATCAAAATTGGAGAAAAACCAGGGAAATGCGACCGCAAAACCTCAAAAATTTGTGATAGATCCAGATTACAGACCACCTCCTCCATACCCACAGAGATTCAAACATGCCTCACAAGATGTACAGTTCAAGAAGTTCTTAGATGTATTGAAGCAGTTGCACATTAACATACCATTAGTGGAGGCACTTGAACAAATGCCTACATATGTAAAGTTCCTAAAAGATATTCTGTCAAAAAAGAGAAGGTTGGGGGAGTACGAAACGGTTGCACTCACGGAATGTTCCAGTGCACTAGTAAAGAACGAGATTCCTCCCAAGCTTAAAGATCCAGAAAGCTTTACAATTCCATGCTCTATAGGAGGCAAGGACGTAGGCAGAGCACTGTGCGATTTGGGAGTAAGCATCAACTTGATGCCATATTCGGTTTTTAAGCAGTTAGGAATAGGTGATGAACGGCCAACAACTGTGGCCTTGCAGTTGGCAGACCGATCACTTACACATCCCATTGGAAAGATTGAAGACATATTGGTTAAAGTTGATAAGTTTGTTTTCCCTGCAGATTGCGAAGCTGACAAGGATGTGCCGATCATCTTAGGACGACCATTCCTAGCAACAAGCAGAACCTTAATAGATGTCTAGAAGGGAGAATTGACCATGAGGGTCAACGATCAGCAAATCACGTTTAACGTGATGAGTGCAATGAAGTACCCTGGAGATTACGAGGAATGTTCTATGATCGATGAAATTGATGAACTCTCTCAATCGACTTTGCAGGAAAATGAAGAAGGAAACTCTGGAGGATATACTTGGACATGAAGAATTGGACGAAAAAGGTGGGAAAAAGATTGAAGTGGAAGAAAACAGTCAAACCATGAAGCTACAAAGGATAAAACCATATTGGGGAAGAGGCTTCGATGATGAGGAAGCCCATGTCTCCGTGATTGATTTGGTATGACTTCTGCACCTTGAATTAATATTTGTATATTATCTGGGTTTATAAATAATAATCTAGACTAGAGCTCCAAAATATCTGGACAAGAGTATAAACTCTGTCTAGGAAAATCCTGTCTAGGAAAGGGTATTTAAGATGACCGTAGGGAACACCTTTTCCTGGGGATTTACCTGGGAGTTTGAAAAGTCCATGTTAATTTTGAGCCTTGTCTGTTTTGAAAATTTGGAAAAAGTGTAAGTTTGTTTTGAATAAAAGATTTTTGATCAAGAGGGAACTTTGTCTAAGGCAAGTCTTGTCTAGGCTGAGGTATTTAAGCTGACCGTAGGGAACACCTCTACCTGGGGACTTACCTGGAAGTTAAATTGATCAAAACATTTCCTTAATTCTTTTAAAAATGAGGAATGAAAAATAAAATAAAATAAATCATGATTAAGGTTATGAGCTTTCTAACTTGTTTATAAGTGTTTCAGAGAAAAGGAGAAAGCGAAGCAAAGTGAAAAGGCAGAAAAAAGTGAAGGCAGAAAATCTGGGTGAAATGCGATCGCATTTCTCCCCAGTGTATTTGGGAATGCGATCGCATTTGCCCGAATAAAAAGGGAGTCACGATTTTTTTGTTGACCTGCATGTGACCTAATTGGAAAAGTATAAATAGCTTGACTTAAGCTCTTTTTCTTTTCACCAAACAGAAAACCTTTGCATTTAAGTCCAAACCCAAAACTCTCCATATTCTCCATCAAGAAACCGAAAGACCCACAAACAAGAAGATGAAGAACACTCAAGGATCATCATCCGCACGCAAGAACACTCGATCTCAGAGTGCTCGATCAACCCACGAAGCTGAAGGAAGCGTGCAACGGCAAGATGAGAGCCCCGTTACGCCCATGCACGGCACGCGAAGGACGAGACCCACGGGATTCTCGCCGGCGTTCGTGAACCAAGCGTCCAACGCTCCAACTCCATCCTCTTCGACAATGCCGGCTAGTTCGAGGAAGATGTCGAGTTCTTCCACGCCAAGCCGGTTCACGCGCGCCACTGCTGCCCACCAAACCCAAAAACCCGCCACTCAACAGTACAGAAAACGTTCGCGGGAGTGGCTTGCAATGATCCGTGAGATGGGTGCCAAGAGACGAGCTACCCTTGAAGAAGAAGGGAATCGGCAAGATGAAGAACAAGCCGCCAAGGCAGCTGAAAGCTCTCGGCAAAGAGAGTCTTCAATAGGTAAGGTTTACGAACCTTCAACTAACCCCTCTCTTTCTTGCAGGACCAAGCCCGTTGTTACTTACAGCCCAAGAAAGAGGAGCCCAAAGAAGGTTGAGTCTAAAAGGCCACTAAAGATTGAGCCTCTCAAAACCACGAGAATGCCTCCGGATGTTTTCGAAGACATAATCCGCCAAGCAGTGGCAAAGGCTCTCGTGATTGCAGAGGGGTATAAGGCTGAACAGGATGCTTTAAAAGAGGTTGATGCGGAGAGAGAGATGGAAAATAAAAAAATGGCTGAGGAAGACAATTTTGCAAAGGAAAGAGATGTAGAAGAAAGAAAGAGAGAAGAAGAGCAAGAGGCCGAGAGGGCCAAGTTAGTTGAGGAAGAAGAAAGAAAGTTAGGTGAAGCACTCAGGCGGGCAGCCATGGATTTGCAGCTCCTTGAGGAAGAAAAAAAGAGAAGAGAATAAATAAAAGAAGATGAAAGAAGAAGGAAGGAAGCTGAAGACTTCCTTGCAGCCTTTGAGCCACTCCACAAGACTCAAAATGAGGTTGAATTGTTGCAACGAAAGATAGAAGAAGAGGCCCAACAGGGGCCAAGAGAAGAAAATTTTGAAAAGGAAGAAAGAGAAGTAGAGGAAGAAGGACAAAATGCGACCGCATCTGGGCCGCATTCAGAGGAAGACCTAGCCGAGGCCACTGTCGATCAGCCAGCTGAAGAGGTTTTTGAGCCTCTATTCACACATGACCCACCAGCTGCTGATAGCACCTCTTCGGGAGAGAAGAGGGATGAAGAAAAAGAAAAAGAAGACAGGGAGGCCGAGACCTCCAGTGATTCTGATTCTGATTCAGAATCTGACTCAGAGATTAGGGAGCTAGATGGCGACCAAGTCCCTATCTCTGCAGCATTGAGAAGAAAGAGAAAGAGAGAGATAAAGGCTGAGAGGAGGACGAAGAACAAAAATGACCCGATATTTGCCAAGAGGCCGACGACAAGGTCCATGGACGCCTCTCCTGCAGGCCCTCCTACTATCTCACCCGCCAAGCCTAAGGGCAAGACACCGAAGGCCGCTTCTTCTAAAAATCCATTCCCCGAGGTATTTAAAGATATTAACTTTCAGGAATGGATGGAGATCATGAAGAATAGAGACTTCCTCAACGAGAAGGGATTCTCTAATAGAGTAAGAGCGCTGCCAGAGTTCGTGAGCAAGATCATATCTCAATACAAGTGGCAGGGGTTTTGTGCTCACCCTCATGAGGCTGTTGTGCCTCTAGTACGAGAATTTTATGTCGGCCCGAGGGAGGAAAGCATTAGCATGGCGGTGGTGAGGGGGAAGATGGTCAGTTTCTCCTCAATCGACATCAATATGGTGTACAGGATAAAGGCACCCTTGAATCCGAGAGGGAATGATGTGATCAGGAACCCTTCGGCCAAGCAAATGAAGGAAGCTCTTAAACTTGTGGCCAACAAGGGGGTCCAGTGGAAAGAATCACAGACCAAAGTGAAGTCTCAAGTGCCAAGCGACCTAAAGCCAGAATCGGCAGTATGGCTTCACTTCATCAAGAACCGTTTGATGCCAACCACCCACGACAGAACAATTTCATTGGATAGAGTTATGCTACTCTATTGTCTTATGAAGCGGTTGGAGATCAACGTAGGGAGCATTATTAGGGATGAGATCTTAGCCTGTGGACGGAAAAGGGCAGGCAAGCTTTTCTTTGGCTCACTCATCACCCAGCTCTGTCAGAGGGTGAAGATTGTGCCAGGTAAGGACGATGAGCGCCATTTCTTCAAACCGACCATTGACCTGTCCTTGATAGGGAAGTTTCAGCAGAACAGCATCCAGAGGAAGGATAAAGCCTCCACATCACAGGTCACTCCTCAATCAGGGCCGAACGTAGCTTCTCCATCCCAGCACACTTCTTTCACAGGGCCATCACCGTCATCAGAAGCCCTAGCTATTGCCTACCGCTAGCTTGATCAAATCAGGGAGAACCTCAAGACATATTGGGCATATGCAAAGGAGAGGGATGAAGCTATTAGAGAGTTCTATCTCTCTATCGCCCCTAGCATTGCTCCGGTCTTTCCAAATTTCCGTCAGTCACTGCTGCCCCAAGAAGAAGAGGATTCTGATGAAGAGGAAGAAGAGAATGATGATGAAAATGATGAAGAGAAAGAGAGTTCCTCGGACGAGGAATAGGGGAGTTTTCTGATCCCCTTTAACTGAAATTGTTTTGTGAATCATTCTGTTTTTGTGTTTGCTGTTTTTTTTTTTTTTTAGCATGTTCTAAATTATGTTTTTAGTAGTTTAATTGCTGTTTTTAGTTGCTTTTCATGTCTAGCATGTTTATTTTTTTATTGTAGGTTAGTTTAGATAGTTTGTGGATATTTGATAGTAAATAAACTTGGGTTTTAATTCTTTTTGAAAAAAATCTGCTTGCTATTTGTTGAGCTTAACCTATGAAAAGTTTTGGAAAAAAATCAACTTTAAAGAAAAAGTGTGTAAAAATGTTTTGGAAGAAAAAGCATGTTTTCAAAGGAGTTTTCTTTTAAGCACTTGATGATGAAAACTAGAGCTTTGTTCTATCTCAATAGTGTCACCGTCTCAAATGAGTTGTTTTCTAGTCATAGGCTTTCCATTAGTCTTTTTCTTTACAAAATTTTCTTAGAGTCTAAACTTCCTCGTGTTTAACCTTTCTAACACTCTAGGAGAGTTTAGCCTTGATGTTTTGAAAACGAAAAGCCCCATGTTAAGCCCATGCCTCAAAAACAAGCCAATGAGGACATTGTCTCCGACTCTTTCTCAACAACAACATTTTTATCACTACTCTTCTCTGCATCCTAGGGTTTACTAGGCTCTTACCTCTCTTCTAGTGGCTTACCACTCCTTAGAGTCACTGCCTGTACCGGCTCCTTACCTTCCCTTCTAGGGTGTTCAGTATCTGAAGGAAGTTTCCCTTGAGGCCTTGCCTTTAGCTCATTAGCTAGCTGGCCAACTTGCAATTCCAGGGCTCTCATTGAAGCTTGATTACTTTGAATTGCGGAATCTGTACGAGCCATATATTCTTTCATCATTGCCTCAAGGGAACTCTCCGAATTTTGCTGGGGCAAAGCCTGCTTATTTTGCTGAGGCAATACCTGTGATTTAGCAAATCACGACTGGTTCACCTTTTGTTGTGCTTGCACATTACTTCCTTGTCCTCCCCACGCAAAGTTGGGGTGGTTACGCCAACCTGGATTATAAAAGTTAGAATAAGGGTTATTCCTCTGATTACCTACAAAAAACACAAAAGCTGGATTGCTGGGGCAAAACTTGTAGTTGTGCTCTTCACCACAATAGACACATGCTTCCTCTGCAACTTGGTTCACCACTGCAGCAGCCTCCACAGTTGGCGGCTGCTGATGACTAACCACTATCACATTTTTAAGAGCGTTAGCTAACATTGCAATATCAACCCTAATGGTAGACAGACCATCAACCTCTAATACACTCTTAACTTTTTTATTTGAGCCTCTAACATCCGACCACTGACAACTATTGGTTGATATTCTTTCTAAAATTTCATGGGCTTCATTAAAAGTTTTTGCCAAAAGGGCCCCTCCAGCCAAAGCATCAACCATACCTTGGGTTACAGCATTTAGCCTATTGTAAAATGTTTCCATTTGGATACAATTAGGTAAACCATGGAGGGGACACTTTCGCAAAAGCTCCTTAAACCTCTCCCAAGCCTCACTAAAAGTTTCATCTTCAAGTTGCCTAAACCCTACTATTTCACTCCTCAATTTGGCATTCCTAGTTGGTGGAAAATACTTACTAAGAAATTTTTCCGCTAACTCATTCCATGTCCTAATTGATCCTAGAGCAAAAGAATTCAACCACGCCTTTGCTCCGTCTCTAAGAGAATATGAGAACAAAGTTAATCTAAGGGCATCTCTAAACACTCCCTGAATAACAAACGAATCACTAACTCCTAGAAAAGACTTAAGATGTAAATGGGGGTCTTCAGATGACAAACCATGGAATTGACCCACGGTTTGCAACATCTGAAACATTACCGGTTTCATTTCAAAATTTGTTGCCTCAATTTGAGGACGTGCAATTCCTGGATTCAACTCATCAAACATTGAAAAAGCATACGCTCGAATGGCTCTGGCCCTATCGTTCGCTACCAAGATAGGATTCTCAGCCTGATGATTTTGCTGTCCATTTTGCTCAAGCGGCGGGTTTTGCTGCAGCACACGATTCTGCTGGGGGTTCACTGGATCTTCTGGAACTTTCGGGAGACGCAGCACGTTATCCATTGGATTCTGATTTCGACACTGCTCACTCCTTCTTCTCCTGAATGTCCTTTCAATTTCTGGATCAAGCTCGAACCTTACCCCAGGCGGATCGTTCATGCACCAAACTCACACCTACAAAAACAAAAGAAACAATCAAAAAGTTCTAGCACCAAACCACTAAAACACATACAAAACAGATCAGATAAAAACTTATTCAAGTCCCCGACAACAGCGCCAAAAACTTGTTGGGTTTCCAGAGTGGGTAAAAATATAGTAAAAATAGACTCTAGAATCTGTATGCAAGCATACACAATCCGCAGCAAGTAATAAGTATTTATCGAATCCACGGGGCTGAATAGCTCTCACTTTATCTATCTTGTATAATCCTTTAATGGTTTCAAAGGTGGTTAAAATGATTGATTTTGATAAAATGCTGAAGCAAAAGAAATGACAAAACAGAAAGTAAACAAATAAAGCAGACAGATTAGAAACAGGCGTTGGTCAGGACTTAGTAATTGTTTTAAAAGATGCTCTAGCAATATTATTGATTAGGCAAAACTCTTGCAGTATTATCAGCAGGATCCTCCCGGAACTCTGGATTTTTTGGAATGTGTTTCAACTCCAATGACGTGCTACCGATCAAGCACTAGGCAACTGGTTATCCCAAACTCAGTCACTAGCGTTCACCAATACACAATGATCTAGTGTGATTAAATGCCACACACTTCTCAAATCATCCCTGAAACTAAGAAGTGGTATTCATACCGGCTGGCCAGGCGGGCACAAAATATAAATATGCTCAACAAATAATCAAGATGCTCAAATCAACATATATTGCTTAGAGAATAAGGCACGACAATTACATGACTCCTAACCAACACCTAAGCAAATTTAGTTCATAAAGCTCATGATAACACACGCTACAATCTGAGTATGTGCATCCATAACTACAAGAAATTACAAGAAAATACTAATTCCCTCGGTCAAATCCGTAGTTGATGGTCTTCTTGAAGTCTCCAATCTTTCCTCCTCTATTCGGCTCCCAATGATGGAAATGAGAAATGATCTCTTCTCCCAAAAGTGGAATGTCTTTGACTTGAACGACTCTTCCCTTTTATAGAATGAAGACAAGCTCAAATTAGGTCAATCTGGACACGTGGATAGCTCTCCTTGCTTCTTAGATCCGAAAATAGCTTAACTAACTTCAGTTCATTAAAATATCTTATTCATATTTAATTTAATAATTAATTAATTAATTCCATAATTAATTAATTACCCAATTAAATATCACAATTAATTAATTACCCAATTAAATATCACAATTAATTAATTAATTAATTCCATAATTATTTAATTAATTACATAATTAATTAATTAATTAATTCCATAACTAAGATTAAATATGTGATATTTAATTGGCTAATTAATTAATTAATTATTAAATTAAATATGAATAAGATAATAGATTTGATCTTATTCATGACCCTTTCCTATTAGGAAAAGGTCTTGGCCTTTTCCTATAAATAGGACCCCTGGGGTGGGGTGAAAGGCATCCCATTCATTCTCCTACTCTCAGAGAATTCCCCTGAAGGCTCCCTCTAGACTCCCACCAGTCTCCTGCCTCTAGAAGTCTTAGAGTCATACCGGTGTAGCCATAGTGGTGGTGTTCGCAGTAGTTCGTGATTATTTCACAAGCAGTTGGTGAATTTAATCTGAGTCGTCAACGAGTGTAAGTAATTTGTTACTATATAAATTAGATTTAGATCTAATTTTTTATATGCATAGGCTTAATATAAATTTATAATAGTTCTAGGATTATTGCCAATGTATTGGTATTTTAGATTAAACCAAATTAATTACGAATCGGTCCTTATCACGCTTCCACTTTACGGAATTACAGAATTCCAATCCTTCAGAACAAACATGATTAGTAGCTCCGGAATCTAGTATCCAGGCATTTTGATCATGTTCTAATAGACAAGTTTCCAAAACGAGTAAATCAAATTTAACTTTTTTATCTTTCTTCTTTTCAGTGAGGAATTTGAGGCAATTTCTCTTCCAATGTTCTTGAATGTTGCAATGGAAGCATTTGCCTTTATTAGCTTTCTTTGCTTTCTTCTTTCCTCGATTAGCAATAGCGGGAGCCTTTCCCTTTACTCCTTCCTTTTTCTGGATATTCTTAGAGCCAGAATTTTGAGGTACAGACTTTGTTCCTGAGGATGAACCCTTCATGAATTTTCTTTTGGAATGTGCTATATTTGCCTCTCCTTTCAATCCCTTACCTTTCATAAGTGATTGAAATGCCTATAACTCATTCAGGAGCGTAGTCAAATTGTATTGAATCTTATTCATCACAGCGTTGCTTCGGAATTGTAGGAAGCTATTGAATGTGAAATTCGAATGTCGTCCTCTAGATTGGTTTCTAATCAATTTTAATTAACGGAAATACTCTTGACCAATTTTATTTAGGGATCCGAATTAAGTGAGAATGAAATTAAGTCAAACACAAAACAGTGCAAAAAGATGTGACAAACTAATGGGAACAATGGTCTTAGGGATGTGATTTCACCAATTGGGACTATGAATTAATTAATGGATTATCAACATGCTATGATTCATAAATCTTGGGAAACTAAAATCACACATATCTCTCCCGAGCATACATGATTCTCCCACATGCAATTGAACCCGATATCCCTATCTAAATTCAAAAAACATGCAAGGCATTAAGGATACCCTTTTTAGCGATTTCTAGAATTAACTATTATCTCCCGATCTCTAGCTAAATCCTAGTTATGCATAATGATTTCTAAGCTAAATCCTCTCTCCCGAGTTAGATTTAAGCACAAACAACATTCAATTCATGGCCGGTAAATCGAAAGCATTAAACATACATTATGCTTAAATGAATCGGTAACATAAATCCATAACATCAATCCATAACTGCCCCAACGGCTACATCAATCCCTACGAGTAAAGACCTAGCTAATCATACAACGCGTTACAATATAGCTACGATCTAAAACAACCATAAACACTAACTAAAGTAAGGGAAAGAAGAATTAAACACTATGTAGGCCGAGACCGCACGTCCCCGTCACGATCCCCACGAACAATGGGTTGATTTCCACTTTGCTCCCACTTATTCAGCTCCAAAGACTCTATTTTTCTCTGTTTTACGGCTCCAAGATGTCCAAAAGAAGTCCCCAAATCAGCCCTAATCGCAAACTATAAATAGGGTGAAATTTGGTCGTAGCGTCGCGACGCTATAGGGGTAGCGTCGCGACGCTACCGCCTGCCGCACATTCTGCTTAGGGTAAAACCGAGAGCGTCGAGACGCTAGGGTCACAGCGTCTCGATGCTGTGACCTGTTGCCGCCTATTTCAGAAAAGGAAAGGCAGCGTCGAGATGCTCCAAGAGCGGCGTCCCGACGCTGGTTTGCGGATGGCTCTCTTTTGACTTCTTCTACCTTGAATCTTTTCCGTTCTTTAGCCAATTTTCATGTCCCGAACACAAATTTAGCTCCAATTTCTCGATTTAACTCCGAAACATGATTCCTACAAATATAACATGAAAATGCATAATTTTGGCCATATAATCATAAAAGACTAGCTAAATTAATTAGGGAAAACTAGCTAGCTATGTTCGCTATCAGCTATTTGGAAGTGACTCCATTATGAATTCTACTTGACTACGTTCGTCAATGATCGCTCCAATTACTTCAGCAACATTGAAATGGACCATCATATCAAGAACATGTTCTCGAACAGGTTGGTCTTCTTTCATGCGATCATATGCATCTTTAACAGATTGAGATGCAGTACGAATAGGGACCAGAGGAGATTCCTCAGTCAGGACAAACCGCAGATCATCAATAACCAGAACCGTGTTCAGGTTAGATTTCCACGTTGCATAATTTGCGCCTTATCGTTTTTACGCAGTTGTAATATTGAGGAAGACGTGCTGAAAATAAACAATTGACTATATTAGTTTTTGTCTTTAACCATTTAAACAATCCAATCAATTTTAGCAAAACTTGTTTAATCAAAGTAACCCTAATAAACTATCGATATAGTTTTGCAACGATACTTCAGAGGTTTAGAATAACAGTCACCATAGGGTGATCAGCTACTCCTCCATTGAATTGAGACTTATCTCATCCAGTATCTAAAACAAGAACATCTCATATTCTTTTAGTTACTAGCTACCGTTTTGTTTGGTTAAGAACTCATTCTTGCAAGTGTGACCCTCCCACTTTCAAATCCCAGAGGTATGCACCAACAGGCTACCATTAGGAAAAGACAACTGTTGGTGACTGACCTTAGAGACCCTATCCAATTCTGGAGTTTGTTGTGTTCTGAATCCTATGATCAGGCCCTCCGTAGGGGTGGCCGCTCCCAGGGCGACACGCAGGCAGATCATAGGAATCTCACGGTGCAACCTAGGGGTGGAAACCATAAGATACGTTGTCACGTGTCCTTCTCCCACTTACTATGAACATTTTTCCCATTCACCTTGGTATTGATACATGCTTAATGTTCTCCATAGGGAGGCCGCTCCCAGGGCGACACGAAGCCGAGCATGTATCTCACAGTGTGAACGCAGGGGAACGTGAGAGTAAAAACTCGATTTTAAAATATCTCGTTTTTATTACTTTTCCTCCCACTAAAGTGTCCTATTATATTTTTAGGGTTTTAATTTTGACTTAGATAGAATCCAACTAATAAACATTACCTAAGTCTAGGTGATACGTTCGTAAAAGGACTTAACCTATGATGTCTAGGTGATAAACTCACATTATAACCTTACATCGCTCATGCATGCTCATAAAACCGGGTTAACCTAACTCAAGTACCGGCTCGATGCCCATGTAGGAGGTGTTCCGTAAACCGTCATCTTAAATACCTCCAGCCTTAGACAGCATCTAATCGGGTGAGTTCTCTTGTAACCTTAGCTTCACAAGTTATCGACCTAAAACTATTTTGAATCGATTGATCTTTGAGTTCGTTTTAACCCTACGTGAGCATGCCTTTATATTTGTTACAGATTTTAAATGTCTATGTCGGTTTTATAACAATTAAAACGACATTAACCTATAACATGCATTTATTCGATCAAAATGCTTTAAATCGAGCTAAGGAAGTTTCATGCAGCATGCTTTGTTCGTTTTCGTTTTAGTTAATATAACGTTTATATAATCAAACAATAACGTAATTACTTCATTCAACATGCATCTATCATGAAACCTAAACATGCATCTTAATATTATGACTTTATTATAACATACTTAATGCATGTAACATGCTTCCTATGGTGAGATTTTAAATCTATATGACATGCTTTATGCATATTGTTGGCTATTTAATTAAAACATACATCCATCCATGCATAATTAACTAAATCACACTAAAATAGACCGGTTTTGGCAATTTCAAGCAAGCAACAAATAAGTTATTGCAAATAATATCACAATAATAGCTCGAAATTGCTCCCGAACGCTTCAAATCAACCCAAACCACTTCAAATTTGCTTGAACCAACCCAAAGAGTGCTGAACCGAGCCAAAAGTTGCTTGAACCACCCACTTCTTGTAGGGAAAGTCACTGAACTGGCCAGACCAAGCAAAAATAGACCATTGGAGGGAAAACGAGCCAAAACTGGTCCAAACGTGTACGAATCGAACTGGGGAGCCTTGAACCGGACAGAGGACTCATCAATCTACCAGGAACCGGAAAAACATTAGCCGAACCGGTCTGAAATCGAGCCGAACTGCGAGCCTTTTTCCTTCCCGATCTGCCCCGGTTTTTTCTGCCCGTCATCTATTCCCATTTTCCAGAAATGAAAAATTTTGCTGCTCTGTTTTTCGGCTAGCTTGCACAGTCTCGGGATTACATCAAATTGACGACCTAAATGGACTCTAATGACTCTCAAATTTTACAGACTCGATATTAACTCATTAATGCCCATAAAAATGTAGGCAATCACAAATTATTTCAACAAATATTGAGATAATTAAATTAAATTGAATTACCAAAACCGTAATATATCTATTCTAGCACCTAGAAAAATTCAATATGCAAATGCTACCCACCATGATCAAATTAATGCAAATTGGGTGCCCAAACCCTGCTCTAATACCAATTGAAGTTGTTAATATCACACATGCGGAAGCAATTTAAGATCTTAGGCACACAATTTCATCAATTTGATCCTAGAAGACATGCTGTCCATATGAACCAAAAACAGAGTAAAACGGTACCTACCTCTTGAAGCTCCCAATATGTATAATTCGATGCTTTATAATTCAGACCAACGGCTTTTGGACAACCACTTGGATCTTCTCTACTATCCTCAGGCCTTGGAACGGATTGTGGGATCCTCAATTGATAGGAATTGGAAAGGAAAACTTATGGGTATAAGCAAGTTTAAGAGTATGAACATGGAAGTTCTTGGGAGAATTTTGGCAACATTTTAGGTTGAAGAATTCCACTTATTTTCATCAGCTCATCCTCTATATATATAGAGGAAAATCATGCACAAGAATTGCACAAAAAATTGACAGCAATTTGGGATCATTTGAGTCATGGATTAGGTGGTGCAAGAAGGCTAATCTAAGGTGATTAGTCCTTAAGCACCACCTCCAAAAATTACCAAATTTTTTAAATTTCTTTTAAATTCAAAATTTTTAATTTTAAAGATAAAATCTAAATAATCTCACTCAATTATAATTTTATTTTAATTTAAATAAAACTTATTTAATTTAAAATAAAATCATTTAATTTAATATCTTATATTAAATTAGTACCACATGTGCAATATTGGTTTTCTCCCGACGAAATTTCTCGAACACGAATCCCTATTCACGTGTTTAATATTTAAATCATATTTAGATATATCCAACTCTCATTTTAAGTTTAATTTCACAATTAAACTAATAAGTCGTTAAATATCGTATATAACCGACTTTTGTATCCTTATCCAAATTTGAACGTTTCAAATATTAACCTATCATATTGTTCCAAGTTTTATTCCTATTGAGCTAGTAGAGGGACCTAATGGACCTACAGATCATAGGCTCCAACGAAATGATGATAACCGGTTAATCTCATTATCCTAGTCATTCATCGTTCGTTAGCTTCCGGGACACTCCACTATAGCCCGTAGTTGCACTCCCCTCACTGTAGATATATTTCTTGTCCACTTTAGATAACCATGATTAGTAAGTCGACCCTTCACCGGTTGTTCGTAACTAGAGTTATGTCAAATGTTCGTTTTACCCCTATAGTTATATCTTGTTCCTTAAGTTCCACTGATCCTCTAATGAACAACTAGTTCGCGATACAATCACTTAACCAAGTCCCTCTCAATGTTATGAAAGAGCGGGGCCCCTTGTTCAAGACTCGGAATCAGTACTTAAGGGAACAACCTTTTTACTAACCCTAAAACGGGGTAGTAGTGAATTTCGTCTTGCAAATCTATGTCCCCAGCTATCCATTTAGTTTTATCCCCAAAATGGTAGGCTTATTGAGTCGACGATGTTTGGCCACTCTCACCCATGCAAATCAAAGGATGATCCTAAATAAACAGGAGTTCATAGTTAGCTCAGGATTAAGTTCGAGTTACCTAGGTTATATGTATGAGAAGTTCAATTTCAACAGTAAACATGTTGTAAAGTGAAAGTGACTTATCTCCTGGTCCGATCTCTATGCAAACTCTTTGCATAGGACGCCGTCACTCACATGCCTTATACATGAACGATTAGGATCACATCGTCTGTCTTTAAAGAACAAAGCAAGTCGCGCCAATAGTGTCCCAAGATTAAGGTACACAAACTTATCCATATACTATAGATCGTTTAGACTATTTACTTGAACTTGATCCATACTTATGTCACACATAAACTTCAAGTATACATAATATAGCCATGGGTTCTTAGTTTATTGGATTTTTGTTTTATTTAGGCAAAACAAATATATAGAAATAATACTTCATTGAAGCAAGTCAAACGTTACATTTACTATCTACGAGTTTTAGGGCATAAAACCCAACAAGTGAGAAGTCATATATTTTCTTTCTACATCATGTAATGACGTAATAGGAACATATTTTTCTTCGTGTCCAAAATTTCTGAAAAGTATTAGGGAAAGCCTGGATCCTAATTCTTAGTGATTTGGACTAATATGTTCCAAAATGCAACTATATGTCAACTTTAATTTCTCCATTTAAGGAAATAACGAATTGAGTATGATGACATGCAGAAATGTCATCATTTTCCTATTAATTTTAGCTAGTTTTGTGCATGAATTGTGAGCTTTAATGTATTTTTATGTTGATTTTGTAGAAAACCGAGTTCGAGAAGCAAAACCAAGAATTTTACCAATTTTGGGTGTAAAAAGAAGACTTTGGGCCATAAAAGAAGAAAAGAAAAGAGAACATTTGAAGTGGAAGCCCAAAAGCCCAAAAGAAATGAAGAAAAGAGGCCAAAATCCGTGAAGAAAGCTTTTAGAAGGTCTAGCATCTCGACGCTAGGTGATCAGTGAAGAAAGCTCCAAAATCGCGGTAGCGTCGCGACGCTGCGACAATTTCTGCTCCAAGAAAACCTGACGTCACGCCGTGACGTAGCGTCTCGACGCTGTGCGTCTTGGGCAGCAAGAAAGGTCCGTCCAGCACCTATAAAAAGCCCCCTTTCCCAAGGTTCAAATCATCCCATTTTGGGGAGCTCTCCCCTAGCTCAATAGAGAGAAAAAGTGAGAAGAATTGTGAGGAAAAGGTGGGAATTGATCGAGATTCCAAGGCTCGGGAATCGATATGATCGTGACGGGAGCTCGGGATCAAAACCACGGTTATTTCTATCTTATGTCCTTGTAATTTCTTATTTTTAGATTGAGTTAGGACCATGGATCAAGATCATTTTGGCAAAATTATTTCCATTTGTGAGTAGATCTTGAGACCTAGGGTCGTTATTCTAGTTAATTGGATATTGTAGCGCAATTACTTGGATTATGTAATGAATTTCTTCATATTGCATCTATACAATTCATTCTTAATGCTTTTAATCTCTTGATCACGGATTAATTGATGTGTTGGTCTAAATTGATACTCGACAGAGAGAAGTTAGATTAGATCATAATTGCTTGGCTAACGATTGCTTGGAGCACGAGAGTGAAAGAGAATTGTTAGAAATTGATAATGAAGTTGCTTAATGCCATACTATGATTAACTAAGGAGATGGACACATAAATTAGTTATGTTAGTATGAGATGTGGAGGAACTTGAAAGAGAAATCCGTTTATAATCACTTCTAGATTTATGAAATTGAAGATTATTAGTTACATATATCCATGTAATTGAGCTACATATCTAAAAAGCTAGTTAACACCCTAGGTCAAGCCCCCTTTTGATAGGAAAATTCCTTTTTTACTTGCATGTTTCTTTTTATTAGTTTCTTTAATTTTCGCTCTATCATTCGAGATTGGACTTCTAAATAAAATAAAACATGATGGTTCTTGGTAATTAATGGAATTAATTCAATTTCCCTGAGGATTCGATACTCGGAATACTTTCCGTTTTAATATTACTTGGGCAATCGTACGCTTGCGGAAAATTGCACAACAAGTTTTTGGCGCCGTTGCCGGGGAAATTGTAATTTTTTCCGTTAATATTGAGAATTAAGTGTTTGATTTTAATTTAGAAATTTTGTTTTTGCATTTTAATTTATAGTGGTGGCAAAATTTTGTGAAGATATAAGGTGGATAAATTGTTTCTTTGAGTTTAATCATGGCAGATCAAGAAGACAAAGCAATCCGAGACTATTTCTTGCCTGAATTTCCATTGAATTACTTTGGAATAGCTTATGAGCCAATTGTTGCCGATAATTTTGAGCTCAAAGCTAGTCTCATTCAAATGGTAAGGGAAAATGCGTTCAAGGGTTATTCATCAGAAGATCCACACAATCATCTGAGAACATTTTTGAATATCTGTGGAACAGAAAAAATGGGCGGAGTAAGCACTGACACTATTCGTTTACAGTTATTTCCATTTTCTTTACAAGATAGGGCTAGAAATTGGTTAGACTCGTTAACCTCAAATAACATCCTGAGTTGGAATGATTTAGTTAAAGCTTTCCTTACAAAAAATTTTCCATTAGCTAAGATTATGAAGCTTAGGACTGAAATTGGAATGTTTAAACAATCAGAAGAGGAGCAACTGTATGAGGCTTGGGAAAGATATAAGGACATGTTAAGGAAATGTCCACAACATGGATACCCTGACTGGCTCCAGATACAGTTTTTCTATAATGGGCTAAATAGGGATTTTAAGACAATTCTTGACACGGCAGCTGGAGGAAGCCTCTTAGCCAAAACTGTCAGGGATGCTCGAACCCTAGTAGAAGAGTTGGCCTTGACAAGTTGTCAATGGCAATCGGAGCAACTAGAGCCCAAAGCCAAGGAGAAACCATGTGAGAATGATGAGGTGAGTGTCTTAAGGTTGCATGTCGAAGCTTTAACCAAGGCTCTAAATAAGCTCACAAGATCAGAAATTCCAAGTTTACCTAAGGCTGAAGCAAAAATGGAACCTAACCCTGAGGAAATAGTTCAAGAGAAGAAAAACCCTTTGGAAGAAATGCTAGGGAACTTCATAAATGAGACTAGGAATTTGTCAGTAAAACGAGACATTATCATGAGTAAGATGGAAGCAAAAATAGATCAAATGACAATATTCATGAATCAAATTCAGCAAGGAAGATTATTCAATATTGACACCATGGACCCACAAGAACAATGCCCTGCCATATCTCTCAGAAGTGGGAAACAGTTGAAGGAAGTTGAAAGAAAAGAAGAAACAAAGCCCAACACTAGAAGGATATTGGATGAGGATGATGAAAACAAACTAGAGGAAGAAGCAGCACCATCAATACAAGATAAGTTTTCGGCCTCTATTCCTATAGTTCCTAATCAGATTCCTTATCCTCAGAGATTTCAAAAGAAAAAGTTGGATGCTGAGTTTTCAAAATTTTTTGATATTTTTAAACAGCTCCATATTAACATTCCTTTTGCTGATGCTTTGGAACAGATGCCACACTATGCCAAGTTTATGAAGGAAATATTATCAAAGAAAAAGAAGTTTGAGAATCATGAGACAATGAATATGACAGCCGAATGTAGTGCCATAATTCAGAAACATCTACCACCGAAATTAAAAGATCCAGGGAGTTTCACTCTTCCTTGTATTGTTGGTAGTTTGTTTATAAAAAAGGCTTTATGTGACTTAGGGGCGAGTATTAACCTAATGCCTTTCAGTGTTTACAGGAAACTTGTTTTGGGGGAATTAAAGTCAACTACAATTGTTCTGCAATTGGCAGATCGTTCGATGACATACGCTAAGGGTGTGTTAGAGGATGCTTTGGTTAACGTTGATAAATTCATATTCCCTGCAGCCTTTGTAGTGTTAGACATGGAAGAAGACCCGGAAGTCCCGATCATTCTCGAAAGACCATTTCTGGCAACAGCTAGGGCGTTAATTGAGGTACAGAAAGGAACCCTGACTCTCAGAGTAGAAGACGACGAGGTAGTATTCAACCTTTTTAATGCATTAAAACATCCAGAAGAGGTCAGTTCCTGCTTCTCGATTGATTTGGTTAACACAATTATCAATGCATGTGTAGAGTCAGAGTCTCCTGTTGATCATTATGAAATAAGCATGCCTGATGTGTTTGGAGATGAATTAATAGATGTTAATCAGGAAAGTGCTTTAATTTCTGATGAAACTAATAATTCTTTAAGAAGGGAAGAAAATTTGTCATTAGACATATGTGCTCATGTTGATACCCCTTCCCCTGAATTGAAACAATTACCTGCTCACCTGCGTTATGCTTTCTTAGGAGAATCTTCTACTTTCCCTGTTATCATTTCTGCTAAATTAAGTAAAGAAGATGAGGAGAAATTGTTGGATGTTTTGAAAAAGCATAAATCTGCCCTAGGCTGGTCTATTAGTGATATTAAAGGTATTAGCCCTTCTATTGTCATGAATAAAATCTTAATGGAAGATACCTTTAATCCCACAGTAGAGCGCCAAAGAAGATTAAATCCAACAATGAAGGAAATGGTAAAAGCCGAGGTGTTAAAATTATTAAACACAGGTATTATATATGCAATTTCTGACAGCCCTTGGGTGAGTCCTGTTCAAGTTGTGCCTAAGAAAGGGGGGATGACTGTTGTTAAGAATGAGAAAGATGAGTCAATTTCTACTAGGACAGTCACTGGTTGGCGTGTGTGTATTGATTATAGGAAGTTAAACAAAACCACCAGAAAATATCACTTCCCTCTCCCTTTTATTGATCAAATGCTTGATAGGCTAGCTGGGTATCCGTATTATTGTTTTCTGGATGGTTATTCAGGCTATAATCAAGTTGCGATTGCGCCTGAAGACCAGGAGAAAACAACATTCACATGTCCTTATGGTACTTATGCTTTTCGGCGTATGCCATTTGGACTGTTTAATGCTCCAGCAACTTTTCAACGTTGTATGATGGCCATATTTTCAGACCTTGTAGAAGAGATTATGGAAGTTTTTATGGATGATTTTTTCTGTTTTCGGTTCATCATTTGATGTTTGCATAATCTCTCTCGTGTTTTACAAAGATGCCAAGAGACTAACCTTGTTTTAAACTGGGAAAAATGTCATTTTATGGTAAAAGAAGGGATAGTTTTAGGCCACAAGGTGTCTGAAAAAGGGTTAGAGGTTGATAAAGCCAAGATTTCTGCTATTGAGCAACTTCCCCCACCCATTAATGTTAAGGGAGTTCGTAGTTTCTTAGGCCATGCAGGGTTTTATAGGCGTTTTATAAAAGATTTTTCAAAAATTGCTAAACCCCTGTGTCATTTGCTTGAAAAAGATGCTCCATTTGTGTTTTCAAAAGATTGTCTGCTAGCATTTAATCTTTTAAAAGAAAAATTGATTTCCGCAACTATCATTGTTGTACCTGATTGGAGTCAACCCTTTGAAATCATGTGCGATGCTAGTGACTATGCTTTAGGAGCTGTTTTAGGGCAACGTCGAGATAAGTTCTTTAGGGCTATATATTACACAAGTAGAACTCTAGATAGTGCTCAACAGAATTACACCACTACAGAAAAAGAGATGCTTGCTGTTGTGTTCGCTTTCGATAAGTTTAGGCCCTATTTGCTTGGTACAAAGGTGATAGTGCACACTGACCACGCTGCTATTCGATATTTGAGCAGTAAGAAAGATTCAAAACCCAGACTTATAAGATGGATTCTTTTATTGCAAGAGTTTGACTATGAGATCAAGGATAGAAAAGGTTGTGAAAATGTGGTTGCTGACCATTTGTCTAGGATAGAGCACGAAAAGAATATCGCAACCTTTCCTATTAAAGAAGCTTTTCCGGACGAAAGATTATATGCTGTTAAAACTTCTATTCCTTGGTATGCAGATTTTGTAAACTTTCTTGCAGGAAAAGAAATACCTCCAGACCTGAATGCTCAGAAAAGAAAGAAATTTTTCCATGATGTGAAATCTTATCTGTGGAATGACCCCTACCTCTTTAAGGTATGTTCTGACCAAATTATTCGAAGGTGCATTCCAGAAGAAGAAGTAGGTAAGATTATACGTGATTGCCATGCCTCTCCTTATGGTGGTCATTTTGGACCAACTCGTACTGCGGCAAAGGTACTTCAATCTAGTTTTTATTGGCCTACTCTTTTTAAAGATTGTTATACCTTTGTAAAAACATGTGATAGATGCCAGAGGACAGGTAATATTTCTAGACACCATGAGATGCCCCTAACCCCTATTCTTGAAGTAGAACTTTTTGATGTGTGGGGCATGGATTTTATGGGCCCTTTTCCCTCTTCCAATGGATACTCGTACATTTTGGTTGCTGTTGATTACGTATCCAAATGGGTAGACGCAGTAGCCACTAAGACTAATGATGCACGTGTTGTGTTGAGTTTTCTGCACAAAAATATTTTCACTAGATTTGGCACACCACGGGCTATAATTAGTGATGAGGGGTCCCATTTTTGTAATAAATTGTTTGAATCATTACTTAGAAAATATGGTGTCAAGCATAAAACTTCTCTTGCTTATCATCCCCAAACTAACGGTCAAGCTGAGATTTCTAACAGGGAGATTAAGCAAATTCTGGAGAAGACAGTTTGCATCAATAGGAAGGACTGGGCATATAAGTTGGACGATGCTTTGTGGGCCTATCGGACGGCTTTCAAAACTCCAATCGGTACATCCCAGTATTGACTGGTGTATGGTAAAGCCTGTCACCTGTCTGTGGAGCTCGAGCACAAAGCATACTGGGTTATCAAGAAGTTAAACTGTGACGCAAAAAAGGCTGGGGAGCAACGGTTACTGCAGCTCAACGAATTAGAAGAATTTAGGAGCCAAGCGTACGAAAATGCTAAGCTTTACAAGGAAAGAACAGCAAGATGGCATGATCGTATAGTCCAGAAACATTCTTTTGAGCCAGGGCAACAGGTTCTTCTGTTCAACTCTCAATTACGATTGTTCCCTGGAAAGTTGAAGTCAAGATGGTCTGGTCCATTCTTGGTCAAGGAAGTATCCCCATATGGACCAATTGAGCTAATGGACAGCAGCGGGTTAACTTTTAAAGTCAATGCTCAAAGAGTGAAGCACTATTGTGGATTCGAAGAAAGGAAAATTGAAAAAGTGATATTAGTCGATCCAGGGTGACCGACCCCCGTCAACCTCAGGACGTTAAACATGCGCTTCTTGGGAGGCAACCCAAGTGATTAAAGTTTTTGTAGATTTCAATTTAGTTTAGTGTGTTGATCCTAATGCTCCCATGAGATTGATCCTTTTGCAGGAAAGCTCGTGAATTCATGCCTAGTTCCTCATTTTCCTCAGACGACAATTCAAGATGTTTAAGATCCTCTCGCTTTTTCAGGGCAGTATCGATCTCTCTTTATCTGATTAAATGTTCATACATTGGGGACAATGTATATTTTAAGTTTGGGGGGGGGGGGAGATTTGCTCTGCTTAGGTTTTGCGTAAGTAATGCTTATGATGAATTAAATGCATGTTGATGATGATGACGTCTGATGATTTGCTTTTAGCCATGATTCTCTCTTATTGTTGCAAATTTGAAAGCATGTCTAAATTCAAGAAAATTTAAAATTTTTCTTTGAATCCCTTGCAAAGTATGACGATTCGCTTGTCTTTTTATGATCTTGAAAGCCTAGATGAAAGTTATATGCCTTAAAAGTTCGTTGTCACTCCGATAGGTGTAAAGTTTGTCTAGATAGCTTCCTTGTGTAATAGTAAGTAATGCTGAGCTGTGGGGAAAAGAAATGCCTTAAAAATAATAAAATATAAAAATGCTCCACTTTCTTGAGGGCGTTAGTAACTAGGGGCATTCATGACACCCATCGTTTGCCTTTGCATGAAAACGCTGAAAAGAAATGAGCATGCCTCGGCAGCCTGAAAGATGAGGCGCTCGTAGTTGGATGCTTTCATCACCAATGTTGGCAAGCCAGAACGAAGGCGCTACATCTAAAAGGATTTATCTAAAAAAAAAAAAAAAAGTTTGGGGGACGCCCCAAGAATTATGGGCACCTCAGTAAGGTAGCACTTGCTAGATAAGTGAGATGGCTAAAAGGGCGAGTTTTAGTGCCAGTGTAGGGGGAAGATGAATGGAGGAGTGTATAAATGATTCCGGGCTAGTAAAAATTGTAATAAGGCAAATGATGAGTTGCTTTTGCAAGGGAGGATAGGATTAGATTTTAAAACTTCTTGATGGCTGTTCATGCTTACTTATTTGTTTCAATAGTTTGCATTCATGGATAGAAGCATTGAGGATAGAGTTGATAGCATGCAAGTTATGATTCATATGCATTACTTTATTTTGCTCGGGACTAGCAAAACTTTAAGTTTGGGGGTGTGATGACATGCAGAAATGTCATCATTTTCCTATTAATTTTAGCTAGTTTTGTGCATGAATTGTGAGCTTTAATGTATTTTTATGTTGATTTTGTAGAAAACCGAGTTCGAGACGCAAAACCAAGAATTTTACCAATTTTGGGTGTAAAAAGAAGACTTTGGGCCATAAAAGAAGAAAAGAAAAGAGAACATTTGAAGTGGAAGCCCAAAAGCCCAAAAGAAATGAAGAAAATAGGCCAAAATCCGTGAAGAAAGCTTCTAGAAGGTCTAACGTCGAGACGCTAGGACTAGAGCGTCTCAACGCTAGGTGATCAGTGAAGAAAGCTCCAGAATCACGGTAGCGTCGCGACGCTGCGACAACTTCTGCTCCAAGAAAACCTGACGTCACAGCGTCTCGACGCTGTGCGTCTTGGGCAGCAAGAAAGGTCCGTCCAGCACCTATAAAAAGCCCCCTCTCCCAAGGTTCAAATCATCCCATTTTGGGGAGCTCTCCCCTAGCTCAATAGAGAGAAAAAGTGAGAAGAATTGTGAGGAAAAGGTGGGAATTGATCGAGATTCCAAGGCTCGGGAATCGATATGATCGTGACGGGAGCTCGGGATCAAAACCACGGTTATTTCTATCTTATGTCCTTGTAATTTCTTATTTTTAGATTGAGTTAGGACCATGGATCAAGATCATTTTGGCAAAATTATTTCCATTTGTGAGTAGATCTTGAGACCTAGGGTCGTTATTCTAGTTAATTGGATATTGTAGCGCAATTACTTGGATTATGTAATGAATTTCTTCATATTTCATCTATGCAATTCATTCTTAATGCTTTTAATCTCTTGATCACGGATTAATTGATGTGTTGGTCTAAATTGATACTCGACAGAGAGAAGTTAGATTAGATCATAATTGCATGGCTAACGATTGCTTGGAGCACGAGAGTGAAAGAGAATTGTTAGAAATTGATAATGAAGTTGCTTAATGCCATACTATGATTAACTAAGGAGATGGACACATAAATTAGTTATGTTAGTATGAGATGTGGAGGAACTTGAAAGAGAAATCCGCTTATAATTACTTCTAGATTTATGAAATTGAAGATTATTAGTTACATATATCCATGTAATTGAGCTACATATCCAAAAAGCTAGTTAACACCCTAGGTCAAGCCCCCTTTTGATAGGAAAATTCCTTTTTTACTTGCATGTTTCTTTTTATTAGTTTCTTTAATTTTCGCTCTATCATTCGAGATTGGACTTCTAAATAAAATTAAAACATGATGGTTCTTGGTAATTAATTGAATTAATTCAATTTCCCTGAGGATTCGATACTCGGAATACTTTCCGTTTTAATATTACTTGGGCAACCGTACGCTTGCGGAAAATTGCACAACAGGGTACCATTTCTTTTCATACTTAACTCACAAACATACTATTAACGATGCTCATTAAGAGTTCATATTACTCTTTCGAGTGTCATAATCAATCGCATATAGACTATACATTTCTAAAAATGGGCATCAAATGCACTAAGTCAATTCTCAAATATTTTAATTAAATTTGGTGCATTTAATCTTCTTTAGTTTACTCCCTTATGTTCCTTTGTTCTTCATTAAGAAACATTCAACCAAAACACTACTACAAAAATCGCTTTTAATGACGGGCGGTGTCCGTCGTCTATACGAGTGTCGTGGTAACTTTTCATGACGGGCGACTTTTAATGACGGGCATTGCCCGTCATTAAAAATCGTCCGTCATGAAAAGATACGATGACGGACAGTTTTAATGACTGGCATTGCCCGTCATTAAAGGTCGTCCGTCATGAAAAGTCCGTCATAGTAAGTGCAATTTCCAACCAAATGTCCGTCATTAAAGGTGTCCGTCATAAAAAGTCCGTCATTAAATGTCCGTCATTAAAAGTCCGTCATTAAATGTCCGTCGTTAAATGTCTTTTTTAAATGTCCGTCATGAAATGTCTTTTTTAATGACAGGCATTGCCAGTCATTATTTTGTTCATAATTTAATAAAAAAAATTGTTGGTTGCCCGGTGGCAAACCAACAATATTTTCTTCATTTGTCAACCTGTAAAGAAAGTAATCTTAATTGTGAAATATGAAAAGCTTTCAAATGATCCAAGTATGTTTTAAATCACACTTTGAACACACATTGACTTGGAAACACATTTTCACATAACAAGCTTTAAGTCAACGTTTAACTACATAAAAAACCTTCAAATCATATAAGTATGCTTGGAATCACACTTTGGACACACATGTAATAGAATTGGAATCACACTTTGAAAATTTCGGCATGACCTCTATTAGACAATCCAAAACTAACCTGAAATAATACAACATATAATCACTTCTATAGCATATACATCATGCATATGGAACCACCCGTCCTTCCATAAACAACATCCAGCAGAAATTTACACAACATACAATGGGACCACCCCGTCCCTCCACAGGTCATCAAAAATAATCTTACACAAATCTACAACAGATAGAAAATCTAGTACTTACACATCACATTTACAGCATTCACATCATCCAGAACGAACCCTACACAAATGTTCCCACGAACCCTGTCCATTCTATTCGAACCTCGTCAATTTCTTCTTGTGTATATGTTGTTTTTGTGTTAAACTAAACATAAGAAAAACCATAAACAAAATATAAGAATCCTTAAGAAAATTGAATTATAAATAATTAAAAGATATTTATAGAAGTAGTGGAGTTGAATACGATTGCGTACAAGATTATTTACAAACGTAGAGGAGTTGTGTACTATTTCTCGAATATACTTTTGAACATAATATCCACACTCTACAGAACTCAATTGACGGGGGCACTATATGTAAAAAGAGTTGAAAAACAATTAAATACTTGAATTAGCAAATTTGATAACGTTGAGAATATAGTCAATGTAAATTTACCTTTATAAGTTTCCAAATTATGTTCGAGCGATATTGTGGGAGTGAGTTCTTTGCTTGCCACATTCTCAGTGATCTAAATAATTTGAGCATTAGAGTGATATATATATATATATATATATGATAATCAACCACAATAAAAGTTTATAGATACTTACGTATTGATAATTCCTTGAAAACTTTCTTCAAGCTTACTACGTAATGAGTTCAATACATAAACGGTATTCTCTCCAGGATTGATCACAATCAACATCCAATGACACCTATAAGAAACGAACATTCTTTTTAATAGTTTATCACAAATTACACCTATAATTAAGTATAACTAATTTGAATTGACATTACTTACCCAGTATTATACGGGATGATGACTAGTTGATTCAAATTAACCATGTCTAGCCGGTTGGCTAGATTTCTGCAACGAGTTTCTTGACACTTTACAAATGAAGAAATGGTTCCTTGATCAACTATCAGAAATTTGCTGGTTATTTCATTGTCACATACAGTCCAAAGATACCTAAAGAAAATAAACAATATTATAAAACATTGAAAATCATAATAAGTAAATAAAATATGTCACACGTTTTTACTTACCCAATGTACACCAGTATACATGAGTACCCTATTTCAATCATCCCGCAATACTGCATGATGTCATCACGATGTAGAAAAATTGTTTTATCCTCTCCAAAAATGGCGTCACTTAATTTGATAGGAATTGTGTCATCCACTCCCATAGAAAGAACGGCATATCGATTCAGCAACTTGATGGTAACGTGGATATCTGTATGTTCGGAAGATTGTGTAACGGACACATTCCTTTTAGGTTTTGCGGGAGAAGATACCTAACACAAACATAATTGTAAGATGTAAATAAGGAAAACAAAACACATTTACGTTGAAGAAGACATACATACCTTTTTCTTGTTATTCAAAATCACAAGTTCGCAAGGCCATGCCACAAAGCTACCTTTTGCTTGACTAAGCGTCTCTATTTCTCCAACCACGGGAATTGGTATGAGAACATCTTCGCCTGTGATCATATCCACCACCACTCGAACATTATTGGCTCCTAGTGGTACTCCATGAATGGTTGGACATCCGACACTAGATTCATACATTGTGCCTATGGCAACAATGTTATCCACTGAATTTACAGCCAAGCGACATGGCGTACCCTTCAAACATTATTAAATAAAAAAAATGTTAAGTGTCACACTTTATGGTTAACTACACAAGAATGTAGAGTTATCTCCTAGGCACAATCTAACATGCTAAACACAAAAGAACATTTTTCTAGTTTAGCAACAATACTTCAACTCTAAATCACTTACAACCGAGTGCACCGAAAATTTCGGCAGCATAACGGCGTAAAATTGACTATTCCAAAAAATTTTCACCTGCCAAACACAAAATATCACTTCTATATCCTTAAACCAATTCCTCCAGACTTCAATTCAGATTTCACAACCTATGCACTATACGAGTCAGGTCTCGTAGTATCAATTAACAAAAACTCTAAATCAATATCATAATGCAAAAAATTATATTATTCCATATCCAAAGTAACTAGGTGACACTGATTACTAGTTCATTACCTCTAACACTTCTTCTGACTCGAACACCTCTTCCGGCTCTTCAACAATCTCCTTTCCTTTTGTTTTTGTCCTGGAAGTCTTACTTTCTACCTCTGTTGACTTTCTTGAACCACTGCCTTCCGTTTTACTCTTGCTTTGGGATTGTGTACCCAAGTTTGATGTCCTTTTAGGAATATTGAAATAGACGGATGGTGAAACAAACTCACCCAATCCTCTAACACGCCCTCTATGTTCTGGCGTGCCTAATGCTTCAGTAAGTATATCTTGACCTTGATTTGCTGCAGCTAGCTCGTCCTGTCGAAAACATTTCCAAGTACCACATGATTAGAAAACATGTAATTTAAGGTTCTCATCATATCCTTCTTCATATACTTACAATCAGATTAGCACGTTCTCTAGTGTCGTCATCAAAATATTCCTTATTTTTTCCTTTTCTTGCTTCCTTCCATAAAGTGGCTCGATTGTTAGGATCATCTGACAATTCCTATTTTAACATATGCATTATTAATTAACATAAACATATTGTCTTCATACACAATGTAACCTAAACAATATTACTTACTAGTTCTTTGGCCAGGTTAGCATATCCCTTACGAGATATATGATGATTGTATTTAAGTTTCTCCCTTCTTTCTTTTTGAAGACCACTACGTGCCTACACAACAAAAGATGATTAAATGAAATAACTAAAATAATTGTACTAAATTTAAAAGTAATTAGTATAATATATTTACCTTCCACTCCTCAGATAATCTCGAATTAACAAACTGAACCCACTGATCTTGATCAATATGTGAATATTTCTCAGGAGGTCTCTGCAACAGTTCTGGTGCATTCATGAATGGAATTATATAATTCTAAGCCAAATAGTACTGGAAATTTCGAAACTTCGTCGATGCTGATTTCAAGATAGCATGTTTGGATCTGGAGTCCACGACGAATGACATCTGTATGAAATAAAATACACAACATAGTTGAAAATTGAATAAAATACATAAACCTAATGTCATAATAAACAAAGAACTCTTACCTCTACACAATCAAATATTTTGTCTTTCAACTCTTTTGGAATTTTGTTCCAATGGTCATAAGTCAATGGAATTTGTTGTCTGACACAAATTCCGATGAAACTCTGCATTTTATTTGCATTCGTTCCAACAGCCTGACCTTGACTGTTGTATTCAACAACCAATCGTTGTCCAGAATTTCGTACGCCTGCCAACTCACGCATAGTAGTGACACCTCGTCCAGCAGGCGGTCTAGCCTCCATATGAATAGTAACGTGGGCATCATCATCACTGTTGCTGCTTGAACCACTCATATTAACAATCTGCAAGAAAAACAAAAAGTATACAACATAAGATATATTTAACTCGTAGGATATTTAACACAATAAAATTATGTAAATAAACAACCAAATGACATACCACATTCAATACATTAGTTATCAATCCATGTGCCCTCACAATCATTTCTCACATATGTAGATGAAATTTCGTCGTTTTCATGAAATACATCAATATTAGGCATTCTATCTACCACACCATACCCACAATCTTGGATAATATCTACTATTTCGTCTTCATAGAAATCTTCTTCTATTATTCTCTGTGAAGGTGTTAATATAACTGACCAACGAGGATTAAGAGGATCTCGTACGTAGAACACTTGTCTAGCTTGGGAGGCTAAAATAAACGAGTCTGATTTATTTCCAATACGACTGAGGTCCACAGTTGTAAACCCAAGGTCATCTATTTTAAGACCATTATTGTTCTCAACCCAATCACATTTGAATAAAACAACGGTTAAATCATGATAATCAAGTTCCCATATTTCTTGTATGACACCGTAAAAGGTCATGTCTGACATAATGGGATTTTTGTCTTTGGCACTAGAAACTTGCATAGTATTCGCAATTAACATAACACCACTGTTTTTTACATTCCTAATATCATCACGCTTCTTTGTATGATAGCGAATACCATTAATCACATAACCACAATATGTGGCTACATCTGGACGAGGCCCGTGAGCTATCCATCTCAAAGAAGATGATATGTTGTTGTTCGGCACATCAAGAGCAAGTGCAACCTGAGATTCATTCCTAAATTAATTAGCTGTTAAACATTTAATCATATCTTTAAGAGAATGACTTATTAGATTACCCGGTCACGCAACCAACCACTAAATGTGCGATAATGCTCATTTTGAAGCCACTTTTTGTTTTTAGATCTACTGGGATTGAGTTTTGACAAAGTTTCCATGTGTTGCCTGTTGGATTCATATTAAAATGACATAGTTAATTGTTTTATCACACAATCATAAAAGTTATGTGAAATGATTGAGATTTACGTACCCTACATATGGAAGCACATCATTTACATTTTGAAGGACATAAAGATGAGCTTGATTTAACTGATCTTTACTTGGTTTGATATAAGAAGCAACAGACAACGGTCTATCACTTTCTGAGTTGTCTTTCCTTGTCGATGAGCGTAATCCAATAGAATCAACTCCAGAGAGAAATTCAGAACAAAACTCTACAGCCTCCTCCACAATATAATTTTCTCCAATGCATCCTTCTGGTCGATGTCTATTTCGTACATATCCTTTGAGTACTTTCATATATCGTTCAAAAGGATACATCCACCTCGAATAAATCGGTCCACAAAATTCAATCTCTCTTACAAGATGCACGACAAGGTGTACCATTATTGTAAAGAATGCCGGTGGAAAATACTTTTCTAACAAACATAAAGTGACTACTACATCCTCTTGCAAGCCTTTTAGCTTAGACGAATCAATCGCTTTACTACATATAACATTGAAAAACAAGCATAAACGAATAATCGCATATCTAACATGTTTGGGCAAAATACCACGAATTGCAATAGGTAATAACTGTTGCATTAGAACGTGATGGTCGTGCGATTTAAGCCCGTAAAGTTTCAAATCTTTAAGCGACACTAAGCTTTGTATGTTGGACGAATAACCTTCAGACACTTTAATTTCAGATAGTGTCTTACACAGATTCAATTTCTCAATCTTCGATAGTGTGTAACACGCTGGAGGTAAGAATGTCCTCTTCTCTCCCAATTGAGGGGCCAACTCTGCTCTAATGTTCAGTTCAACCAAATCTAAACGAGTTTTCAATCCATCTTTTGTTTTACCAGGAATATCAAGTAGCGTGCCAATAAGATTTGCACAAACATTCTTTTCAATGTGCATAACATCCAAACAATGTCGCACGTGAAAATATTTCCAGTACTCTAACTCAAAGAAAATAGACTTCTTCTTCCAATAAACGCTTGAAAGATCTCCATTATTCTTTTCCTTACTGACTTTCTTACCAAATGAACATTGAAGTCTACTTGTTTTTGCAAGAATTTCCTCTCCACTTAATGGTTCAGGAGCGATTTCCAATTATTGTTCACCATTAAAAGCTTTCTTCTGCTTTCTATATGGATGATCACGAGGTAGAAATTTTCGATGCCCAAGATACGCCATCTTCTTTCCTCTTGGCAAATAAGTAGCTGACGTTTTCTCTCCACAAATCGGACATGCATGATATCCTTTTGTTGTACAACCACACAAATTGCCATACGCAGGAAAGTCATTAATAGTCCACAATAAAATAGCTCTAAGTGTGAAACATCGTCCTTCATTTACATCATAACATTCAACTCCATCAATCCAAAGTTTTTTCAAGTCATCAACTAATGGAGCCAAATAAATATCTATGTCATTTTCTGGTTGTTTAGGGTCAGATATTAATGCGGTTAACATCAAATATTTTCGCTTCATGCACAACCAAGGGGGTAGGTTGTATGTCACCAACATAACTGGCCAACAACTATATCGACTACTAAGATCACCATGCGGATTGACTCCATCTGTTGACAGAGCAAGACGAAGATTTCTAGGTTCTGATCCGAATTCTGACCACTGATCATCTACTTGTTTCCACGATAGTGTGTCTCCAGGGTGTCGTAAGTATCCATCATTTCGTCGTTTTTTGGCATGCCAAGTCAACAAACTCGATGTTTCTTTACTTCGGAACATTCGTTGAAATCTTGGTATAGGAGAGAAGTACCACATCACTTTCGCTGGAATATTTTTCACCACATCCTTTGAATTCTTACGAAGTTTCCATCTTGATGTTCCACAAATTGGGCATACTTCTACATCTGAGAGGTCTTTTCTAAACAAACAACAATCGTTGCTACATGCATGAATCTTTTCTACAGACATTCCAAGAGTACACAAAACCTTTTTTGCTTGATACGTAGAAGTCGGAATTTCATTTGGACTTGGTAAGATATATTTGACTAATGTCAACAATTCAGTAAAACTTACATCGCTCCATCCAAATTTTGCTTTCAAATTATATAACTTTACCAATGCAGATATTTTGGAAAATTTTTTACAATTTGAGTACAATGGTTTCTTAGCATCATCCAGTACTTCCTCAAAAACGTTGGATTCATCGTTAACGTAATCATGTGCAGCGTTAAACATTCCTATTACGTCATCAATATCTTCATCTTCATCCTCTCCTTCTTTTCCACTAGAAGAGACGTTTGCATTATTTCTCTTAACCGGTAGTGATTCACCATGCCAAATCCATGTTTTATAACTCTCATCAATACCATAAATGAATAAGTGATCTCTTACTGTATTTGCATCTTGAGACTTTGCATTCACACACCGCAAACATGGACAACAAATGACATTTGACCTACTTGAATGTCGTAGTGCATTTTCAATGAACATCTCAACCCCTAAACCATATTCTGATGACATTCGATTCTTTGTCATCCACGACTTATCCATTACTATTAAATTGTTTGCTTGAAATTTCAATCTACAAAGAAAAATAATTATTCCATAAAAATCTGTGCTTATTAGATCCTTAAGGAAAAGTTATAACAATCAAATACTCAATTGTTAATTCAATTTCACCCAAATTCATGATGTTGAGACAAAACTCAACATCGTGAAATTTTGACATGTAAATTCATGTCCAATCATGTCATTTCTCAACTTCCACCTAAACTCAACTAAAAACATAAACTAAACAACCAAATTTAAAAGCACTTCTCAACCCCTCTCCCACTAAACTCAAGCAAAATAATGAACTATAACTCATAATTTCAAGATAACTTAAGTATCTATCAACTTCCCACAAAAACAAACTCAAACAAACAATTTCAAAACATAACTAAATATTTCTCAACCCACAACTCAACTATACTTATAAATTGACACCAATCATTTCAAAACTTAATTCAAGTATTTCTCAACTTTAACACGATTTGTTTACTGTTAGAAAATGAGACTCTTCGTGGAGTAACTAACCAAGTATTTCTCACGAATCTTTTTTTTTTTTTTTGCACTTTTCACACGTACAAACACAATCCCAAACAGTTCATAAATCAAAAATTAAAAACTTTGTATATATTTAACTTATAATTTGAGGGGAGAAAATATCTTTTTTTCTCACTTTTGCCAAAAAGAAATAAAGAAGCACCATCAAGCATAGTAACATAAATTTGTACTTGATGTAACATAGTAACATAGTAACATATATTTTTTTCTCACTTTTGCCAAAAAGAAATAAATATCCTTGATTTTTCATAGCCATCATATTCACAATCCATCAAATGAGGAGGTTCAAATCCAATTTCATTGAACTCAAAACCTAAGAAAAATCCTCAGTCAACCTAAAGCATTTCTTCTAAGTCTACACAACCAAATTCTTAAGATACTTTTAAAACCACTTGAAATTATACCATCATTTTTCATTAACCACCCTCAATTCTGATAATCTCCCAAATGTTCCAAGCATTCACCACCAATCAAAATGTTCACAGACCACAACAAAAAATCTCACAAGATAGAGTTAGTTTTCATCGCATGGTCGGACATCGGCCACCTCTCCGCCACCCTCCACCTCGCCCACCTCCTCCTCCACCGCAACCACTGCCTCTCCGTCACCCTCTTCCTCATCCCACCGCCGTGGGAACCCATTACAGTAAAACACATAGGCTAGATCCACGATTTTTTTCTTGAAAATAGAGGGATTTATTTTTTTTTTTTAATTTTAACTATGAAACCGCTGGATATGGAAGATTGACTAACCTGTTAGAATGCGAGAAAGAAGTCGACGAGGTGAAACCCACGCTGCCCAGTCGCCTTCGGTCGAAACGCACACGAGAAACAGCTGCGGCAGCCGAAGTTCTTTGCAAAATCTTGTTCTCCGGCGCGGTCCAGTTCGGCCGTGCGTTGCACGCGAGGATGAAAGCTTGTTTGCAAAAGCAGCGGCGACCGAAGGTTGTTTGCAAAATCTTCACCGGCGGCCAAATGTTGAAGAACAGACCACGGCCGAAGGGGAGAACAACAGCTGCGGCGGCCGGCGGGAGAATGATGAAGAACCGAGGATGAAAGTTGTGCGCTGAAGGTTGAAGAAGGGAGCTGCGGCGGCTGAAGGTAGAAGAAGCTAGGGTTTAGGATGTGGGCCTTCGGGGAGAGAGAAAGTGATGTTTTCTTTTTACCGTTTTAAAAAATAAAAAAAAAAAATCAAAACGGGCTTTTAACGGCGGGCAATGCCCGCCATTAAAGGTACTTTTAATGACGGGCAATGCCCGTCATTAAAAGTTAGTTTTTCCGAAAAAACGCGCATCCGTCATTAAAGGTCCCGCGCGTTTTCCGTCCGTCATTAAAGGTCCCGCCCCTTTTTTTCTATCCGTCATTAAAGGCTGTTTTTGTAGTAGTGAAAGTTTAAATATCTCTTTCTTTATGTTCATTTTAGAACAATCCTTATCTTTTAAAGGAACTTCTTAATTATTTCTTCATCAAAACATGATTCCCTTGAATGTTGCAATTTATCATCATAAAACTTATGCAATTAAGATTATTCTATTCTTCAAAGTCTCATTTAATCTTAAAGGGATGACTAAGTAAAAAATAGAAGTGTTTCTTTCCTTATCACAAGTTTTAAGAAAAAGGCAATTTAAACAAAAATATTTTAAAAAATTAAAACAAGGCAATGAAATAATACAACACATCTGATAACAAAACATGCTCAGAAATAACATTAGTATTTATAAAAATACATTATATGAACTTGATGAGGACAACAAGATACCAAACACAACATTGACAGTCTTCCTTTGGGTCAACTATCAACTTGTAAACGGTACTCTCAACATGGTGATGGAACATTGATAACCAATCCTGTCAAGTGAAAGTCTTCCTTTGGACTGACAATCACTTACACGGCACAACTTTATATTATCCATGTTTATTACTAGTTAACCATATGTGAACTTGTTATTTGGCCAAACTGAAATCTTCCTTTGGGCCGATAACAGAATGCATAAACAACATGTCCATAAACATCTAATTAATTATGAAGATGTCAATATCAGAAATCAGAGGCTACTTTGGT
The DNA here is from genome assembly GCA_017139565.1 of Luffa aegyptiaca. Lineage (NCBI taxonomy): Eukaryota > Viridiplantae > Streptophyta > Magnoliopsida > Cucurbitales > Cucurbitaceae > Luffa > Luffa aegyptiaca. Next base: position 35,387,356 of record CM029397.1, read on the forward strand.
AGCATGATCCATCAAACCAACACCATCAAAGAAAATTAGATTATTATGCAAAACAATTATCCTTAATTATTATTAATTTTATCTTTATGAAAATAAAATTACCAAAATCGTTTTCAAGATCAATAATAATATCTTTACCTGCATAGTTTAGTAATGGAAAAAAGTCCTCTAAAATTAAGAACGGGTGTGCCCCCAAAATAAACTTTATTGGGTTTTTAACCGACTTGACAACCTAACATAGACATTGGGACACCAATTTGAAATCCAATAATTAAATATTAATAACTTATCTCTTTTAGATGATAGTCTTCCTTTGGGTCGACTAACAACTTCAAGAGCACATCGTTATGTTATTCATATTTATTATTGTTGTTTGGCAATAAGTAATGTCACAAACAATATACAAATATTCATGACATCAGAAATAAACTTTATGAGGACAATTGAGATATCTTAATGCAACATTAACATTTAGTCTTTGGACAAAAATGTTAATTTACAAACGATACTCTCGGTGCAATAATCAAATATTATTCATATTTATTATTGCATGTGTATTTGTTGTTTGGCCAAATTGTAACCTTCCTTTAGGCCTTCGCATAAGCAACAAATACACCACATCTAACAACTTTAAATGTTCCAATTTATAAACACATAAGCTACTTTGGTAGAATATTTTATTCATCGAAACATTTAAGGAAATTAGACAAATTGTGTCATATACTTAATAAATTGTCAATTAACTAATCATGATAATTATTCTTTAAATTACCACAACAAAGAGAACTTCTTAAAAAAAAAAGCACAACAAAGAGGAAATTAAACCGTCCTCCATACTTTATTATGCCCAAAATAATATACTGTAGATATATAATAATATTATGATTAGAATAATAATAAAATTATATATATATATATATATATATATATATATATATATATATAAATAATAAACAAACTAATACATATATATTTATAAAATTTAAACATATGTATGTTGTTTATGAATTGCCCACGACAATTCATCTTTTGCTATGCTAGGGCAAATTGCCCTGGCACCAACTTCATGCGGCGGCATGCACTAATGTTTTTTTTTATTTTTTTAGTTTCTTTCTTTGCATAGTCGAACAAATTGAAAGAATCAAACCAATGAAAGAAAAAGAAAAAAAAAACTGAACAATACAGAATTTGATCAAATCAATTATGCAAAATCATAGAATTCGAAAAAAAAATTCTATAATAAAGAATTCTAGATCATGCAAAAATTGATCTGACTTCTAATTGATCCAAGTAATTTTGATAGCATGTATTACAGGCAAAACAACCCATGAATTAATAAACAACATGCCAAGAAAACTAATATTTTAGCAAGTAACCATGCAAAAACTTGCTCTAATACCACTTGTTGGAATTTATTCATTAAATCTCAATTCATGATTATTCAAGAATAAATAAATATCATTGAACAAGAACAACCATGAAAAGAGTTATAATAGGATCTAAGCATGGAAGCAAGCCAAAAATAAAATTAATTAGAGATGTATAAATACATGGATCCATGAAATACTCTACTGTAGAACTTGCGTGGTTTAGGTCATGGGCAGTTCTCTCTATCAGATGGGGAATAGGAGACTAAAGAGGCATAGTGTATTGGAGACCATAACCTTGTATTTATAAGTTGATTCTAGGGTTTCCCATAATCCCCTAGGATCAACAGGCTGGTTTCTGCTCAACAGGGCACACCTCTTTATGAGAAGTCATGGGCCCATAATCAAGACCACATAATATGCCCATTGAATAGTCCAAATATAATTGTTATTTAATTTGTTACCCACACATAATTAATTATTAAAATTAATTCCAACAGCATAAACATTGGAGCAATTTTCTGGTGAGAGCACTTTTCTTGGGGAAAGTTTCTCGAAGGTGTCCTCAAGTATCATATCACCATCATATTTGTATCTGAAACCTTTGTCGATAAGCTTTTTTGAGTTCAGTTCAATTTGATATTCCTGATGGGCACATCATTAGAATTCCTGAAAAACTCATTAATTCAACAACCCATCATTATTAACTTCATAGAAATAAGTTAAAATCTTATTTTGGTACTTAAACTTTTAGATATTTTTCGATTTGGTAATTAAAATTTCAAAATATGATTTTTTTTTTAACAAAATGTGGGGAGGGTGATTTAAACCACAGATCTTGTGGTTATCAGTACAACTCCAGTTGAGCTAAGCTCTTGTTGGCTTCAAAATATGATATTTTAGTCCATGAAAAGATCACCATTTTGGTATATGTGCTTTCATAAAGTATATCTATTGTAGTTTAACTTTAAAAAAAAACAAATAATTTATTCGGTCACCTAATATGTGCATATATCTCATATATTTGCGTTAACCAACTTATGTGACTTCAATAAATATCTACGTTAGTGCAAATTCGAGCATAACCCAATAGATAAGATATTTATTTCTATCCTAAAAGTCTATTGTTCATTTTTGACCCACTCCACAACCATACAATGGAAGAACGAATATACATGCCCACTTTAGGAAGTTAAAGTTAAATTTTTTTAAAATTTCAAATACTAATATTGATCTTTTAAGAACTCAAAACAAATACTTCCATGACTACATAACAATTGGAGGAATTTTTTTTGATTTTCGATATGGTGTATTCTCAAATTCTTAGTGGCTAAAAAATTGTAGTGGAATTTGCTATGCTCATATATGTTAGATGCAGTATAAACCGACGAATACAAATACACCTCATTCGGAAGTTAGTTCCTTATAACTAGTGTGTAGGCCAAATATTTTTCAATGAAAAATATTTGGTTACAGTGAAAAGACTGTCTGGATATAAGTAATGCCTACTCAGCCAAAGTATTTCGCTTTTTGGATAGAAAATCTTAGGCTTCGTTTGATAAGAATTTTGTTTTTGATAATTATGTCTGTTTTCTCCCAAATTTCCTATAATGGTTTTCATTTTTGTTAAGAATTCATTTAAATTTCAAGCTAAATTCAAAAAATAAAAACAAGTTTTTGGAAACTATTTTTTTTTTAAAAAAAAAATTGAATTGGTTTTTGAAAATAAGGAAGATTAGATGTAGCAACCCTAATTTTTTTTTTAAAAAAAAAAAAAAAGGAAGGAGGGAGTGGGCACATTGCCCGGTCAAAGGGGGAAAGGGGGGAAGTTCCCCCCAAAATTCGGTCAAAATTGACCGTTTAAAAAAAAAAAAAATATCCCAGATTTTCTCCTCTCTCTCCCCGGTAACTCTCTCCCTCTCGTTCTCACTCTCTCGTGCACCAGATTGCCGCTGCCTTCCTCTGCGCCTTCGCCGTCAACGTCGTGTCGCTCTCCTCCATCCACGCTCGCCACCGCGTCGCCGCCCTCCATCGCCGTTTGCTCTACCGTCGCCGCCGTGAATTCTCCCTCTCTCTCTCTCTCGGCTGCAGCATGCGAGCTCCGCGCCTCCGCCGTCGTCCTTCGCCACACCGTCGCCGGTGAGCTCTCAGCTCTCTCTCTCTCTCATCTCTTTCTCCCTCAATCTCTCTCTCTCTCAGCACCCCTTCTCTCTTCTGTAACAGACTTGCGCCGCCTCCCTCCGTCGATTTCCGTCGGGCCGCCGTCGTTCCTTGCCGCAAGCCGTCGCCGCTCTCGGTATCGTCCGCCGCCGCCACTGTCTGTAACAGAATCCTTTGTCGCAGCCTTTCTGATCTGTTCATCGCCGCCGTTCGAAATTCCAGCCTAGTCTTTTAAAGATTTATTGGGTAAGGATTGGTTGGGTCTTTGGTCTTAATATTCTCTGTTTAAATGGAATTGAATGTTAGATTATGGGCAGAGTTGAGCTAAGACTTTTGTGGTGAACCGATTTAATCTAAAGGCGGAGCGAAAATTCTCCCAAAATCTCAGTTGGGTAAGAAGTTTTAGGCCTTAAACTTCGGTGTTTTTATTCTTGGCGATACTGTGTTGAACCTAATTTTATTATTAAATTATTAGGAGCTGTGGATTACTAGGAAAACCCGTGGGACAAGTTGTTTTGTTCTGTATTGAGCTTTAAAGGTAAGATAACACTACAAGAAAAAATGGTTCTGCCGACGAACTCTTTCTCGACGCCAGCAGATGGCGTCGCGAGAACCTATTCTCCCGACGTCGAAAAAATCACGTCGGGAGAAACATGGTGGGATGACTCTCTCTCGACGCCGTCAAGATGGCGACGAGAGAGATGTCGTTTCTCTCGACGCCGTCAAGATGGCGACGAGAGAGATGTCGTTTCTCTCGACGCCGTCAAGATAGCGTCGAGAGAAACGGCATCTCTCTCGATGCCATCTTGACGGCGTCGAGAGAAACCTGGACGAAAAAACCCTAATATAAAAACACTTAATTTTAGTCTTTGCCCTCTGCCGACGCCGTTAGTGACGGCGTCGGCAGAAACAGTCTCTCTCGACGCACTTAAAAACGGCATCGAGAGAGACGACATTTCTCTCGACGCCGTCAAAATGGCGTCGAGAGAAATCTGGACGAAAAAAACCCTAAAATAAAACACTTAATTTTAGTCTTTGCCCTCTGCCGACGCCGTTAGTGACGGCGTCGGCAGAAATGGTCTCTCTCGACGCACTTAAAAACGGCGTCGAGAGAAACTAACTCTCTCTCGACGCTATCTGACGGCGTCGAGAGAGAGGTCGTTTTTGCCGACGCCGTTACTAATGGCGTCGGCAAAAATCTGGGCAAAAAAGCCCTAACTTTTTCCCTCTTCTCATTTCGCCTCTCTCTCTCGATTTTGACAACCCCCTCTCGAGCTCTCTGTTCTCTCTCCGTCGTCTTGCCCTCCGTTGCCGTTCGCCTCGTCGTCCGTCGTCCGTCGCCCTCCGCCGCCTCACTCTCTTCGTTAAAGCACTTCATTTGGGTTAGTTTTTTTTATTGATTTCTTTGCTAACTTAGTTCTTAGATTCATGTTCTTATGTCAAGCTATTAGTTTAGTGGTTAACTTTATAAGGTTGGATATGTTAGGATAAACTTATTGTAGTTGTTTTTTGAATTTGAGATTGGAAGTTTGGAGTTTAAAGTTTGAGATTGAGTTGTGTAGTTTGTGGTTGTGAGAATGTTGAGAAAAATTAACTTAGTTGGCGATATGTTTATGGTTTGAGAAGATGTTATTGGGTTCTATTGAATTGGGTTGAGTTGGTGCCCTCAATGTGTTTGATGTAATGCTTGAATGAAACCTTCTTTGAGTTTTGAAGCTTATTTGTGTGATTAGAAGTGTGCTTTGGATGTTATTTATATCATTAAACTTCATTTTTGAGTTTTTTTTTTTTTGTGATTAAAATGTGATTTATAGGTTGTTTATGTGATTAAATTTCGATTTTGAGCTTCTTGTATGATTTAAGTATGATTTTAAATTTACTTGTGCTGATAAATTGTGTTCAAAGTGTGATGTGAAACATGTTTGTGTAATTAAAACATGAAGTGGGGGGGGGGGGGGGAGTCTTTGTTGTTTTTTCACTTTACTTATGTTTTAAAAAGGGAGATGTTGATTCATTTATCTTTTAAGTAGAGTTAGTAGTGAGATTTGTAAATGTGGTTTTAGTGGAAGGATTGATAGTTTTTACGTCCATTAGAATTTAGTGAATGTAGTTGAGAATTAGGGAGGGAGGTTAATGTGTTCGTTATTGTGATCTTACTTATGCAAAGGAGATTGACTTGAGAGTTCTAGTTAATAGGATTGGCTTAAGTCGAGTTAGGGGCCGGTTGTGTTCTTATAATTATGTTCTTCGAGAGGTTTGTTCGTTTCTTATTTAAGGTTCATCATTCAATGTCCATTGGAAGTTTGGGTGTGAAGTGTACACAAAATGCTTGAATGTGTTTGATGTATAAAAGGATATGTTTTTGTTTACGTTTATTTTTGTTTATGATAGTTCGCTGATGTTATGTTTATTATTTTTTAAAGGTTTGAAGTTTTTGGTTGTTTTTGTATATATGTTTTGATCTTAGACTTATAAAATTTTGATTGTTCATTATAGTTGGCGATATGTTTTGTTTTTAATGGTTGATGCAATGGAAAAAAAAAAAAAACCTTTTGAGTAGAGGGTTGATGTTTAGAGATTGATTTGAGGAGGGGTGAGAAATTGCTTTGAGTGTAAGGGGTGGGTTGTTGCTTAGAGAGATTGTTTATAAGTTTAAGTTTTTATTGTAATGTTCATTGAGATGGATTAATTGTAGGTACGTATATATATGGATTCATAGGATGAAAATTATTGTATGGTCTAGATTTTTTCATTGGGCTCATAGATGTTTTTTTATGTGTTTAAAGTAGAGAAGAAAATATGTGTTTGCTTGGCGAGACGTTCGAACTAAGTTGAACCGAGATTTTGGGTAAGATTATGCCTTTTGAATGCTCTTTTAGTTTCAGTTTATATTGTTGCTATCCTGCAGCTATGGTAGCAAAATATATTGTAGTTAGTTTTTTAAGCTAGAATTGTTTGTTCAATTTCTTATCTTTAGTTAGATTGTTCTTAAATGACTAACTTTGTTCTTAGATGACTTTGAGTTGGGGGTGAGGGTGTCATAAGTTTGACATTTGTAGGACTATGTTCAAGTTTAGATTGATATGTTTTATGAGAGTTTGATTGCTTGTTAGGAGTAATTTGTTGGTTCTTACGTTCTTTGTTGGTTCTTAAGTTATTTGTTGGTTATATTATGGTGATAAGTTTTTAAATTGTTTGTTGGTTATATTATGGTTCAATCTTGAGGTTGAGAGTTTATAGCTATTGTGTTTTATTAGTTGGTGGTAAGAGAGATAAACATGACTATTTTATAAGTTCTTAAGTTCTTTGTTGGTTATAATTATTGTGTTTCATTTAGTGGTAAGTTATTATGTTTCTTTTGTTGGTTATAGTTATTGTGTTTTAGTTGATGAGATTGTTAAGTTTTAGTTTATGAGATAAGTTGAAGGTTGTTATATTTTTTGGTGGATTATGAGTGAGTTTTGCTATGTGTTTTTCTCACTTTTGATTGGTTTATGTTATTATGTTATTAAGTTTCAATATTGAGATTGATATACATTTTTAAGAAGTTAGGTTCATTATTGTGTTTAAATTGTTTGACTACTTATATTAACATAATTAACATCTCTTTTTTCTTTTATATAGGTGATTAGAGTGGATGGTTGGACACATGTGTATCTTTTGGAGTCCACAAAGAGCTCGTTAAGTGATGAAAGGCTTTTTACGCGCTTTTATTTTTCATTTAATAACTCTTTAATTTTGTGTACCAACTTTTGTATTTATGTATTTAATTTATGTGCTCATTAAGAATCATGTATGAACATATGTATTTTATTTGTGGAAATAAATAAAATGCAATTTTGTTAATTGTGTTTTTTAATTAAATTAATTATATATATATATATATATATATATATATATATATATATATATATATATTTATATATTTTTAAAAAAATCACTTTCTGCCGACGCCACATCGATGGCATCGGCAGAGACTATCTCTGCCGACGCCATTGATGTGGCGTCGGCAGAAAGTAATCCGGATGACTTTCTGCCGACGCCGTAAAATGGCGTCGGCAGAGACCCCGGTTCTGCCGACGCGGTTAAAAGTGGCGTCGGCAGAGGTTCTGCCGACTACCTTTTTTCGACTTTCTTCCCGACGCCATAAAATGCGTCGAGAGAACCTTTGCCGACGCGAAAACTGACTTTTGCCGACACTTTTGCGCGTCGGGAAAAGGTGAATTTCTTGTAGTGTAACTTGCTGATTTTTATGAGATGATGCTTTGGTGTGGCAATTGTGTTTCTGGCATATGTAATTACTATGTTTGAGTTGAGACTGAGATGTTATGAACACTTTATTTTCAAGAGTATGGCTGCTGTGTAATTTGTGTTATGATTTAGATGCGAGAGCATGATAGTGATTCGTTATAGTTGGCTGGCAACGTATGTGAACAGTGAAAAGTTTGTGGTTTCTCCACTTAGAAGTGTTGTTTGTCGTTCTTGGTTCTAAAATTGACTGAGTTGGGATGGTGCATATCAGTTTAGCCTGTCAGAGATCTCTGAAAAAGAAAAGAATTTTATTAAATAGGTTGTAGTTAAAAGTTAGCCTGAGTGCTAAGAGGCCTTAAAGGGAAAATGAGTAAGAAAGGGAAAAGAATAGGCTAGTTGCTCTAGTAGGGGGTCGTGTCAATTAAACACCTAGGACTGAGATGTATTAGACTGAAATGAGGAGCTAAATGGGTGGGACTTGGCTTTGCAGACTAGGTGTCATTTACTATCTGTGGAAGTTAATTTCCGACTTAAACCCATGAACGCCCCACCAGTGAAAGTAGTTTAGAGCGCTACGCGCACATTAGTGCCTTGAGGGGTGAGACTCAGCTCCACTGACTGGGTGTCTTCTACTATCAGTAGGAGTAGAGATCTCCCAAAATACCCACCTATGCACCTTCAGTGAGTTGGCAAACTTATATAGGTGAATTAATTGATCACAAGACCCGAACTACAAAATGAAATGAAATGAAATGGAATGGAGTGAGATAGCATAACCTTCAAGCCCTTAGCCCAAAAAACCTCGTGAATCTTTGGTTCTTGCATATCTAGCAGTATTGTTACTTACTGAGTATTTTCTTAAATACTCATTCTTTTCCCTAACATGTAATTGCAGGTAAAGGCAAAGGTCTACAGAACGCGTGACGGAATGTTGCTGAACAAGCCATGGATTTCCTTAGGATAGACTTCCGCTTAACACGTTTTCGAACTTCTTATTTTTGCATTTGACATGTGTTGTTTAAGGACTTATTATATTTTGAGATTTTTGTGGGAATGGTTAAAATTTCTTCTTAATTCTGTTTTAACTGGGATCCCAGGCTGAAAAGTCTCACTGACTTTCCTAAGCATGTTTTACTTTAAATGTTGTTTCATCATTATTCTTAGAAGTAAAATGAAATGCATGTGGTAATGGCCCTAGGATCTAGTCATGAAATGTAGGGTCGTTAATTAGATACTAAAACAAAGGAACTTTTTTTTTTTTTGAACAAAAAACAAAGGAACTTATAGGTGGAACGTGGAAGTAAGTGTCTATAAGCTTAATTTTAAAAAACCAAAAACCAAATAGTTATGGGCCATGAAAGTTCAAATACCAAAATAGAATTTAATTAAATCAAAGGTAATGAAGCCAATATTGCAATCAACTAAATGAGAAAAATCTAAAACTGACCCATGTTTTTGCTCCAATTCAGGATGGCGAAGACGATAGTAATTGGCAATGTCCGAAGAAGACAAGAAGGAACTTGCACATAGAAACCTCCCGTGAATTGAAGATTGCTCCATACAGAAAATGTGGGCTTAACAAACGTCATCAATGTGGACAAGTGGGACTTTTCCATCCAATTCTTCAATAAATCGGAGGGTATTGAAGGCTGTGGTTTGGTCTGTAAATTGAGAGAAGGTGACAGTGGTTGTTACGCCTACAGAAGAATGAACGGAATCGCCGGCGATAAGACCGCAGGCCAATGTAACCACTTCCAACCTGCCGGATTCCTCGCTCTCTCCAAAGCTAAGTAGCTCTTTCTCTGTTATAGTTTTTGAATTTATATATCCCTGCAACATAATGATACAGTGGTAATTTTTTTTTTCTTCCTTTTTGACAACATCTGGGTGGAGGATTTGAATCTCTAACATTTTCATTAAAAATACAAATTTTATGCTAGTTGAGTTATGTTCGTGTCCGCAATACAGTTGCAACTCGTAAGGACGACTATTTCAATAAAATGTTCCAAATAGAATTGAGTACGTTTGAGGAGATATTAGAAAATGATAACATTTCTATTATATACAAAATTTGAAATTAAAAAATGTAATAAGTAAAAAAATTGAAAGTTTAAGAATATATTAGACAATTTTTTAAAGTTTCGGACCTATTGGAAGTAAAATTACAAGTTTAAAAACCTATGCTTTTGCAAGGGCATAGAAAGCCCTTGCTTATGGGCATAAATGATGCCTGGGAATACATTATTTCCTGGGCCCACCACAGAAATCTTGAAACAAACAAGAGTATTAGAAACTCTTGCCCATTCCCATCTCCAAAAACCTTGTACCAAACGGGCCCTTAAATACTTTTTAAAATCCAAGGACCAAGTCGACAAAATCATAAAAGTTAAAGCCCATCTGATAACCATTTGATTTTTTGTTTTTGAAATTACGCTTATAAACACTAGTTCCACTTATAAGTTTTTTGTTTTGTTATTTACTTTATTCTCATGTTTTCAAGAATTAAACCAGTCAAATTTTGAAAATTAAAAAAAGTAGTTTTCAAAAACTTGTTTTTGTTTTTGGAATTTGACTAGTAATTCAAATGAGCCCTTAACAAGAATAAAAACGAAATTGAGAAAAAACAAGTATAATTTTCAAAAACTAAAACACAAAAGGTATTAAAAAAGGGCCTCTACACATATATATTAACTAGAAGAATAGGCTCGTCCCAAATAAGATGGGCCTGTAATACTTTTCAAAATGAGACCCTAAAATTCGATTGTTTCTTACCATATATATATATATGTAAAACTAAGAAAATTTCACCAAACAACTATATAACAGTGGTATACAAGTTAAGAGTGGATACAAGTTGGGTATGTTGTTGAAGAATGAGGCATCTTCTTCGTGTTCTGATTTGGAACGGAAATGGTGGTCCAGGCTATGGAAATTGAATCTTCCAATGAAAATCAAACATTTTGTGTGTAGATCATTCTATAATTGTATTCCCACTGCCATTAATCTAGGACGCCACCATGTCCCGGTAGATGGGGATTGTTCGTTGTGTTCTAATAGGCCTGAATCTACGGACCATGCTCTGTTTCACTATGATAGGGTAAGGGAAGTGTGGGCAGGTATGCATCTCAATGATCTTGTTGGATGGAATGTGGAAATTGATGTTAAAGACAAATGGTTTCATCTCAGTGCTTCCGCCTCTACCGAGGAGTTTGAACTTGTTTGTGTTGTTGCATGGGCTATTTGGAACGATCGTAATAACTCTCTTCACAATCAACCAATTCCTCCGGTAGAAATAAAGTGTGAATGGATCCATGGTTATCTGTCTGAGTTTAAAAAGGCAAATCAACGACAGAGCAGAAAGGGCCAATGTGTTCAAGAGGTTTGTCAGATGATTGCCCAAGGTGAGGATTTATTTATGCATGTTGATGCCGCAAGTGATGTGGCTAATCGGTGTTGTAGCATTGGAGTGGTCCTTCGTAATAAGCCTGGGCATTTGTTGTTTGCATCGCATAAGGGGCTAAATTATTTCAATACTCCGTTGTGTGCGGAGGCAATGGGGGTTCTTGAAGGTATGAAGCTTGTGAGCCATAGCGGGGTCCAACGCTTGACCATTTTAACAGACTCTTTATCCCTGATTTCCGCTCTTTCACGAAAGGATCGCTGTGTTGTGGATTGTGCTGCAGTCATTTCGGACATTGAACGTCTTCGTCATTCGTTTCAGCAAATTCAGTTATGTCATATTTCTCGTGATTTTAATTTTTTAGCTGACACATTAGCCCGCTCTCGGTTGTATTCCATGCCACAAGTGTGGTTTTCGAATTATCCTGATTGGTTAGTTCGTATTGCTCATAGTGAGCAACGTTTCTTTGTATCCCCTCGGGGAACCTCTTCCTTTTAATATAATCCTACTCTTGGTTCAAAAAAAAAAAAAACTATATAACAGTGATATTTTATTTAAAAAGTATCATCATCCGAACTTTCAAAATCGTCAATCAACCTTTTATAGTCAACTCTTCCCAAAAGTTTGGTCAAACTTCTATTTGTTCCCAAAGGCATGCAAGCGACTAAAGGGTTTTTTATTTTTTTTGTTAAGCAACCTTCTCAATTTGTAGCCTTAAATTTTTGGGTCGTGTGATAGGTCACAGCCCACATATGCTAAAAGACGGTCCTATGAAGGAAAATAACGATGACGTTGGTATTTGGTGATAGGGACTTGTATGTTGAAACATAAGAATTGAATTTCGAATGATAAAATGAAAAGTTGAGTGATAATATTATATGGTTCCGTACCTCAAATAATATAGTGTTGGAAAAAGGATAAGAAAGATTGAGAGGCGTCCAGCAGGTTTCGTCCATGAAATCCTTGAAACCACTGCCGTCGTCTTTCATCGGCGACGCCGACAACACGAACGCCGTGTAGATCAGTCGCCTCACCGTTCTCGATTATACGCACAATTTTCCTATCTTCTTCGCCGCTGCAACCGACGCTTCCTCAATGCTCTTGCACTGTTTTTTTTTTCCAAATTAAATAAACCATCTCTTCACTCAAAAACAACATTATTTTTACAAATTAAAAGGTCCCTTGGTATTTTCCGTTTTTAATTTCAATCTTTTAAAAACCGAAGCGTCTGTTAATTATTTTTTTCCGATAGCTTCTCAAATTTTAGAAGATCTAAGAACAAAATGTAGAATTTCCGGGGCTATGTGGTATATTTAGGCAAATGGAAAACATGGAAAGAAGGAAAGAAAAGAAGGGTTACCCTTTTGAAGCATATAAGAGAGAAAAAAATGAATTAGAAGGAAATTGGAATTTGTAAAAAGAAAACCTGAGATCCTTGGGTGTGGTGGAATAGAGTAGCGACATGGAAAACGATGTGACAGCCTCGAATGGCAGCTTCAAACTCATGAGGCTCGTAAATGTCGGCTTTAAACAGCACCAAATTAGAGGTGGCATTCGGGAGGCTCTTCAAAAGCCCGACCTTGGATTCATCATCTACAAATCAACAATCAGAGAGAACAAGAGGATTTTGAGAAATGGTCAGAATAAGAAAAGAGAGAAAAAATTGGGATGGAGAAGAATGGTTTCGGTTATACTTAAGTTGCGAAGAGTGGCGTGGACAGTGTGGCCATTGAGAAGAAGCCTTTTGATGAGGGAAGAAGCCACATAGCCGGAGCCGCCGGTAACGCAGACAGTGCAGAAACCAGAGACTGCCATTTTCCTTTTTCTCTTCTTGTGAGTTCCAATTCCTTTGGCACCACCAGTAGTCCATATATAGATCCCATTCTATATTATCATTGTTCAACTTTTCCAAATAGCTTTTCGCTCCATGTATTTCCACAAATCATTCAATGAGGCTGGTCAAAATATGGCAGTATCGTTAAGATGTAGATGTTAAATTTTGTTTTTTTTTTCCTCTTATGCCTTGAGTGGTTCAAAACAAGTAGCCTCAACTAAGGTGGCCTTCTCAATAATATCTCATTCCGGACAAATTATTAGGTGCAATGAGACTTCCTCTTTAAAACCGTCGAATGTATATCTTCAAATCTGTCTACCCCTAATAACCGTTGGATATAAAATCGGAGTACTTTTACAATTTCTCTCTCTAAAATCCAATGGTACAAATCTACTCACCTCAATGCACCTAGAATATTTCTCCTCATTTTGAGTTTTGCAATCAGCTTCCCTGCATTTCACAATTTTATCGTTTAGCCCCTGGACTTTGTTTTAGAATTTGACATGTGAAGTGAAGAGTTGAACCTCTAACTTTTTGATCGAGATTATAATGTATTTTACCAATTGAACTACAATCAGCTTTACTTCCGTTATATTTTTTTAACTTCATAATGTTTTGTTATCACTATTTCATTAACTACATCAAAGGAGAAAAAAAAAAAAAGATATACATATCGATAGATACTAATCTTTTATCACGTGTGCACCTAATATTTGCTTTTATTTTATATACGCTTTTAAATTTTAAATAATCATAATATTCAAAATATAAGAGAACATAATTTTATTAATAATGAAATATATAAAATTTAAGCAGTGCAAGGACATAAATTAATTTTTAATGTATTCTATATATATATATATATATATATATATATATATATATATATATATATATATATATATAGATATATATTACTTTGCATTAATGGTGAATTCTGCTATATTATAACAAAATTTGTCCAACGTTGAGCATAGCTCAATTGACGTAAAGCTTATACAAGAGGTTTTGCATTTAAGACATGTTACTTTCATTTTTAATGAAAAATAACAAAATAATAAAGAATTTGATATTATTTCTTATTATTATGTTTGGAAGAAGTAAGTATCAATTAATAATTCTTTTTAAGAATTAAATTTTTAAAAAAATCTATGAATGAATAAAAATTTTAGAACAATAATAATAACAATATGTGGGTTGGGGAAACTTGAACCATAGACTTCTTAGTCATTAATACAAGAGCTATGCTAGTTGAGCTATGCTCATATATTGGCTAAATTGTATAACGTATTTAATTACATAAATGAAAGTTATATATGTATTTAAAAGTTAGGGAAGGGTAAAATAAATTTTTAATCAATTACTCAAATAATGAATGTTTTTTAATTAACATTAAGTACATAGTTTAATTATAGAATAACTTAATTTGTTTAAGCTTATTGAAATTGAAATAGTTAAAATAATTATTAACATAATTGTTACATGTGGGTGTGAGATTTTTTTTAATCTAATTAATAACTTAGTGAGTGTGTTATTAATTCTTAGTCTATGAAAGGGCATGTTATTAATTCTTTAAGTAGTATGAGAGGACTCAAGTTTTTGCAAATAATTAAAAATGGCTCTTTATACGATGTAGGAGAAAAAAAAAAATAGTAGCAAAACTTTAAAACTTCCAAGACTTTTAAGAAACAAAACTTTTAATAAATACAAGTTCTTTATATTCTAACTTTTAATATTGCAAATCCTTATGTTCTAACTTTTCACACTATCTATAATCTATAATCTATAATATATTAAAAGGTGAGGATGTTTGAAAAACTTTTTTGGACACTTTTGTCCTTGCTTTGATTTACTAATTTACAAGTTGTGCCATTGACAATTAAATATAAATAGTAAATTAATTAATTAATACTTAATTAACAATAATAAATACATATGAACTATTAAAAGATGGGAATATAAAAAGCTTTTCCTACAATTTTCTTTAATTATAACTCATAATGGAATTATAGAAGTTATAGAATTCAATAGGTTTTGTAACTATCATATTCCACTACTATAAAATGGGATTTTTTCACCATTTCCTTCCCCAACACTTGAGTTTCATTATTTCTTCATCTTTTTTCTCTTTGTTTTCTTTGCTCTCAAAGCCTCTTCAATCTTCAAAACATCTCAAGGTGTTGGTAATGGTATATTCAAGTCGTTGTAAGGGATGCATGCGTCGAATCTATCTCGGATCCAAGACTTTTGACGTTACAACGCCACTTTCGATGAAGTTGAATAATTGTATTAGGGATGCATGTGTCGAATCTATCTCGAATCCTAGACTTTTGATGTTACAACTCAACTTTGATGAAGTTGAATGATTGTATTTGTATATCAATGTTTGTCAAGTGAGCAAATCTAGAAAAGGGTGTGAATCTTGGATCTTGATTTTTTTTAATTACTATTTGATTTTTGTATCGTTCTCTTATAATTAGTGTATTTTTTTTATTAATAATTTTGGTTGAAAAATGGAATTGTGTTGCATCAATTACAAGCTTATGTTTATTTTGTTGAGAAAAAAATATAATGTGTAACTTAATGTCTCACAAAGTTTTCAATTGATTATAAATAAAAATTAATTACTTAATTAACTATCAATAATAAATTAAATTAATTATCGTGAATGAATTAAATCTATAATCTTATCTTATCTAATCTTATATCTTATATCTATATCTTATATCTATATCTTATATCTTATACTACCTTAAAAATACTACCTTAAAAAGTGGCTAAGAAGGAGAATCATTTTTGGACCATTTTGTCCCTTTGCCAAATTTTAAATTTACAAAACATGCCATTATTAATCATAAAAGTATGAAGGTGGAAAAAAAAAACTTTTTTGGACAATATTATTTTTTGTTTTTAAGATAATACCTCGATTTTCCTTATTAAATTGATGTAGCACAAAAAAGAAAATTATAATTAAAACAAATCTATCCGCCAACAATACTAATAGTTTTTTTTTTTTTAATAACATATTTTAACAATTGTTTTATTATTTAATTAAAATAAAAAAATCATTTCTTACTACAAAAAGCATCGAAAGTCACTCTTTATAAAATAATAATAATAATATTATTAATATTAACTATTTAATTTTCTTTGCATATTCTTACCTCCATACATAACCTATAAGTATTTAATCTATAATATATTAAAAGGTGAGGATGTTTGAAAAACTTTTTTGGACACTTTTGTCCTTGCTTTGATTTACTAATTTACAAGTTGTGCCATTGACAATTAAATATAAATAGTAAATTAATTAATTAATACTTAATTAACAATAATAAATACATATGAACTATTAAAAGATGGGAATATAAAAAGCTTTTCCTACAATTTTCTTTAATTATAACTCATAATGGAATTATAGAAGTTATAGAATTCAATAGGTTTTGTAACTATCATATTCCACTACTATAAAATGGGATTTTTTCACCATTTCCTTCCCCAACACTTGAGTTTCATTATTTCTTCATCTTTTTTCTCTTTGTTTTCTTTGCTCTCAAAGCCTCTTCAATCTTCAAAACATCTCAAGGTGTTGGTAATGGTATATTCAAGTCGTTGTAAGGGATGCATGCGTCGAATCTATCTCGGATCCAAGACTTTTGACGTTACAACGCCACTTTCGATGAAGTTGAATAATTGTATTAGGGATGCATGTGTCGAATCTATCTCGAATCCTAGACTTTTGATGTTACAACTCAACTTTGATGAAGTTGAATGATTGTATTTGTATATCAATGTTTGTCAAGTGAGCAAATCTAGAAAAGGGTGTGAATCTTGGATCTTGATTTTTTTTAATTACTATTTGATTTTTGTATCGTTCTCTTATAATTAGTGTATTTTTTTTATTAATAATTTTGGTTGAAAAATGGAATTGTGTTGCATCAATTACAAGCTTATGTTTATTTTGTTGAGAAAAAAATATAATGTGTAACTTAATGTCTCACAAAGTTTTCAATTGATTATAAATAAAAATTAATTACTTAATTAACTATCAATAATAAATTAAATTAATTATCGTGAATGAATTAAATCTATAATCTTATCTTATCTAATCTTATATCTTATATCTATATCTTATATCTATATCTTATATCTTATACTACCTTAAAAATACTACCTTAAAAAGTGGCTAAGAAGGAGAATCATTTTTGGACCATTTTGTCCCTTTGCCAAATTTTAAATTTACAAAACATGCCATTATTAATCATAAAAGTATGAAGGTGGAAAAAAAAAACTTTTTTGGACAATATTATTTTTTGTTTTTAAGATAATACCTCGATTTTCCTTATTAAATTGATGTAGCACAAAAAAGAAAATTATAATTAAAACAAATCTATCCGCCAACAATACTAATAGTTTTTTTTTTTTAATAACATATTTTAACAATTGTTTTATTATTTAATTAAAATAAAAAAATCATTTCTTACTACAAAAAGCATCGAAAGTCACTCTTTATAAAATAATAATAATAATATTATTAATATTAACTATTTAATTTTCTTTGCATATTCTTACCTCCATACATAACCTATAAGTATTTAAGAGAAGAAGATGTTAGAAGATGAAAAGTTCTACCTCTCTATTTATAAAATAATAATAATATTAATATTAATTATTTAATTTTCTTTGCATATTCTTACCTTCATACATAACCTATAAGTATTTAAGAGAAGATGTATGAGGATGAAGAGTTCTACCTCTCAATTTCTAAAATTTATGATTTTATCTTGAAGAAGATGTTAGAATGTGAAAAGATATATCTTTTTATTTCTAAAATTTATGATTTCATAAAAGTGTGAAGGTGAATTTTTTTTTTTTGGACAATATTATCTTTTGTTTTTAACATAATACCTATATTTTTCTTATTAAATTTATTTAGCACAAAAAAATTGACTCACCACCCATACTAATAGTTTTTTTTTTAATATTTATATAATTTTAATTTCTAAAATTTATGATTTTATCTTTAAGAAAATGTTAGAATGTAAAAAGTCATATGTCTTTATTTCTAAAATTTATGATTTTATCTTTAAGTATATTTAATGATAAGATTTCAAAGGTTTTATAACTTTTATCTTCTACAACTATATAAAGAACTCTCTTCAACTTTTTTTTTTCCAAACATTTGGACATTCACTTCTACTTAGGTTTGTTTTCTTCTTTTATTAATTGTTTTGCTTTGCCTTGTAACTTTTATTAGATTGCTTAATATCTAACATTTTTTTTTTTGGTGTTGCAATGCTTAAATCTAATATTTTATAATTCAAGAGAAAAACCTTCAAGATATGCAAATAGGGAAGCTTGAACATGATATAGTCCATTGAAGTCAAACCTAACAACGTTTTTAAGTTAAGCGTACGAGTATTCTCTTGAAGTGCACAAGCATCTTTTGTAAATGTATTTATCTTCTTTCAAATAATAATAATAATTGTGTTATGATTTTTAAACTTAATTCGTGGTACATGATTATATTCGTTGATTTTCTCCATAAAATCACAATATTAAAAAATGATTTTATTATCTTTATTTATTTTTTAATAACTGTTAGTTTTTTTAGTATTAAATAAAAAATAACTAAAAATTAAAAATTTTAAAATATTTTCTTAAATTAAATAAGATTTCTATTTATTTTCAAAAAAAAAAAAAAAATAAGATTTCTATTTAGTATAATTTCTAAAACTAACCATTGATACAAATGTTTTAATATATATTATATCTCATTAAATACATAAAATTGATTTAGGTTAATTTATTAAGAGTTTTATCAATTTATACCAAAAAATTAATTATAAAATTATGAGTTTATCTTTAATCATATAATGTATATATTATATCTATATATCTATATATATTTAAAAGTGAAAATTTGAATAATTTTGAACTTCTACAACCATATAAAAAAATTCCTCTATTCTTTTGCATAAAATTTGTTGTCTTATCTATGTTCTAAAAAAATGTTGTTTGAAAATTATGTATTAATTTATAATTCATTTATTCTATTGTAAGTGTAAATGAGAGTGTCAGATACATACACAACATTTTTTATATATAAATTATTATTATATATTATATATGTATGATGAAATGAAAATAAAATACTATCAACATGATAAAATAATCGGGAATACCACGTGCAAGGCACGTGTTAAAAAACTATATTAAAAAGGGAGGACCTTTGAAAATTTTTTTTGGACTATAATGTCCCTATTTTAATTTTTAAATTTACAAGTATGCCATTTACATTAATTATTAATAATTAATTAATTTAAATATGTACAATCTTTTCTAATTTTTTAAATGAGTTTTAAAAGAATCCAATCTAACAGGTTAAAACAATTTAAATGCACCCATAGAAATTAAATGCACGTATGGAATGTGAAAAGGTAGAACGTAAAAATTTCCTCTATAATTAAATATAATTAGATAAAAATATTAATTTTAGAATTTAACTTATCTACATGGAAGAAATTTTTTGTAGATAAATTAAATTCTAAAATTAATATTTTTATCTAATTATATTTAATTATAGAATATAAAATTTTTGGAAGATCAAAAGTTTTATAATTATTTCATTTATTTCAACTCTAAAGTTGTCTCTCCTACTCATTTTCACAACATCTTGAAAGTTCAAATTTAAGAAAATTAAGAATACAATTTTTTTTTTTTTTTTTTGAAAACAAATTAAGAATACAATTAAGAAACATTAAAAAAAATATATATTGGTAATCCTTAATAATAATTCTAAAAAATAATAATAATTAAGAATATGATTAATAGTTTGATGGAGTGAATATTAAAATATTGACGAATAAGAAATATATAAGTTAATTTTGATATCATTTATCATTGTAAAAGAAAAATAACAACTATTTGTATAAAAACCACCATTAACTTGATTTTATTGTTAATAATAATTTATTTAAATCTTTATCATTTTTACAATTATACTAACATTCAATAATAAAATAAATTTATCTATTTGTAAAATAGAAGGAACTTATGACAACTTTTAAAAAATTTAAAATTAAAACACATGCTAGTTTTGTTATATATATTTTTTTACTCCATATAATTTTTTTTATATAAAATGAAGCGTGTTAAAAAAAAAAACATTTTTTGATTAATTTGTTCCTACCTTTATTTCTAACTTTACAACCATGCCATAAACCTAAACCCTAAACCCTAAACCTTAAATATTAATTAATGAAAATATGTGAATTTTTATGATTGCAATTTTTCTTTAACAATTGAATTTAGTACATTGTCAAAAAAAAAAAAAAACAAAAAAAAAAAAAAAAACAATTGAATTTAGCACAAATATTTTTTTTCTTTACAATATTAACTTTGCCTTTTTAGTGCAATACTTAAACTATAAACTATCCTTAAAGTAAAATTTTAAAATTTTAAAAAAATTTGACTCCCTTAAGTTGGAGGAGTACTAGAGTCCACAAATTTGTGAATTGAAATACTATTATTTAACTTTAATTTTTTTTTTCACTATCTTGGCTAAAAAATAGTCCCATAAATTGTTTTTCCTCGAAAAAAAAAAAAAAAAAAAGAAAGAATGGTAACCACAAAAACATTAAAGTCATTCTAATAAATTTTTCAATCTCATTCTCACCACCTCCCTAAAATCTCTCCCACTCGATTAAATATAAATCGTTAATTATTTAAATAATGATAAGTAAATCATTATCAATCATAATAAATAAATAATGGCTAAAAAAACTCATAATAAATATAGGAATGTAAAAAGTTAGAATATGCAAAGGTGGTATTATTTGTAGTTCTTAGTAAGAGATATATCTATTTTTCTTTTACTATCGTTATTATTTGAATTATTTTATTATTAATTTTTAGATTTCTATATTTTGTAATTCAAATGCTAATTAAAATTTTATATTTTATTTTAAAATTTTCTCAATTCAACTTTTATTATTATTTTTATTTATTTTTTTGGGTTAGATCATATGCACTTTTTTAATCTACAAGGATTATACACATTTAATTTTTGGCAAAACATCAACATTTTATTTCAAACCAAAAATACATCAATTAATATATATTTGAATAAAATATAAATTACATCATATTAATTAATGATTAACGTGTGATCCATATTTTATATTTATATGTAAGTTATTCAAATCATGGTAAAAATTTTGTCTACCACAAAAATAATTAATCATTTGTAATACATAAATTTGAAAACTATTAGTGAACAAAAATTAGAGACTAGATTAAAATTTTGTAAATATTAAGATAAAATTTAATAAATAAAAAAGCATAAACGTGCATCGCACGTAGTGAAAAACTAGTATATTAAAAAGCAAGGATCCGTGAAAAAAAATTTTAGACTAAAATAACCCTTTAAATTTAAGATAATTACTTTAGTTAAAATCTAATTATTTTAATTAAAAAATAAAAGATACAAAAATTAAAAAGTGGTAATCTGTAAAAAAATTAAAAAACGAATATGAAATTTTGAGAAAAATCTTTTCCTATAAAAAAAATACGAAAAAAACAATCATAA
Source organism: Luffa aegyptiaca (assembly GCA_017139565.1). NCBI lineage: Eukaryota > Viridiplantae > Streptophyta > Magnoliopsida > Cucurbitales > Cucurbitaceae > Luffa > Luffa aegyptiaca. The sequence continues at coordinate 35,408,958 of CM029397.1, forward strand.
TGATAAAAAACAATTGATAATTTAAAACTTCGTAATTGTGTAAAATTAAATTATAAAATTTATGAAGTTCTCCTTAATTATATAATGAAAATTTAAAAGTTTATCAAAATTTTAATAATTTAAAACTTCGTAATTGTGTAAAATATTTTATAAATCATTTATTATATTGTAAATATAAATGAACCGAAGATCGGATATATGCTTAACTTTTTTTTTTTTTGTTAACAAATAATATTAATATACAACAAAATGAAATGAAAATATACTAGGAATATGATAAAATAATGAAACCTACCACGTGCAAAGCACGTGTTATAAAACTAGTTAAATAAAAACCAATTAGATTACTACCATTCATTATTACTCAAAATCTACTCTTCCACTCTATATGTGAGATGTGAGAAGTTTGATTAAAAAAAATGGAAAAAAAAAAGTAATTTAAAGATAATTTTGATATTGTATAGAAAATCAAGGGTAGTGTTGTCGAAAAAACTTTTTATAGCCTTTCCTTTTCCAGACTTCCAAGTCTTAGTCGCGGGTCCCTCTTTGTATACTTCAAGGTTTCCCTCCTCGGCTTCTTTAATTTCTTCTTTACTATCTCTCCCTTTCTCCTTTCCTTGGGCCCCAGAAGCTATTTGGTATGAGCCTTCTCCATCTGGATTATTTTCCCAGCCCACCTCAAGCCTCTCAATTTTGTCTTTTATTGTTTCCAACGGTCCTTTTATTTCAGAATTTCCTGTTTTTTCCTGTTTCTTTTCTGCCGACTACTCTGATATTTTAGCTATCGTGTCAGGCTGCCAGCTACTGTCTGTTCCATAGTCGTATCTTCCCCTTTTTCTTTTTCCGAGTCTATAGTACTTCCGTCAGTTTTCGTCGTCGTTCTCCATCTCTGGTCATCTTCTCTTCCTGCAAACCAGGTGGCTCTCCAGCTTGCTATTTCTGAATTGACTTTCAAAGTAATTAGCGTTGTCTTCTTCCACAAAATTCTTGTTTGATTGGAGCCCCCCTCTTATAAATCTTCCCATTCTTCCTCATCCCCTTCCCCTATGAAAGAAATCCCTGTGGTCATTTTTCCTAGATTTTTAAATACTTTTACTTCCTTTTGTTTATCTCATCTTAGTTCCAAATACTCTTTCTTTGTTGATTGTTGCTCCTTCCATCACACATTCTTGGACAACGTGGCCCAGCTTTCCACAGAAATAACAAAAATCAGGCATTTTCTCGTAAGTAATAGGAATCTAAGTTTTTTCTACCATCGAGCCAATCTTAACAATTGTTCCTCATTTGAGAGGTTCGTTCAGGTTGATTTTAATCTTGACTCTCAGTGTTTCTCCTTCAATTTTTCTCGTACTCATCCCATTCGATGTCTTCAAACTCTCCTATGGAATTCCCATAAGCCATTCCATATTTCTTGCAAAAACACACGCGAGGCAAGTTGTGAAAATGTACCCAAAAAGAAACAAATTTAAACTCTAAAGATTCCACATTGCAACTCCCTTTTGGTTTTTCAAAGATCAATATTGCACCATCATAGCTCCATGGGTCTCCTCTTGTGATTCTGATTTTGTCTTTCATTTTCTTGAATTTTCATAAGTACGCATTTGTTCCAACTTTAGTGACTTTTACTACTCCTTCTATCCTCCATATTCGGGACATCATCACGGAAAAAACCTCTGGATTGATTATCCTTGATGTTAGTATTTTGCGAGCTATGGTGTTTTTGAAACCTATGTCTGATTCAGCTATGTCATCATCCTCCACTTTGACTAATCTTCCTGCTTCCTCCAACTTTAGTTTTTCCAACAGTTTGTGTATTTCCTCTGGTAGAGCTTCTCCTTCTTCCATTCGGTCTTTCTTGTTGGGAATGACTTGATTTTGGCCTAATATAGTATTGCTTGAAGTCCTTTGTCCCACATCGATAAATTTAGAGTTAGGAAGAGTTTTTTTATACAATCCCTCTTCCTTACTTTTGTAAATGTGGTTAAAGGTGGAACCAAGGCTTCTCCTCACACGCGCACGTCGTTGTTGGTAAGACGGGTGGGTAACTGCGCTCGCGCGTAATAAAAGATGGGTTTTACTTTTTGGTCAAAATATTTATTTTATTTTATTTTTCCTACAGCCCACGTGCCACGGTATTGCTACGTCCACGTGTCTGGTTCCGTTCAACGGTATCACAGTCCGATTTTGGTTCATCGTCGGTCTGGTTCGTTGCTGCGTCCATGTGTCTGGTTCGATTCAACGGTATCATAGTCCGATTTTGGTTCATCGTCGGTCTGATTCATCCACGTTGAAGTTGTCCGTTCGTTGACCGTTAATTCTACGTCGTTCGTTGACCGTAAATTTCGCGCCGTTTGTTGACCGCCCGTTCTGCTCGTTGACCGTCAAATCTGCCCACGTGGACTGCTCCTACGGTGACACGAGGCAGCCGCTTACCTCATTTTGTGGGAAAGTTGTTGTCGATTGGCCTATATAAGTACCTTCTGAGTAGAGTGGAAGATCATCGCTTTTCCATTCAATCTTCCTTCATTTTCTTGATTCCAATCCTTCTCTCTCGAGTGCACGAACGAGGAGGGGGTTGTGTTAACCTTAGGGAGCAACCGGCGTAAACAATTTAGCACCATGGTCGTGTCGAAATTGCTTTCAAGGCAGTGGTTCCATCAATGACACAACAATTGTTTCTCCCATTTTCTTCTACAAGTTGAAATCAATTTTAAGATGTCCATTAAATCCGGGAAGTGTTGGGTTTTATGTCCTGAAACTCGTGGATAGTGAATGTAACAAAATTAATCGATAAAGAGTTATTGAGATTATTCAATAAGTAGTTATTGAATGGTTGTTTAATTATGCATTAATTAACTCAAATCCAATAAACTAGAAACCCATGGCTATTTAATGAACACTTGAGCTTTGTGTGTAGACATAAAAACGGATCAAGTTCAAGTAATAGCCAAAAACGGTCTATAGTATAGGGATAGAGGTTGGGTGCCTTATCCTGGGGACACTATGAGACGCGACCCACTTTGTATTTAATACAAACGATGTGATCTTGAATCGTTCATGTAAAGACATGCGAGTGGGGGCGTCCTATGCAATGAGATTGCATAAGACCAGGACCGAGAAATAAGTCACTTTCCTTTATAACACCGTTTACTGTGAAACTGACTATTTCATGCAATGACCTAGGTAACTCGATCTTAATCCTGAGCTAACTATGAACTCCTGTTTATTCGAGATTATCCTTTGATTTGCATGGGTGAGAGTGGCCCAACATCGCCGAGTCAATAAGCCTACCATTTTGGGGATAAGACCGGGTAGATAGCTGGGGACATAGTCTTGCAAGACGGAATTCACTCCTACCCGCTTGTAGGGATAGTAGAGGTTGTTCCCTTAAGTGCTGACTCCAGGTCTTGAACAAAGGCGCGCCGATTCTCTCTTGGCACGAGAGGATTTTCTGTTTAATGGTTGGACTATAAACAAATTGTTCATTATAGGATCAGTGGTACTTAAGGAACAAGATGTAACTTCAGGGGTAAAACAGACTTTTGACCTGTTGTAGTTATGAACAACCTGTGAAGGGTCGACTTACTAATTATGGTTGTATCGGGTGGACAGAAATATATCTACAGTGAGGGAAGTGCAACTACGGCTATAGTGGAGTGTCCCGTTAGTTAACGAATGTTGGTTAACTAGGCTAAAGAGTTTAGACAAGTTAATCTCGGATCGTTGGAGCCCATGATCTGTAGGTCCATTAGGTCCCCCTGCTAGCTCATACGAAATTAACCTTAGAACAAAGTGATGAAAGAATTTGATAACGTTCAAACTCAATTTAGGGAATATGCGTTAATTATATGTGATATACTTAACCTATTATAATTTAATTATGAATTAAATTGTAAAGAGAGTTCAAATTATTTAAATATGATTTAAATGTTGCAAATATGTACATATACATATTTCAGTTTGTATATATGAACAGGGATTCATATTCCATATTATTTAAGAGAGTTTGGAATTGGGCAATTATTTAAATTAATATTTGATATTAAGTTAAATAATTATAATTAATTAAAATGTTTAATTAATTATTTAAAATTGATTTTAAACTAATTATATGAATTAAGTTGGTTTAAAATTAATTTTGAAATTAATTTAAGAAATTAAGTTGTTAATTTCATGTTGGTTGTCATGCATAATTCAATGAAAAGCCACCTTATCCCTTGATTCATCAAATTCCACTAACTCATGTGCCTCCATATATAAACTTGTTTCTTATTGAAGCTTGGATGATGGAGTTGGCTGAAGTTTGACATGCAAATTACAGAATGCAAATTCTCTCTCAAGAACCACCATTTTTCTCTCTAATTTTTGCTTGAGCTTTCTTGATTGTTCAATACTTTCTTCTTCCCTAATTCATCACAAATGGCTCCCACAAGCTAGTTCTATGGCCGAGAATAGCGGGGATGATCTTGATGGTCGTCCATGAAGTGTTTGTGTGAAGAAACATCCATGGAGTTGCAAGAAATCGAGCTTCAAAGGTAAGTTTTCGTTTATCTGTTTTTTCGGTTTAATTACATGCTTTTAATTAGAGAAATTAATGAAATTAAACGCCCAAGATCGTCAATCGCTTCCGCACGAGTTATGTAAACTCCTACAAGAAGGTGCTTCCAGATCTATCCAAACTAGAACCTCTGGATGATTCTAACTACCGTCGCTGGTCTAAAAAACTGCTCATTTTCTTCGAACAACTGGAGGTCGACTACATTCTCACCACCGATTATGCGGAGAAATCGAAAGCAACACCTACCACTCATCTGGAAAAGTCTAAGGAGGTCCAACCTGATCCACACAGTTCTAAGGAGGTTCAAACAGTTCCTCAAAAATCAAAGGGCGATGTTGACATTGATCTAGAAAAATTTCAGACCTCGGTATTGTATGTTTTCTAGCTGAATTCTCTTGTATTTCTTCATTATTATTGCATAGGGTCGCGGGTTTTAGTCGGCTTTACCGCCGTCTAAACCCGTTGACGCCGATTGGATGATTCTTGGGTTATAGAATGTGTTTCTCTGTGAGTATTATGTTCTGATTTGCTTCTTTAATTTACTTTGCTATTGTATTTTGGATTCGGTTTGTAGAATAAGCATGCAAAGTAAGTTAGATTGACGCTCTAACTCGCAGCTTGTATGTTTATTATTTGCTAATGCTTGTAGTACATAGACTGATTCATGGGCACGAGCCCAAGAGCAGTTCTCTGACTTTGTTGCTCTGCATGATAGGTCTAGGATCCAAAATAGCATTAGAAGTAATCTAGGCCTAATTATTTCTAATGTCTTAATCAATCCACTAGACTTAAGGCAATTGGTTAATTGTTTGATTTGATGGCTTACTCGAATTAATTAGTAAATCAATTAGGTTCTAATTTGATGGACGATGTATGATCGGGTTAGATGGCTTAGGTGCGCTTAGGATCTTTTCTGGGTTCAGATTAGATCGATTGGGCAATTAAGCAATTTAAATTTAGCCTTTAATAGGTAGGAATACAATGATCAAAGTAATCCATTCAATCTCAAGAATCTCCATAATCGGCGTCGCTAGTTTAATTTATTTTCCTGCCAATTTATGTTTTCTGCAATTTAGTTTCTTGCCTTTTAATTTCTTATCATTTGAATTTTCGTCTTTAAATTAATTACATGTTGATCTCCCTTTGAATTGAAATCCCCCCTTTACTGTTTTTAAACTCAAAGTAAATAGGAAATAAATAACCAACTGCCACTCCCTGTGATCGACCCCGACCACTACTGCTGCAAGTAGTTTAGTGTACGTGGAACTATAAATTTATTTGACAACATGGAGCCTCGACAACTCCAGACTGCTCAGTGACGCATGAGGAATATCAAAACATTCTCCTGTTTACTACTTTTTATTAGCAAATAAATTTAGATAGGTAGCAGTCGAGGTTGTCAATCTCTCCTAACATAATCTAAACTTGTATGCAAAGAGCTAAAATCACAAAGACAATTAACTAAGCAATTAAGAACGGAAATATCATAAAATTAAATCAAACTTACACACCAAGGTCCCGATTACAGCAATCCGAGCTTAGTTGGTCGTAGACAAGCACCTTCAAGCTCGAGGTTTGATCAGCTGACCCTTGGACTAAGAAAACTTAAAAGAGCTCTTGAAAACTAAAGAGAAAGGTGGCTACAATTGAGAGAAATTGAGCTGATACAAGAGATGATTCTACACTAAACCAAAGCTCTCTATTTATAGGAGGATTTCTTGGCCTTCAAATCGTGGTAACTTGGTGCTGAAGGGAGCCTCCAAACATGGAAAAAATCATGCAAGAAAAGGAAAAAATCACAAAAGGAAAGTCGACAGCGTCTCGACGTTGTGGGCTAGCGTCTTGACGCTGCCCTTCAGATAAGGAAAGTGGCTGTTGAAATCTGCCTAGCGTCGAGATGCCAGCCTTTCAGCGTCTCAACACTTAGCTTCGGGTTTGTGTAGGATCTAAAGGCAACACTAGAGGGGGGTGAATAGGGTTGATTACCAATTTTAAAAATTAATTTTATCTCTAAAATATGCTCAAATAGAACCTAAAGCATGCAAACTAAGATAACTTCAAATTTAAATATAATTTAATCAAATAGAAATTTAAATGACACAATAAATATTAAATCATGCAATCAAGAAAAATTAACAATTTAACTAAGACAATAAAACAAAAAAAATAAGGAACATAAAATAAAAGAGAGAGAGAGGAACCGGGAATTATAGTGGTTCGACAAATTGCCTACTCCACTCCCCAAGACTCCTTCTTGGGTATTTCACTAGGTGATCCTCTTGCAGGTGAGAACCAAACCGACACACGACCCTCTTTTTCCTAGGCTAAAGAGAAACCCAAAATCCTTTTTACTAGTTCAGGATCAAACCAATTTCTTTTTCTCGCAACCCAAAGTGTACCCACACCTTAATACAATTTCCAAAGAGAATAAAAGAAAACTTCACAAAAATTACCTCTTGAAGGCTAAGTACACAAGTTGAGCACTATAATAAAAACCTCACAAAAATAACACTAGGCCAATTTAGGAGCAAGGGAGGACAAAACTTTGAGAGTAGGGAGACTTGAGAGAATAAGACTTTGATAGCTTTTTGGTGTGTGTATGAAGAGTGAAAATCAACTCGAATTTATAGGCGAGGAGGATAAATATTGACCGTTAGATAAAATTGAAAATGGAGGGTGGAGATTGAATTTAAATAGAAGAGGAAGGGATTTTGAAATTATGAGAGAATTTTGAAGATTTGGAATTTTGGAGATATTGAGAATAAATTATGGATTTGAAGGATGTAAATTTTGGAAAAAATAAAATTTGAATGATGCAAAATTGGTGAGATTTTGGAGAGATTGGGATCAAGGAAATTAAAGGAAACAAATTACCAGCCGGATGAAGTGAACGCCACGCGTAGGAAGGGAAATGGAGCTCACGCGGGCGATTTGATGAAGAAATCTTAGACGTGTGCAATGCACGCGCGCGTCCGCGCGTGAAGAAGCCCGACCGCCGAATTTATTTTCTTTCTTTTTTTTAAATAAATACAAAACAAAGCTGAAAAATTTGTGGATGCAACACGTGTCGCAATCCTAGTCGTCCACGTATCCGCCGTTGATTTCTCTTTCCCCCCTTTTTTTAAAAAAATATCAACTGCCACGTGTTAGAATCTTATTTGACCACATCAGCCACGTCAGCCGCCACGTCACCTGCCACATCATCAAAAAGTGACCGTTGGATGCCACGTCATCAAAATGTGACCGTTGTAGTGCCACGTCGGATGCCACGTTGGATTTTCCTCTCTAATCTTCTTTTGCTTGTAACTTTCTCGTTTGAACTCCGATTCGAGTGATTCAAGTTGCGTTGGAATCGTCCTTCCAAGCTCTACAAGATAGAGACTTTGAAACTCTAAAAATGTTAGTAAAAAAATTGAGTTTGTTATCATCAAAATACTTGGTTTGATTGAAGCCCTAAAGCTAACAATCTCCCCCTTTTTGATGATGACAAACCACCATAATGCTAGAAATTCTTCTCCCCCTTTTGTTATCAACAAAAAGATATTAACAAGTGATTTTTCTCCCCCTTAATCATACAAATAATTCCCACCCTCAATAAATTATAACACACAAATTCATAGAAATATGAATAATGCTTCCCCTATCAAACATAATTAGGCCATTCTAATAACAAGTGCAAGTCTATTTTTACAAGAAGCTTCTTCATTTAAAGCCTTTGTAAGAATATCTGCCACCTGGTTCTTAGTATTAACGTAATTAATGACAATATTCTTATTTTGCACATGCTCTCGAACAAAATGATGTCTAATATCTATATACTTTGTCCTAGAATGCTGAATGGGATTTCTAGTTAAATTAATTGAACTAGTATTATCACAAAAGATTGGTACTTGTTCAAAATTTAAACCAAAATCATGCAAAATTTGTTTCATCCATAAGACTTGAGAACAACAATTAGCAACAACAATGTATTCAGCCTCAGTGGTAGATAATGCAACAGAATTTTTCTTTTTACTATACCAAAATACTAAAGAACTACCTAGGAAATGACATGTTCCACTAGTACTTTTTCTATCCGTTAGACTACCAGCAAAATCAACATCAGAATATGCAATCAAATCTAAAGATGCATTTTTAGGATACCATAAGCCTAAGTCAATGGTACCAAGAAAATATTTAAAAATTCTTTTTACAGCATGCAAGTGCGATTCTTTAGGACATGAAATCTAGCACACATGCATACACTAAACATAATATCAGGCCTACTCGCAGTTAAGTAAAGCAAGGATCTGATCATACCTCTATAAGCTTTAATATCTACGTTTTTACCTTTTTCATCCTTATCAAGCTTTGTAGTGGTACTCATCGGGGTCTTTGCTACTTTTGCATTATCGAACTTAAACCTCTTGAGTAGATCCCTTGTGTACTTCTCTTGATTTATGAAGATTCCATCTTCAAGTTGTTTGATTTGAAGCCCAAGGAAGAATTTAAGTTCTCCCATCATGCTCATTTCAAACTCACTGTGCATATACTTAGAGAATTCTTCACAAAGAGAAGAGTTAGTAGCACCAAATATAATATCGTCAACATAAATTTGTACTTATAAAATATCATTATCTTTAGTTTTGATAAAAAGAGTAGTATCAATAAGTCCCATTTTAAAACCATTTTCTAGCAAAAATTTACTCAAACGGTCATACCAAGCTCTAGGAGCTTGTTTAAGACCATAAAGTGCTTTATTTAATTTAAAAACATGATTTGGATTATCAAAGCTTTCAAAACCAAGAGGTTGTTCAACATACACTTCCTCCATTATGAAACCATTTAAGAAAGCACTTTTTACATCCATTTGAAATAAAGTAAAATTTTTATGAGATGCAAATGCAAGAAACATGCAATAGATTCTAATCTAGCAACAGTAGCAAATGTTTCCTAATAATCTATTCCTTCTTCTTGACTATAGCCTTGAGCAACTAGTCTAGCTTTATTTCTAACAATGTTATCGGATTCATCCTTAATTAAATAATTAATAATTAATTTAATATCTAATATTTTGCCATCAATCCCGAACATTTCCGAAATTTTAATTTTCAATCATGAATCTCTATTCAAGTTCGCGATATTTAAATCATATTTAAATATTAAATTTCACACAAACCCGGTTTTCACAAACCCGGTTTTCACAAAACCCGACGTATAGACATCGTTAACCACCTCTAATCATTTCCCTAAAGTAATTCATATTCTATCCATCATATTGTTTCAAAGGTTAGTCTCGAATGGTATGAGGTTTAACCGGCTAAACCCTTTTAACCTAGCTAACCAACATCCGTTAACTACCGGGACACTCCCCTATAGCCTAGTAATTGAAATCCCCTCACTGTAGATATATTTCCATCCACTTGATATAACCATGATTAGTAAGTCAATCCTTCACAGGTCGTTTGTTACTATAGCTAGGTCAAATGTTCGTTTTACCCCTATAGCACATCTTTGTTCCTTAAGTCCACTAGTCCTCTAATGAACAATTTGTTTATGGTCCAACCACTAAACAGAGTCCCTCTCGGGCCAATGAGAGGGTGGGGCCCCTTGTTCAAGCCTCGGAGTCAGCACTTAAGGGAACAACCTCTCTACTATCCCTGAATTGGGTAGGAGTGAATTTCGTCTTGCTTTACTGTGTCCCCAGCTATCATCTAGTCTTATCCCCAAAATGGTAGGATTATTGAATGGCACTATTGAACCGCTCTCACCCATGCAGATCAAAGGATAATCCTAAATGAACAGGAGTTCATAGTAAGCTAAGGATTAAGATCGAGTTACCTAGGTCATCGCATGAAACAGTCAGTTTTAACAGTAAACGACGTTATAAAGTAAGAGTGACTTATTTCTCGGCCCTGTCTTGTGTAAACATCTTTTACACAGGATGCCCCTACTGGCATATCTCTACATGAACGATCCAGGATCACGTCGTTTGCCTCATTCGCAAAGTAGGTCGCATCCATAGTGTTACCAGGATAATATGCCCAGCCTTATCCATTTACTATGGACCATTTAGGTTATATACTCAAACTTGATCCCTGCCTATATCCACGATATAGTTCGAGTATTTCATATTATAACCATGGATGTTTCTATTGGATTTAAGATATAAAATAAACAATTTCACTGAATAACATCTTTATTACAGAAAGGATAACAAAACTTGAGTTCTAGGACATAAACCCCAACAGTTTGAGGGTTGAGGAAACCCATGCGTCAATTATTGATTTGGTATGACCTCTATTCTTTTATCTTTTGTATATTAATTGGATTGTTATGTTTGAAAATAAAAAAGAAAAACCAGAAAATCGAGAGTTACTCCTCCTTCCTAGAGTTTACTGAGTAACCAGGGGCATTCATGACACCCATGGTTTGCCACTGCATGAAAGGTTGACTTAGGGAAGTGAGTATTAGTCTGAGTTTGTGATCTTTGCTCGTAGCTAGATATTTTCACCACAAAGTGTCGATAAGCTAGAACGAAGGTAAAGGTGACAACGAAGATTCTCTTGGGGGAAAAAGAAAAGAAAGTTGAATAAAAGAGCCCTATCAATTGGTGCGTCGTAATCTGAATGGATGGAATGTGAGATAAGATGAATAATAATAATAAAGAATAATTCAGCTAACACTTAGTGTAAGTATACACTGTCGCACGTAGTAATAAAAAACCTTAGAAGTACACCAAGGGTATCGATCCCACGAGGACTAACTGGAAATTCAGATTTGATGAAGAAACTGCTCAAATGATTGCTTTTGAAAAGGTAACCAAAGAAAATAAGTTGATTGATTGAGTTTTTGAAAAGATAAATAAAACAAGCAAGTAAATAATAAAGAATAACAATAATAAACAACGAGGTATTCAACATGGATTCATCCCTAAGGCAATAACCATAATCATGCAATATCTAACTTAAGTGTATTCAATGCATTGGGTAAGATTTAACTTCTATTTGGCCCTTGCTCCCAAGAACCGTTAGAAGGCTAAGCGAGTACCGTTATGCACATTTCTGTGACTCGACTCCGACATAGATAATTCACGAATGCAACCTATAACCCTATAGTCGATATAGGGTGCCTTAGGCAGCTTGCCCTATACTGCCGAACAATCTCTTTCGAGCTTTTTCTCCTATATCACCTTTATGAGAACCGATATCGTTTGTCCCTTTCGAGATCAAACTCACATAGCATGCAAAGTCTAAGTGATCAAGTTAAACTTAGCAAGATTAGAGTGATAATCAATAAAGAATGACATGCATTGAACACAACTTAAGCAAATAAAACACTTTCAAGCCATTAAATCATAAGGGAATTCACCACATTGAACCCCTCAACGGGATTTAGCTACTCATGATGGGATAAAAAGCAAATGAACACATTTTCATTGAAATAAGAATGTAAATAATACAAAATAATGAAAAGATTCAAGCACTGGAAATAAAGGAGATAGCTAAATATTATGGGTTTTTCTATTTACTCAATCCTTCTAGAGTTCGCTAAGACACTCCACTCTCTCGCTTTTACAAGTGGGAATGGGTGAAACTCACTACAAACCACAAGGTTTGATGTCTAACTCAGGTTAGAATTTGGTCATCTAAGAAGGACCTCGGGCATCCCTACTCATTGGCGTCGAGCCAGGGTTCTGTCACCACCTTTTTCTTCCAAGTGAGTTCTGCTTGAATTTGACTTCGAATCTCGAGCTTATATAGTGTAGAAAATGGTTGAGAAGCTGCGAAATAGGTGCTGGAAGGTTGCCCAATCAGTTTCGGGGTCAAAACAACCAGTTAGGTGCGAAGAAGACTCGTCAACAACGACCCGCGGACGACTCGGAATGACCTCTGTTTTTCCAGAAATGCGGTTGCATTTCATTTTGCCTTCCCAGAAATGCAGTCGCATTTCTAGGGAAATTCCAGCTTTTCCTCTGTTTTCCTGCACAGCAACAAACTAAGTCAAATTCTTTTAAAATCAAGTCTTTTTAAACACCAATGAGCGTAATTTGACAAAAGTGAATCTCAACACCCTAACTTATCAACTTAAGCATATTTTGAGCTCGGGAACAGTAAATTGATCAAAACATACAACATTTGGCCAAAAAATGTGCTAAATATAAGGGCAAAATAGGTATATTTTTGACCCTTATCATCAGTCAAACAAGTTTAGAGGAGATAGAAAGGAAAACACTCATGTATGCTCATTTGCCTCAAGTATAGTTTTCTTCACTAAAAGGATTATCCTAGGCTCTATGAATAGGAGTTCGGTAGTTTAAACATGTTGGTTAGGATGAATTAGAGAGAGTTTTGCTGTGAAAAAGAAAAGTAGAAATCCTCATGCCTAGAAGACTTGGAAGCTGTGACTGGCACTAGAGTAGAAACTGTAGGAGTGAAGAATACTCGAGCGGAAGCGATTACGGATCTCAGGCCATGATTTTTATTGATTTCATTAAGGAAGCATGCTGAAAATTTCAACGAAAAACAGAGCATTCGAACTAACCTCTTGGAGCTCCAAATTCAAGAGTTTCGTTGGTTGTTTCTCTTCACGATCTTGAGGTGGACTACCGCTAGAGTCTTCCCCGCTATTCTCCGGCCTTAGAACGGGCTTGTGGGAACCCGAGCATGATGAATTTAGGAGATAAAGAAATGGGTTTTGAGAGCTATGGAGTCCACGATTTTGAGAGCTTTTTTTCTTTATCTCAGCTTCAGCAAGCATCACCCTTATTTTAGCTCATTTTCTCACCTTTTAAAGAAAGGAAACATGCAACCAAAATCCATAAAATGAAGACAACTCATGTGAATTGCAAGAGTCATGGAGATTTGGTGGCATCATGTGAATTTTTCTTCATGGGCTTAATAAAAGAAAATTGAAATTGAAATATCAATTTCCTAATTTTCCTTTTAATTAAAATTAATACAAAACTATTAATTTTAAGTAAATAATTAATTAAACATTTTAATTAATTAGATTTAATTTAATATCAAATATTAAATTAAATTATTCCACCAATCCCGACTTATCTCTAAAAACCGAATAATTGAATATGAATCCTAATTCAAATTTAAACCGAAATATGTATCGAATACATGTTTGCAATATTTAAATCATATTTAAATATGTCGAACTCTCTCTAATTTAGTTTAATCCATAATTAAACCGATACGTTAAATTATATCGAATATAATTAACGATATCTCCCAAAATTGAATTTGAACGTTTTCAAATTCTCTCATCACTCTATTCTAAGGTTTAATCCGTTTGAGCTAGCAGGGGGACCTAATGGAGCTATAGATCATGGGCTCTAATGATACGAGATTAACCGGTTAAACCCTTTTAACCTAGTTAACCAACATTCGTTAACTAACGGGACACTCCACTATAGCCCGTAGTTGCACTCCCCTCACTGTAGATATATTTCTGTCCACCCGATATAACCGTGATCAGTAAGTCAATCCTTCACAGGTTGTTCGTAACTATAGCTAGGTCAAAAGTCCGTTTTACCCCTATAGCACTTCTCGTTCCTTAAGTCCCCACTGAGTCCCTAATGAACAATTGTTTTGTGGTCCGACCACTAAACCGAAAACCTCTCGAGCCAATGAGAGGGCGACACCCCTTTGTTCACGTCCCGGAGTCAACACTTAAGGGAACAACCTCTCTACTATCGCTAAAGACGGGTAGGAGTGAATTCCATCTTGCAAGACTATGTCCCCAGCTATTTACCCCGGTCTTATCCCCAAAGTGGTAGGCTTATTGAGCGGCGCTGTTGGGCCCCTCTCACCCATGCAAATCAAAGGATAATCCCGAATAAACAAGAGTTCATAGTTAGCTCAGGATTACGATCGAGTTACCTAGGTCATCGCTTGAAATATGTCAGTTTCACAGTAAACAACGTTATAAAGTGAAAGTGACTTATTTCGCAGTCCAGGCTTATGCAAACTTCTTTTGTATAGGACGCCCCCACTCGAATGTCTCTACATGAACGATTCAGGATCACATCGTTTGTACTAAAACAAAATGGGCCGTGTCACATAGTTTTTTCTTAGGATAAGGTACCTAGTCTTATCCCTATACTATAGACCGTTTAAGCTATTACTTGAACTTGATCCATTTTTATGTTACTACATAAAGTTCAAGTATTCATATTATAGCCAAGGATTCTTTTTTATGGGATTTGGGTTAAATAATGATAATTAAACAATCATTCAACAACTAGAAATTGAATCATTTCAATAACGTTTGATATTTAACTTTGTTACATTTACTATCCACGAGTTTTAGGACATAAATCCCAACAGAAACCTCTCCTGAAAGGCAACTTTTTAGAGAACTATCTTGAGAAGCATGTTTATGAAGGGATGGAAGTCCCAGTGCAGGGGAAGCGGTTCAGGAACAATTCGTAGTTAATTTAGAAATATGAAATACCAATACACTGGCAACATACATACATTCATAATCTACTGTAGATTTAGATTAGGCATGCTGAAAAACTATAGAATCTAATTCTAATTTACATAGAGTAACGAGGTACTTACTCTCGTTGATGACTCAGATTAATTTCACCAAATTCTTGGAAATAATTACGAACAACTTTGAATACTACCACAGGGAAACACTGGTATTCTCTAGGGAATTTGAGGCCAAGGCAATGGGAACCTTCTTCTTGATTTTAGGGAGAATTGAGTGAAGTAAGTGTATCCAACTGGGAGGAGTTCTATCGTTTATATAGAATGTCATATCCCTTTTCTTATTCATAATAGGTTAGGGATATATTTAATTAATTAATAATAATTAATTACTTTTCCCAGTTGTAATAGGATAGGGATATATTTAATTAATTAATTGAATCAAATTTAATTATTTCATTTAAATCATATTTAAATGAACATCTCCCCTATAACCTATAGCTTCTAACATGAATCCAATTCATATTAAAATTAATATTTGAACTCCTTCAAATATTTAATTAATTTTGAATCATATCCAAAATTAAATGTATCACCATACACTATATTATTTTCCTTATTAAATTTGAACACTTCAATTTACAATCAAGACTTAATTTCCTCAATTACCCTTTACGAGCTACCAGTGGGACCTAATGGGCCTACAGGTAAGAAGCTCCAACGATATGAGATTAATTGGCTAAACTCGTTAACCAAATTAATCAATATTCGTTAACTGTGGGTACACACCACCATAGAGCCACAACTGCACTTTTCTCACTGCAGAATATTTTTGTGTCCACAGATATAGATCAATAACAACGAGTTAGTCCTTCACGAGTGTTCGTAACACCAACTGGGTCAAATTGTCGTTTTACCCATGGGTTACCTCTATATCGTTAAGTACTAGTGCTCCTCTAATGAACAACCTGTTTATTGTCCAACCAATAAACATAAACCCCTCTCGTGCCAGTGAGAGGGTAGGACCCTTTGTTCAAGTTCTGGAGACACCACTTAAGGGAACACTCATCTACTTACCTTGAAGTCAAGAAGGAGTGAATTCCATCTTGTGTGATTATGTTCCCAGCCACCCACCCAGTCTTGTCCCCAAAATGGTAGGCTTATTAAGGATAGTCTCTAATAAACAAAAGTTCATAATACACTCAGGATTGAGACTAAGTTTCCTAGGTCATCCTAATGAAATAGAAACCTAACTAGTCAACGGAGTTACATTTAGCAGTTACTATTTCGCGGTCTAATCTTATGCAAACTAATTGGATAGGATACCCCCACTCGCATGTCAGCTACACGAATGCGTTGGATCATGGTGTTTGTATCAAATACAAAGTGGGTCGTATCCATAGTGTTAACAGGATAAGGTACCTAGCCTTATCCCTATACTATAGACCGTTTAGGTTGTATCTTGAACACTGATCCCTGTGTGTCTCTACTGTTGGGTCTTATGTCCTAAAACTCAATGTTTGTAATCCTTTTGCAATAAAGATGTTATTCAGTGAATTGTTTGTGTTATACTCTAAATCCAGTATGAAACATCCATGGTTATAATATGAAATACTCAAACTATATCGTAGATATGGACAGAGATCATCTTCTAGTATATAACCTAAATGGTCTATAGTATAGGGATAAGATTGGGGTAACACTATGGATGCGACCTACTTTACGAACAAGGCAAACGACGTGATCCTGGATCGTTCATGTAGAGACATGCGAGTAGGGGCATCCTGTGTAAAAGATGTTTACACAAGACCGGACCAAGAAATAAGTCACTCTTACTTTCTAACGTTGTTTACTGGTAAGACTGACTATTTCATGCGATGACCTAGGTAACTTGATCTTAATCCTGAGCTTACTATGAACGTTTAGGATTATCCTTTGATATGCATGGGTGAGAGTGGCCCAATAGCACTGCTCAATAAGCCTACCATTTTGGGGATAAGACTGGGACATAATATTGCAAGATGTAATTCACTCCTACCCGAATCAGGGATAGTAGAAAGGTTGTTCCCTTAAGTCCTGACTTGGAGGCTTGAACAAGGGGCCCCACCCTCTCACTGGCTCAAGAGGGACTCTGTTTAATGGTTGGACCATAAACAAATTGTTCGTTAGAGGACCAGTAGACTTAAGGAACAAAGATGTTCTACAGGGGTAAAACAGACATTTGACCTAGCTATAGTAACGAACGACCTGTGAAGGATTGACTTACTAATCATGGTTATATCGAGTGGACAAAAATATATCTACAGTGAGGGGAGTTCAACTATTAGGCTATAATGGAGTGACCCGGTAGTTAATGGATGTTGGTTAACTAGGTTAAAAGGGTTTAGTCGGTTAAACCTCGTACCATTGGAGCACATGATCTGTAGGTCCATTAGGTCCCCTTGCTAGCTTGAGAATAACCTTTAGAACAATATGATGGAAGGAATTAGAATAAGTTCGAATTTGGTTTAGGGAAATGGTTGGTCATATTAGATATTACCGACACGTCGGGTTTTGAATAAACCGAGCTATGCGAGATTTAATATATTTGAATATGATTTAAATATCGAGCACATGAATAGGGATTCATGGTTAAAAAATAACATTCCAGAAATGTTCGGGATTGGTAGCAAAAATATTAATTTAATATTAGATATTAAATTAATTAGATATTTAATTATTTAATTAATAATTATTTTAAATTAATTTTGAATTAATTTAAAATTTAAAATTCAAAATTGGATTTTAAAATTTCAGATTATTAATAATTAAATTAAATAAACTAAAATCCAGTTTAATTTTGAATTTTGAAATTCAAAATTAAATTGAATTTTAGGAGGTGGAGTGCATGGTGACTAAACCCATGCACTCTCCCTCATTAAGCCACCAAATTACCCACTAATTCTTGGGTAATTTGGTTTCAATGTTTGGTATTTATTCTCAGCTTGCATCCCTCTACAAATGGGGGTAAGTTTGCAGAAGAAAGTAAGCTTGATTCCTTAATGAAATACTGCCAAAATCTCTCCAAAACTCAAGAACATCCAACCTCCATTGAACCTTCGTTTTCAAGTTGTTTTCCTTCCAAATTCCATCACTAGAGGATCCCACAATCCATTCCAAAGGCTTGAGGATAGCAAGGAAGGTTATGTGGTGGTTCGTGACAATTTGGAGAAGAAAAACAAGCAACCAATTCAGCCAATTTGAAGATTAAAGAGGTTGGAACTCACTGCCCCTGTTTTTTTTTTCATATGAACAACATGCTTTGTATGATAAAATTGAAGTTATTAAGTGCCTAAGATCCAAAATTGCTTCCGCATGTTAGATATTAACACCTTCATCTACATACAGTTCAAGACTCATACAACAACCTAGGATGTTAGTTTATTGGATTTGGGTTTATTTAAGACAAAACAACTAATAATTCCATAACTCTTTATAGCATAACAATCAATGACGTTTCATTGAGAATAGTCAATAGTTTACACTTACTATCTACGAGTTTTATGGCGTAAAACCCAACAGTTTACTTGATTTCATATGGTTTATTTCCACCATTCTAGTTTGCAATTATCTTTGATCTCTAACATTTTGATTTGCTATTGCTTGAGGAAAAGAAATGAGTTAAGTTTGGGGGTATGATAAGTGTAAAAAATATACCTATTTTGCCCTTTATTCTTAGTTTATTCGTTGCTAAACTTGTATGTTTTTTTTTTTATCAAATTAACTCATCCCAAGCCTAAAAAGTTTCAAAGTTGGTAAGTCGAGTCTTAGAAAGTCATGTTTGTTAAATTATGCATTTCTGTGCTTAAACGAACTAATTTGATATGAATTTAACCCATTTTTGCATGCTGCAGGAAAAACAGAGGAAAACAGGACAACAGTAGAAATGCGACCAGGCTAAATGAAATGCGACCGCATTTCTAGGCAGAAACAGAAAAGTCAGAGTCCGTCGCGGGTCGTTTTGAACAAGCTTTTCAAGCACCTAACTGGCTGTTTTGATTCCGAAACTGACTGGACTATCTGCAAGCATCATTTTCATGACTCTTCAACGACTCTCACTCTATAAAAGGTCACAAATCGAAAGGAAATTCAAGCAGAACGCACTGGGAGAAGAGGGTCGTGACAAAACCCTAGTTCACACCCATGAGTTATGATGCCCACGATCCTTTCTAGAAGACCAAATTCAAACCCTAGTTAGACATCAAACCTTTGTGTTTGTAGAGACTTTATCCTATTTTCACCTTGTATAAGGAGAGTAGAGTTTCGTGAGAACTCTAGAGGGATTGGATAAAGAGAAAAACCCTAATTTTAGCTACTGCACATTATTTTCCAGCATTCATTTATTTTCATTATTTCTTGTATCTATGACTTATTATTCAATGGAAAGTTATTCTTTCACACTTTGATCCATCATGCGTAGCTAAATTCCATTGAGGGATAGTAAATTCCCTTATGGATGGAGTAGCTTGAAAGTATGCTTGTTTGCTTATGATTTATTTATGCATGTCCTCCTTTATTGATTGTCATTCTATCTTGTTAAGTTTAACTTGATCACTTAGACTTAGCATGCAATATGAGTTCGATATCGAGAGGGTCGAATAACATCGGTTTTCATAAAGGTGATATAGGAGAAAAGTCTAGACATAGGGTATTTGCTGTTATAGGGGATGGTCGCTTATAACAACTATAGGGTTATAGGTTGCATGCTGATAAGGGTAAAAAATATACCTATTTTACCCTTATATTTAGCTCATTTTCTTGTCAAAGTTGCATGCTTAGATCAATTTTACTATTCTCGAGCTCTAAATGTGTTAAAGTTGATGAATTAGGGAGTTGAGAGTTACGTTTGTGAAATCATGCGTAAAAGTGCTTAAAAAGATATATTTTGATATGAATTTGACTCAATTTGGTGTTGTGCCGAAAAACAGAAGAAATCTGGAAAAACCTAGAAATGCGACTGCATTTTTGGGAAGGCAAAATTGAAATGGGATCCAATTTCTGGGTAGACAGAGGTTGTTTCGAGTCCGTCGCGGGTCGTTTTGAACGAGAGTTTTACGCACCTAATCGGCCATTTTGACCCCGAAATCGACTGGGCTACCTACCAGCACTTATTTCGTGGCTCCTCAACTACTCCCCACACTATATAAGTCCGTGATTCGAAGAGAAATCTAAGCAGAACTCACTGGGAAGAAGAGGGTGGTGACAGAACCCTAGTAGACTCCCATGAGTAGGGATGCCTGAGGTCCTTCTTAGATGACTAAATTCTAACCTTACTTAGACATCAAACCTGAGTGTTTGTAGGGATTTTCACCCTATTCCCATTTCTAAAGGAGAGTAGAGTGTCGAGCGAACTCTAGAAGGATTGGATAAAAGAAAAAACCCTAGGTTTAGCTACTGCACCTTATTTTCAGCACTTGCTACTTTTCATTTATTTGTATTCTTTATACTTTATTTCAATGGAAAGTTGTTCATTTGCACTTTATCCCATCATGCGTAGCTAAATCCCATTGAGGGGTTCAATATAGTGAATTCCCTTATAGTTAACTTAGCTTGAAAGTGTTTATTTGTTTAAGTTCTATTCATTGCATGTCACTCTTTATTGAATATCATTCTGAATCTTGTTGAGTTTAACTTGATCACTTAGACTTTGCATGCTATGTGAGTTTGATACCCGAAAGGGACGAACGATATCGGTTCTCATAAAGGTGATATAGGAGAAATGGCTCGAAAGAGTGTATTTGGTGTTATAGGGCGAGGCTGCCTAAGGCACCCTATAACAACTATAGGGTTATAGATTGCATTCGTGAATTATCTATGTCGGAGTCGAGTCACAGACATGTGCATAATGGTACTCGCTTAGCCTTCTAACGGTTCTTGGGAGCAAGGCCAAATAGAAGTTAAATCTGACCCAATGCATGAATAGACTTACGTTTAATAAGTAAGGATTAGAGTTATTTTACCTTAGGGATGAAACTATATTGAGCACCTCGTTTATTAATTATTATTGTTTTTCTTTACTTGTTTATTTATTCTATTTTTCAAAAATCATCATCAACTATTTCTTTTATTACCTTATTCAAGCAATCTTTGAGCAGTTTCTTCTTCAAATCTGTGTTTCCAATTTAGTCCTCGTGGGATCGATACCCTTGGAATACTTCTAAGGTTTTTATTACTACGTGCGATAGTGTATACTTGCACTAGGTTGGTTGAATTATCCTTATTCATTATCTACCATATTTTCTAACCTCCACATTTTAGCCAGTGCCGCACCAAGTTGTTGGCGCCGTTGCCGGGACTAAAAGTGAAACCAATTTTTGTTTATTGAAATTGTGATTCGATTGCGATCGCATTTCTTTCTCAAGAAGGATTTGACTTTGATTTGCAATTTTTCTCTTGCAGGTTAAGGTTAGTGCATGAGCAAGGGGTGTCCTGTTGGGATTGGTGCCCTAAAACTCGTAGATAGTGAATGTTAAACAAATATTATATACTTGTTCGATAAAGTTGTTATCGAGATTAATTCAGTAAAATCATTACTGAATAAGTAAATAGCACATTAGATAACCCAAATCCAATAAACTAAGATCCATGGCTATAAGATGAACACTTGAGCTTTATGTAGAGACATAAAAGTGGATCAAGCTCGAGTTATAGCCTAAACGGTCTATAATATAGGAATAGGGCTGGGTACCTTATTCTGGGGCCACTATGAGACGCGGCCCACCTTATAGATGGTATAGACGATGTGATCCTAAATCGTCCATATAGAGATATGCGAGTGGGGGCGTCCTATGCAATGAGTTTGCATAAGACCAGGACCGAGAAATAAGTGATGTGGACTTTTCCTACCGCAAGCGCACGGGTCAAGTAATAATAAAGTGTTCGTATAAACGAGTGTCGTCCTCTGGATTGGATTTTTAAGCAAATCAAGTATTGTGAATTATCTTGCTCAATTTTATTTAGGGATCAAAAAGTAGTGAGTGAATGATATGAAAACTAAATCAAAGCAAGTAAAAAGTGGAAATTCAATTGGAAAAACACTTAGGGAATTGATTTCACCGATTTAGTCTAGGATTGATTTTAAGGAGTAAGTTATTATGCACAATGAAATTATGAGCCAAAGACCCTTTAATCACAACTACCTCTCCCGAGTATAATTGATTCTCATGCAAATTAACCAACTTGATATCCCTATCTAAGTTTATTAATATGCAAGGCAATGAGATCTTTTGACCAATTCTAAAGTTAATCTAAAACTGTCACGAATTAGAAAATAAACTTTAGTCATGCAATCTTGAGTATGTCTATATCAAATCCCCTCTCCCGAGCTAGATTCAAAACATAAATCATCCAACTAATGGCCAATCAATTGAAAGCATTAAATCAAGATTACAAACATAATAAACATTGCACAACTTAAACCATAAATCAATCCATAAACTCAATCAACTACCTCAATCCCTAAGCTACAAGTTTAGCTACTCATGATTTGTATTACAAGCTCAACTAAACATAATAAAGCCATAAAATCTCGCTAAGAAAAGGAAAGGGAAAAGAAAACTCAATGTAGGCCGAGACCGAACGTCCCCGTCACGATCCCCACGAACGATGGGTTGATTTCCGCTTTTCTCCCTCTTGTTCAGCCTCAATCCTCTGTTTTCTCCTCTGTTTTACGGCTCCAAAAGTATCCAAAAGAGTCCCCCTAAAAACCTAGCCGAAAAGAACTATAAATACTGATTTTTCGTAGCGTCTCGACGCTATCCAGACAGCGTCTCGACGCTGCCTCTAAAACACGCGCGTCTGGAATGGAAATAACGGTAGCGTCGAGACGCTATTGTCACAGCGTCTCGACGTTGTGACGCTGCCGCCTCTTCTAATTAAGGAAAACCAGCGTCGAGACCCTCCAAGAGTGGCGTCTCGACGCTGATGGGCAGAATGCCCTCTCTTGGCTCCTTGTTGCTTGAACTTTCCAGTTCTTTGGCATATTTTCACGTTCCGAACACCCGATTAACTCCAATTCCACGTTTTAGCTCTAATCATCGCTTTCCTACAAAATAAACAATAAAGCACAATAAAATGGCCCAAAAATCATAAAAGATTAGCTAAATTAAATAAGTAAAAGTAGCTAGCTATGCTCGCTATCAATAAGTCACTCTCGCTTTATAACACCGTTTACTGACGAGATTGACTATTTCATGCGATGACCTAGGTAACTCGATCTTAATCCTGAGCTAACTATGAACTCCTGTTTATTCGGGCTTATCCTTAGATCTGCATAGGTGAGAGTGGCTCAGTATCGCCGACTCAATAAGCCTCCCATTTCAGGGATAGGAACGGGTAGATAGCTGGGGACATAGTCGTGCGAGAAGAAATTCACTCCTACCCAAATTAGGGATAGTAGAAAGGTTGTTCCCTTAAGTGCTGACTCCGGGGCTTGAACAAAGGGATCCCGCCCTCTCATTGGCCCGAGAGGGACTCGGTTTATTGGTTGGACCATAAACCAATTGCTCATTAGAGGATCAGTGGGACTTAAGGAACTAGAAGTACTATAGGGGTAAAACGGTTTTTTGACCTAGCTATAGCTACGAACAACCTGTGAAGGATCGACTTACTAATCATGGTTAAATCAAGTGGACGGAAATATATCTATAGTGAGGGGAGTGCAACTATCAGGCTATAGTGGAGTGTCCCGGTAGTTAACAAATGTTGGCTAGCTTAGATAATGAGATTAGTCGGTTAGTCTCGAATTCTTGGAGCCCATGATCTATAGGTCCATTAGGTCCCCCTACTAGCTCATATCGGAATAAAGCCTATAACAAAAAGATAGGAAGCTTTGAATCGTTCAAAATCGGGAAAAAGGGTATTATCGTAAATTGTGTTTGACACAATAATTTAATTATGAATTAAATGAGAAAATGAGAGATGGAGTATTTAAAAGTGTTTTGAATACCATATATATGTATTAGGAATCATATATGATTAATTGCACAAGATTAGTATGATTAATTGGATTAATCATAAGAAATCATTTTGAAATGTCTCAAAATCAATTACCTAATGTTAAATTCAATTTGGAATTGAAATCAACATTAAATTGCAAGCTTGAAATCAGATTTCAAAGATGTAATTAGTGGATTAAGTTGGATTCCCACTCTTGCATGAAGATACAAAGTGGAAAACAACTCACCTCATGCAATAGTTGCATGTCTTGTAAAATGGACACTTAGAATCCACTTTGGCTTGCAAGACTACCATGTGTCTTGTGTCTTGAGGCTACTCCTTGCATGGAGAATGTCTTTATAAGGGTTATGAATCAGATTCAAGGGAAGAGAGCCTTTTTCCTTACTGTTATGCTGCTGGAATTTGGACTCAAGCTCTCTCATCTCTCATACTTCTCCATAGCTTGATCCTTCAAGCATTCCCTTCCCATTCCCTATCTTATATAGACTCCCACAAGTCGTTCTTGGCCCGGAGGATAGTAGGGAAGACTCTAGAGGTTGTCCAAGAAAGGTTGGAGAAGAAGACACAACAAGGAGCATCACAAAGTTGAGCTACAAAAAGGTTGGTGTTTCTTTCTCTCTGTTCTGTTTTTCCTAGAACAAGCATGCTTTAGGCCCAAAATTGATGTAGTTAAGTGCTTTCGATCTTCAATTGCTTCCGCATGTGTTATATGAACACCTTCATGTCCACTCCTTGATATCGATCATGAGATAGAAAGAACCTTTCGTCATCGTCGGAGAGAGCAAAGACGAAAGAAAAGGGAACAACAAGAGTTGAGCGCACAGGAACCTCTAGAAGAAGCTTCTTATATACAAGAGTTTCCGATGGACCAACCTGGAGTTGATCCTCAAGTTGACCTACAGAATCGTGGAAGGGAGCAAAATGGTGGGAGAATCCCTCCAGCACCTCCAGTTCTACCGGTGCCACCACATGAAAATCCAATTTATATTGCTGAAGACCGCAATAGAGCAATAAGGGACTATGCCCTTACCCGTTCTTTAGACTTTAAATCCAGGAATTTTGGAGCCACCGATAGAAGCTCCACAGTTTGAACTGAAACCAGTGATGTTTCAAATGTTGAATACCATGGGCCAATTTTCTGGACTTCCACATGAAGATCCACATAAACACATCAAGCTATTTTTGAGAATTTGTAGTTCTTTTAAAGTTACAAGAGTGCCTGAAGATACGTTGAAGCTAAAACTTTTTCCATTTTCTTTGCAGGGAGATGCTGAAGCTTGGTTGGACTCATTCCCTCCAAACTCCATCATTACTTGGAACGACTTGGCTGAAAAGTTTTTAGAGAAGTTTTTTCCTTCTAATAAAAATGCCAAATATAGAGCTAAAATTATTGCATTTAGACAATCTTATAATGAACCTCTGGATGCAGCTTGGGAGAGATTCCAAAGGCTGGTTCGAAAGTGTCCACATCACGGATTGTCTGCTTGCATCATCTTAGAGCATTTTTATAGCGGATTGGATCAAGCTTCGAAGGCACTAGTCAATGCAACAGCAAATGGATCTTTCTTAAAGAAGTCTGCAAATGAAGCACATGTCATACTGGACACAATTGCCACAAATAACAGACACTGGGGAGAAATTGAGCCAACAACAATCTTGAAGAATCCAACTAAAGCAGTAGAGACAGAGACTAATTCGACCATGCAAGCTCAAATCAAGGCCATCCACAACATGATGATGGGCATGACTATGGGCAACCAAGCAAACATAGCCCCCGCCAAAGCTATCTCTTCTCCCTACTGTGAAATTTGTGGTGAGGAACATATTTCTGATAACTGTCCACTAAATCCCGCGTCTGTCTTTTATGTAGGTCAACAAAGAAATCGGAACAGATGGAACCCATACTCGGCCACGTACAACCCAGGTTGGAGACAACATCCAAACTTCTCTTGGGGAGGTCAAGACGGTACGAGTAATTCCAATACAAAGGATTTAACTCCCAGCCTACACAACAACAGCCACAGAAGAACTACCAATCGATCCAAGTTCAGAATCAAGAGTCTGAAGGGATAAAAGCCCTGCGCAGCGGAAAGAATCATCAAACCTACTCATAGTCTTTGATTTTTATTTGAAATACCAATACAATTTGCAAAAGATTACAACGATAAAACGATGTTTAAAGTGTTGTACAACGACTATAAACATGCTTAATAATAGCTTAGATCTAATCTAGATGATCTTAATGATCAAGGTTCAAGAATACTTACTAGTGGAAGAAGCCTTGACCGAAAAACTGCCTTTTTCACGATCTTGCAGAAAATTCGAGCAACCTTCTCTTGTGCGAACACCACCAGTTGGTTACACCGGTATATCTCTAAGACTTCTTGAAGCAAGAGACTGGGGGAGTCTTTTAGGAGAGATATCTGAGAGAAGGAGAATGAATGGGATGCCTTTCACCCCACCCCAGGGGTCCTATATATAGGTAAAGGCGAAGACCTTTTTCTAATAGGAAAAGGTCTATGAATAAGTTCAAATCTATTATCAGAACAATATCTAAGTTTAATAAATAATTAATTAATTCCATAATTAATTAACTACCCAATTAAATACCACATATTTAATCTTAGGGATTTTATTAAAATTAAAATTAATATGAATCAAATTCATATTAAATTTATTTGAGCTCTTTCAAATATTTTCTCTCAAGAATTAATTTTTGAAATTAATTAAAAAATTATATTATAAAGTTTCATAAACTTTATATTATAATGTATCAACATACATTATACGATTCCCCAAATAAATTGAACACTTTCAATTTACAATTTATATATAATTGCTTCAAGTCTCTTTACGAGCTACCAGTGGGACCTAATGGACCTACAGATCAGAAGCTCCAACGATATGAGGCTAATTGGCTAAACTCATTAACCAAGTTAGTCTCCATTCGTTAACTGTTGGTCACTCCACTAAAGACCCACAGCTGCACTCTTCTCACTGCAGAATATTTCTGTGTCCACGGATATCGACCAATAACGACAAGTTAGTCCTTCATGAGTGTTCGTAACTCCAGCTCGGTCAAATTATCGTTTTACCCCTAAGTTACCTCTACCTCCTTAAGTACCAATGTTCCTCTAATGAACAACCTATTTGTGGTCCAACCATCAAACAGAAACCCCTCTCGGGCCAGTGAGAGGGTAGGGCCCTTTGTTCAAGACCCGGAGACACCACTTAAGGGAACACTCATCTGCTTCCTCAAAAGTCGGGAAGGAGTGAATTCCATCTTGTGGGATTATGTTCCCAACTCCCAACTCGGTCTTGTCCCCAAAATGGTAGGCTTATTGAGTCAGCGTACTGGCCACTCTCACCCATACAAATCAAAGGACAATCCCTTGTGAACAGGAGTCCATAATCCACTCAGGATTTAGACTAAGTTGCCTAGGTCATCCTAGTGAAATAGAAACCTAACTAGTTAACGGTGTTACAACTAGCGGTTACTATTTCACGGTCCGGTCTTATGCAAACTCATTGCATAGGATACCCCCACTCGCATGTCTACTACATGGACGCTTTGGATCAATATGTCTGTATCAAATACAAAGTGGGCCGTATCACATAGTGTTACCAGGATAAGGTACCCAGTCTTATCCTTGTACTATAGACCTTTTAGGTTGTTACTTAAACGTCAATCCCCGTATGTCCCCACATACTAGTTCAAGTTACATACAAACAACCTTGGATCTTAGTTTATTGGATTTGGGTCAAATTGTGCAATATATTCAACAATAACATTTTATTGCAGAAACTTAATAACACTCTATTAAAACAAGTATACAATTTGTTTACATTCACTATCTACGAGTTTTAGGGCATAAAACCCAACAGAGTCAAATCTAGAGGCTCTGGTGAAAGAGTACATGGCAAGAAATGATGCCGCTGTCAGGAATTTGGAAGTACAAATTGAACAGATTGCTCAAGATATCAAAAATAGACCATAGGGGACATTGCCCAGCAAGACTGAGAACCCTCACCGAGAAGGAAAAGAGCAGTGCAAGGCAGTCACCTTGAGAAGTGGACTAGAGTACGATGACCCAAAATACCCCGTGAATCAAGAAGTAACGAAGATCCCAGAAGAAGCTCAAGAAAAGTCTCCAGAAAAGAAATCAGAAGTTACTACAGAAGTTTGCCAAAATAAAGAAAAGTCTAAGGAGCAAGAAGCCTTGGAAGAAAAAAATGAGAATTCAAGTTCAAAGAAAAAACAGGGGAATGCGACCGCAATTGTGACCACAAAACCTAAAAAGTTTGTTATAGATCCAGAATACAGACCACCACCTCCATACCCTCAAAGATTTAAATTTGCTTGACAGGATGCACAGTTTAAAAAGTTTCTAGATGTTTTAAAGCAAGCGAGCATAAACCTAATGTCATACTCAGGTTTTCAACAATTGGGCATAGGAGAAGTGTTGGGTTTCCAGAGTGGGGTAAAAGTGTTGTAAAAATAGACTCTAGAACACTGTGCAAGCATACACAATCCGCAACAAGTGATAAGTAATTTATCGTATCCACGGGGCTGAATAACTCTCACTTTATCTATTTTTTATAATTCTCTAATGGTTTCAAAAGTGGTTAAAATGATTGATTTTGATAAAATGCTGAAGCAAAAGAAATGACAGAAAGTAAACAAATAAAGCAGACAGATTGGAAACAGATGTGTTGGTCAGGTTTTAGTAATTGTTTTAAAAGATGCTCTAGCAATATTTTTGATCAGGCAATTCTCTTGCAGTCTTATTAGCAGGATCCTCACGGAACTCTTGATTTTTTTGGAATGTGTTTCAACTCCAATAACGTTCTACCGATCAAGCACTAGGCAACTGGCTATCCCTAACTCAGTTATTGGCGTTCACCAATACACAATGATCTAGTGTGATTAAATGCCACACACTTCTCAAATCATCCCTGAAACAAAGAAGTGGTATTCATACCGGCTGGCTAGGCGGGCACAAAATATAAATATGCACAACAATTAATCAAGATACTCAAATCAACATATATTGCATAGAGAAATAAGCACGAAAATTACATGATTCCTAACCAACACCTAAGTAATTTAGCTCATAACGTTCAAAACAACACACACTACAATCTGAGTATGCGCATCCATAACTACAAGAAATTACAAGAAAAGATTAATTCCCTTGGTCAAATCCGTAGTTGATGGTCTTCTTGAAGTCTCCAATCTTTCCTCCTCTATTCGGCTCCCAAAGATGGAAATGAGAAATGACCTTTCCCAAAATTGGAATGTTTTTTACTTGAAACGACTCTTCCCTTTTATAGAGTGAAGGTAAGCCCTAATTAGGTCAAATTGTACATGTGGGAGGCTCTCCAAGCTTCTTAGATGAGAAAATAACTCAACTAACTTCAGTCCATTAAAATGGATTACGAACTTTTACGTGGCAGTTTTGCCAACTACTTTGCTGGATCACAGATTTTGCTCCCTCAAGTCGCTCAGCAATATATTTTGCACAAAATAACTTTCAAAGCATTTATTCTTCCAAATGGGTTAAAGCATATAATATTCATCTAAAAGCAACCCTATTTAGAACAAATGACACACAAAACACTAAAGAACTAAGACGTAAATAATTCCCTTTTGGAGAGTTATCATACCCCCAAACTTGAACTATTGCGCGTCCTGAGCAATACTAACCAACCTTCCCTTAAGAATTCAAAACATTAGACAAAGCATAACTTAATCAAAATAGATAATTAAACACTACCTTCAACCTTTACCTGAGCATTCTGCAAACCAAGCACTGTCGCAGCAAAATAATTCTTCCGGCATGGACAAATAATCACCACCTTTAACTCAATCCTAAGAACTTGCCACAGCCTAGCTCTTATTATCAGACATATTAAACACATTTTTAAGGGGTTTTATTTTTCTGTTCTTCAGACTTAAAGAAGCCCTACAGTCATTAGCTCTTAAGCATGGGATGACCCACTTTATGGGGCAATATACCCTTGCCTCAAACTCATCACCAACAAGGCTAAATACTCATTGCTAAGCTAAAAAATCCTTAGTTATTCTATCCCTTGCTTCTCAGAATGACAACATTTTTTGATGAATCTCACCTAAGCCCTGGGAGACAGAAAACTGCTAGATTTTCATTCATCCTTCAAAACTTTTGCTCTTTCAATTTTCACAGCACAATTTTCACAATTTTTCTTTTCAGCAATTAATTTTTTTATCATTTTTTCCAATATTTCCTAGGTCATCTTTTGACGCAAAGACAAACTGTGGGTGTCACAAATGTCCTTGGTTACTCAACAACCTAGAGAAATAATTTATGAAGGAGAGGAATGCTCGAGCAAAACAACTGGAGTAGCAAAAAGTCCCCCAAACTTAAATTATTCATTGTCCCCAATGAATTATTAACATGATAAATTATACCCCCAAACTTAAATTTTTCTATCTGAATTTTAAACTAAGCGTGGGACTAGAATTAAGCTTAAGGTGGATCAAATAAGTCAACACTACCTCAGAATCTGCTTGCCGCAGCGACGACCAGACTAGAAGAATTGCTCAAGCAAAAGGTTTCTGGAGATCAGAATACCTTGATCTAATTAAGCTAACTAGTCCAGCAAGCTTCAAAAATTCAGAAGAAAACTAGTTAAGTTACGAATGCTCAGTGCTAAGAACAGAAACAACTTCGAAATTTCATTAAAAACAACTAAAAAAAAAAATTACATCAGCAGATATTTTTTAGATGGCCTAGACACAGAAAAATAAAAACAAGAAAACAGAAAACATAAACATCAAAAGAAATTGGGGTCAGGAATACGCGAGCAATCAAAAAACATAAGAACAAAATAAATGCTCGCCCACTTCTTTTTCTTCATCAATCTTCCTGACCCTGCTCATCTTCCTCTTCTTCTTCTCTCTCTACTGGCGGCTGTGGGATCCGAGGATTAAACAGATCATCGGGAAAAACAGGGAAGGCCTGATATGGTTTCGAAAAATTGGATTGCAAGGCCCTCCTAAGTGTGGAATCCCTCCTCTTAGCATAGGTCTAGTAGGTTTGAGCTTTCCTTTCAGCATACTCTTGTCTACTGGCCGACAGTGTCAGTTGCTCTAAAATCTAGTGGATGCCACACACCAGCCCACCTTGGCGTGCCTACTACGTGCGCTGAAGCCGAGCCAAATTGGGCGTGTCTATTATTCCCTTGTCAAGTAGAAGAACATCCTCTGGAGTCGTGAGCACTCCTGCCCTGCTGCATAACATCGTGATCGTGTTCGGGAAAAACAGCTTTCCCACCTTCTTGCGCTAGCAATTGTAGATTTCATTCAAGATAATTTTTCCAACATCAATACTTAAAGACCGTAGAATAGAAAATACTAGAAGCACCCTGTCCCGAGATACTGTTGAGTCGTGGGTTGTCAGAAGTAGGCGCAACTTAATGAAGCCCAACCATGTGTTGGCCTCACTCTTCAGATAAGCCGCTTGGAATGTGCGCTTCTCCGTCTTCGACAACCTCCATTGGGCCCCTTCGATGCCAACCTCCCTAACAGCCGCGTTCAGTTGATCGTTAGATGGTGCCACCACCATCTCATTAAACACAGCGTGCGGAAAATCTTGAAGGTTGAAAAGAGAGTTGATTGCTCCTAGGCTCCAATCAACAGCCACCCCTCGAACCATGACTTGGAATCCTTCTTGATCATCTTTGTTCGCGTAAAATTCACGAACAATGTTGGAATTTAGTGGATCTGGCTTCGCACAAAACTGACTCCACCCGTGATTTGCTATTCCAGCCCTTAGAAAATGCGGTACATCTTCACCGAAACCTCTCTCGAATAGGAAATCCATTTTCAGCATCTCCCTATATTTTGCTCTTGCAAGTTCATTGACGAAGCGAATAAACGGCATTCCTGCTTCTTCCTCTTCTGCTTCATCCGTTGCTTCGGCAATTCCCTTGCCCTTGTCCTTTTGATGCTTCACCAAAATCTCTTCCTCTGCCTTCTTTTCTGTTTCTTCTTTTGCCTGGTCCTCTGCCCCCTTTTTCTCTTGTTCTTCTTTTTCAGAGTTTTCCTTCTCAGATTCTGTCGTCGACGGCGATGGAGTATCTGTTCGGATTACCTTGACTCTTCCAGCCTTCTGCTTCCGGCGGCGACGACGTGGAATCTCCGGTACAATGACTTAAGTCTGAACCTCCTACTCTTGAGCTTCCTGTCCATTTCCTTTTTCTTGCGCATCTTCCGCTTGCTTCTCTTGCACTTCTTGCGGATTTTCAACCACCGGCTCATTCTGCTCAGGATCTTTTTCCTCAGGTTCCTTTGGGTGTTCTTCCTCAACCTCTTTCTCAGCGACGTCTTCCACTACTTTCCTTACAACCTATTCAACTTCAGCCCTCTGTTGCCGCCTTCTTCTCTTAGCGTCTCTTTCTTTCGGCGTCTTCCTCTTCTTCGTGTTTGTCTTCGGTGCCTCAGGTGTAATTGGCACTTCTTCTTCCTCAGTATCTCTCTCCTTCCTCCCTCTCGTTTTCGCCATTTAGAACTTGAAGAATTTTCGCACTCGGAGAACAGAAAGAAAATAGAAGAAGAAGATTCAAAGAAGAATGATGGAGTAGAGGGCAACTAACCTGAGTGGGGTTTAAATGGGGCTTCAACAAATAAAATCCTAATCGAATAATCTTCCTCCATTAATGATATTACCGTTTTAATCCTGCATTCAATTAGTAAAATTAATTAATTAAAACGGTAAAATCTGATTTTAACGATGCCCTGTCTATCATTCGATTTCCCTGCACGACACGTGGAAGCACCAGATCTTTGATGTGGACTTTTCCTTACCGCAAGCGCACGGGTCAAGTAATAATAAAGTGTTCGTATAAACGAGTGTCGTCCTCTGGATTGGATTTTTAAGCAAATCAAGTATTGTGAATTATCTCGCTCAATTTTATTTAGGGATCAAAAAGTGATGAATGAATGGTATGAAAACTAAATCGAAGCAAGTAAAAAGGTGTGGAAATTCAATTGGGAAAAATACTTAGGGAATTGATTTCGCCGATTTAGTCTAGGATTGATTTTAAGGAGTAAGTTATTATGCACAATGAAATTATGAGCCAAAGACCCTTTAATCACAACTACCTCTCCCGAGTATAATTGATTCTCATGCAAATTAACCAACTTGATATCCCTATCTAAGTTTATTAATATGCAAGGCAATGAGATCTTTTGACCAATTCTAAAGTTAATCTAAAACTGTCACGAATTAGAAAATAAACTTTAGTCATGCAATCTTGAGTATGTCTATATCAAATCCCCTCTCCCGAGCTAGATTCAAAACATAAATCATCCAACTAATGGCCAATCAATTGAAAGCATTAAATCAAGATTACAAACATAATAAACATTGCACAA
This sequence comes from Luffa aegyptiaca, assembly GCA_017139565.1. Classification (NCBI taxonomy): domain Eukaryota; kingdom Viridiplantae; phylum Streptophyta; class Magnoliopsida; order Cucurbitales; family Cucurbitaceae; genus Luffa; species Luffa aegyptiaca. Next base: position 35,442,358 of record CM029397.1, read on the forward strand.
CTTAAACCATAAATCAATCCATAAACTCAATCAACTACATCAATCCCTAAGCTACAAGTTTAGCTACTCATGATTTGTATTACAAGCTCAACTAAACTTAATAAAGCCATAAGTCTAACTAGAGAAAAGGAAAGGGAAAAGAAAACTCAATGTAGGCCGAGACCGAACGTCCCTGTCACGATCCCCACGAACGATGGGTTGATTTCCGCTTTTCTCCCTCTTGTTCAGCCTCAATCCTCTGTTTTCTCCTCTGTTTTACGGCTCCCAAAGGTCCCAAAATTTAATCCCCCAAAAACCTAGCCGAAAAGAATGATTTATACTGGTTTTTCGTCGTAGCGTCGAGACGCTATCCAGACAGCGTCTCGACGCTGCCTCTAAAACACGCGCATCTGGAATGGAAATAACGGTACCGTAGAGACGCTATTGTCACAGCGTCTCGACGCTGTGACACTGCCGCCTCTTCTAATTAAGGAAAACCAGCGTCGAGACCCTCCAAGAGTGGCGTCTCGACGCTGATGGGCAGAATGCCCTCTCTTGGCTCCTTGTTGCTTGAACTTTCCGGTTCTTTGGCATATTTTCACGTCCCGAACACCCGATTAACTCCAATTCCACGTTTTAGCTCTAATCAACGCTTTCCTACAAAATAAACAATAAAGCACAATAAAATGGCCCAAAAATCATAAAAGACTAGCTAAATTAAATAAGTAAAAGTAGCTAGCTATGCTCGCTATCAATCTTCCATGCAATTTACCTGCCCACGGGAAGTTCAAATCCAAACGGTAAGAAATATTTAATCCCCCAACAAATTCCTCAGGATCTGACGAAATATCTGTTTCCTCTAACAGAATGCCGAAACAAACCACTCAGCAAAGATTTTCTTCTAGAAGAATCTTTGGTACGGAAAACATCAATTCAAATTTAAACCGCCAAAATCAAATCTCCTTTTCTTTCCTTTTAGCCGAATAAATCAGAAAAGATATATATTTAAACCTTAATCTAAACGGAAATAAATAACAAAAATATAATTTAAAATTACAATCTAATCTTTAACCAATAAGATTAATCTAAATAAATTAAACTGACGAAAATAAAAATAAAAATACCAAAAATAAAATCTACGGAATTTTAAAAACAACAATGAATTAAAATAAATCAAATAAGATTTAAACAACCAAATATAATTCAAAATAATTCAAATTAAAATCAAACCCATCAGCGAAAAATAAATTCGCAACAAATTCTGGGAGCTTAAAAATATTGCTAAATAGAATGCTCCCGCAAAACTCTCGCTCGCTTATTCATCAACCAACTTTAGGGAAGGATATTTCAACTGGAATTCCTCACCCCAATAATGCTTAACCCGCTGTCCATTAACTTTGAACACTCTCCCATCCTTTACGTCTTGCAAAGTGATTGCTCCATGAGGGAAAACTTCAATCACGAAAAATGGCCCAAACCATTTAGATTTCAATTTTCTAGGAAACAATTTCAATCTAGAGTTATAAAGCAAGACTCTCTGACCCTTAACAAACTCTTTAGGCTTTATTTTCTTATCATGCCACTGCTTAGTCTTTTCTTTATAAATTTTCGCATTTTCATAAGAAAACTGACGAAATTCCTCTAACTCATTAAGCTGCAGCATTCTTATTGCACCTGCACGACTCAGATCAAAATTTAATTTCTTTAAAGCCCAAAACGTTTTATGCTCAAGCTCTAACGGTAAATGGCAAGCTTTCCCATACACTAACCTATAGGGAGACATAGCTAGAGGAGTCTTATAGGCTGTCCTATAAGCCCAAAGAGCCTCATCTAACCGAAAAGACCAACCTTTCCTAGATGGATGGACTACTTTCTCTAAAATTGATTTGATTTCCCTATTACTAACTTTAGCTTGACCATTTGCTTGTGGGTGATAAGGTTTAGCTATCCTATGCTTAATTCCATACTTTGCTAAAAGCTTAGTTAAAACATTATTCACAAAGTGTGTTCCCTCATCACTCACTAATGCTCTAGGTGTCCCAAACCGAGCAAAAATGTGCGATTGAAGAAACCTTGATACCGTTTTAGCATCATTCTGATGGCATGCAATGACCTCCACCCACTTGGACACGTAATCAACTGCCAATAAGATAAAAACATGACATTAGAAGGGGGAAATGGCCCCATAAAATCAATACCCCATACATCGAACATTTCTAATTCTAAAATGTAAGTAAGAGGCATTTCATCTCGAGGTCCTAAATTTCCTCTCCTTCGGCAGGCATCACATTGCTTGTAGAACCAATGGGAATCCTTAAATAAGGAAGGCCAGAATAATCCACATTGCAAAATCCTCATAGCTGTCCTCTGGCCGCTGAAATGGCCTCCGTACGGCGAAGAGTGACATTGCTCCAGGATTTCCTTTGCTTCATCACCTGAAACACATCTACGAATAATACCATCAGAGCATTGCTTATACATAAATGGCTCATCCCAATAGAAAAATTTGGCATCATGCTTAAACTTTTTCATCTGTCTCCAATCCATATCAATAGGAGTGACTCCTTTCACAAAAAAGTTAGCTATATCAGCGTACCAAGGAATATCCTTGACCATCTTTACATTAACAACAAAGAGCTGCTCATCTGGAAATGAATATGAAATGACAGATTGCTCAATTAAAGATGATGTTGGATCAAGATGAGACAAATGATCTGCAATAACATTCTCTGATCCCTTCTTATCCTTTATCTCCAAGTCCAATTCCTACAATAAAAAAGCCCAACGGATCAGTCTAGGCTTAGCATCTTTCTTAGCCATTAAGTACCTTATTGCTGTATGATCCGTGAAAACCGTGACTTTGGATCCAACCAAGTATGGGCTGAGCTTCTCAAAAGCAAACACAATCGCTAACAACTCCTTTTCAGTAGTTGTATAGTTGATTTGTGCCTCATTCAAAACCCTGCTTGCATAATAAATAGGATGGATAAATTTGCCCTGATTTTGTCCCAGCATGGCACCTACTGCAACATCACTCGCATCACACATTACCTCAAATGGTAAACTCCAATTAGGTGCACATAGAATGGGCGCTGAGACTAAAGCAGCCTTTAAGGTTTCAAAAGCCTTCCTACAATCTGCATTGAAGTAAAAAACATGATCAGTGCACAATAAGTTACAAAGAAGTTTACTAATTTTGGAAAAATCCTTTATGAACCTTCTATAAAATCCAGCATGACCTAGAAAACTCCGAATCCCTTTAACTGAATTTGGTGGTTCTAATCTCTCAATAACCTCTATTTTTGCTCGATCAACTTCTAGACCTTTCTTTGAAATCCTATGACCTAACACTATGCCCTATTTCACCATGAAGTGACATTTCTCCCAGTTAAAAACTAGATGGGTATCCTCACATCTCTTTAACATCTTACCTAAATTATCCAAACAATGTTGAAAAGACCCTCCAAACACTGAAAAATCGTCCATAAATACCTCAACAGTGGACTCAATCATATCTGAAAAAATTGCTAACATACACCGCTGAAATGTTGCTGGAGCATTGAAAAGGCCAAAAGGCATTCGCCTAAAAGCAAACGTCCCATAAGGGCAGGTGAAAGTAGTTTTTTCCTGATCCTCAAGAGCAATGGTAATCTGGTTATACCCAGAATAACCATCTAAGAAACAGTAGTAGGCCTGACCAGCCAATCTATCCAACATCTGGTCAATAAATGGTATGGGGAAGTGGTCCTTACGGATGGCTTTGTTAAGCCTCCTGTAATCCATGCAAACCCTCCAGCCAGTCACTGTCCTGGTTTGGATCAACTCATTGGCCTTATTAGTCACTACCGTGACACCTCCTTTCTTAGGAACACATTGGACAGGGCTTACCCAATTGCTATATGCAATTGGATAGATAATCCCAGCATCCAACCATTTAATCACCTATTTCTTAACAACCTCTTTCATTGCAGAGTTAAGCCTTCTCTATTGCTCAATACTCCTAAAGGATCCCTCCTCTGGAGTGATTTTATGCATACAGAAAGCCGGGCTAATTCCCTGAATGTAAGCCATTGTCCAACCTATTGCTCTACGATATTGCTGCAGCAACTTTATTAAGGCCTCTTCATCCTTCGGCATTAAATCTGATGCTACAATAATGGGCAACGTCTCACCCTCCCCAAGATACACATACTTTAGATGATCCAGCAAGGGCTTCAAATCTAAAGTGGGTGCCTCATTCAGGGATGGCTTAATAGGAGGAGCTTTTCTTTCATCCAAATCTAAACACTCAAAAACATCCTCACACCTAAAAACTTCTTTTTCACTTTTTCTTTCTAAAGAACAAACTTCTAAATCTTCTATACTAACCTCTCCATGATCTTCCAAATGCTTGTTTGCCGAATCCTCCATTGTTGTCTCAACAATTGTGTTCTCCAGAATCCTAATGAAAGAACAATCTTCCATTTCATCTGGATACTTCATGGCCTTAAAAACATTAAACTTCACTTCCTCATTATAAACCCTCATTGTTAATTCCCCTTTTTGAACATCTATCAATGCTCTACCAGTAGCCAAAAATGGATGACCAAGAATAATTGGGACATCTTTATCTGCCTCATAATCTAAGATAATAAAATCGACAGGAAATATGAATTTATCTACTTTCACTAAGACATCCTCTATCTTACCCACAGGATATGTGATAGACCTATCAGCTAGTTGGAGTGTGACTTTAGTAGGCCTAGCTTCACCAATACCTAGCTTTCGATAGACCGGAAGTTGCATAAGGTTAATGCTTGCACCTAAATCACAAAGTGCTCTACCTAACTCTTTTCCACCAATGGAGACAGGAATAGTAAATGACCCTGGATCCTTAGCCTTGGTTGGTAGCCCATTCTTAAGAATAACACTACATTCCTCAGTAAGAGATACAGTTTCCAACTCACCTGAACTCTTCTTTTTAGTTAAAATATCCTTAAGAAACTTAGCATAATTAGGCATTTGCTCTATAGCTTCTACTAAAGGGATATTTATATGCAACTGCTTAAGAATCTCTAAAAACTTCTTAAATTGATCATCCTGATTCCTAGGCTTTTGCCTTTGTGGAAAAGGTAGAGGTGGTACATAAGGTGGGGGCGGCACATAAGGTGGTTCCACATCTGGAACAGAACCAGATGCTCCAGCATTATTATTGCTGCCTCCAGCACCTTGACCAGACTCCAATTGTTTCTCAACAACATTTTTATCACTATTCTTCTCTACATCCTAGGGCTTACTAGGCTCTTTTCTCTCTTCTAGTGGCTTACCACTCTTTAGGGTGACTGCCAGTACCTGCTCCTTACCTTCCCTTCTAGGGTGCTCAGTATCTGAGGGAAGTTTCCCTTGAGGTCTTGCCTTCAGCTTATTAGCTAGTTGGCCCACTTGCAATTCCAGGGCTCTCATTTAAGCTTGATTACTTTGAATTGCGGCATCTGTACGAGCCATATATTCTTTCATCATTGCCTCAAGAGAACTCTCCAAATTTTGTTGGGGCAAAGCCTGCTTATTTTGCTGGGGCAATACCTATGATTTAGCAAATCCTGACTGGTTCGCCTTCTACTGTGTTTGAGGGGCTTGCAAATTGCTTCCTTGACCTCCCCATGCAAAGTTGGGGTGGTTGCGCCAACATGGATTATAAAAGTTAGAGTAAGGGTTATTCCTTTGATTACCTACAAAAAACACAGAAGCTAGATTGCTGGGAGTTGTGCTCTTCACCACAATAAACACATGATTCCTCCGCAACTTGGTTCACCACTTCAACAGGCTCCACAGCTGGCGGCTTCTGATGACTAACCACTGTCACATTTTCAAGAGCGTTAGCTAACATTGCAATATCAGCCCTAATGGTGGACACACCATCTACCTCTAACACACTCATAATTTTTTTATTTGAGCCTCTAACATCCGACCACTGACAACTATTGGTTGATATTCTTTCTAAAATTTCATGGGCTTCATTAAAAGTTTTTGCCAAAAGGGCCCCTCCAGTCGAAACATCGACCATACCTTGAGTTGCTGCATTTAACCCATTGTAAAATGTTTCCATTTGGATACAATGGGGTAAGCCATGATGGGGACACTTCCGCAAAAGCTTCTTAAACCTTTCCCAAGCCTCACTAAAAGTTTCATCTTCAAGGTACCTAAATCCCACTATCTCACTCCTCAATTTGGCATTCCTAGTTGGTGGAAAATATTTACTAAGAAATTTTTCCTCTAACTCATTCCATGTCCTAATTGATCCTGGAGCAAAAGAATTTAACCATGCCTTGGCGCCGTTGCCGGGGAGGCTTGATTTTTAAGCAAACCAATTTTTCTTGACATCGAAAAGAAAGGGATAAATAGTAATTTAGGTGTAAATATTTTTCTTTTATTATTTTGTGAATATTATTTTGTTTGGTTCTCTTGATTGATTGGGAGTATTGTATGCGAAGGAACAAGGTGGTTAATTTGTTTCCGTTAGATCTTGAAATTGACAGGACTCTTAGAACCATTCGTAGAGAGAGAAGATTAGCAGAAGCAATGGCCCACCAAGACGAAGCTCCCAAGGCAATCAGAGACTTTTTACAGCCAGTTCTTCCCACCGAAAATTCAGGAATCATTTACGCCCCGATACAAGCTTCAAATTTTGAGTTGAAGACGGGATTGATTCAGATGGCGCGCGATAATTCTTTTAAGGGACATCCTTCTGAGGATCCACACTCACATCTGAGATCATTCTTGGAAATATGCGGGACAGTAAAGATGAATGGAGTTCCGGCAGACGCTATCAGATTGAGGTTATTTCCATTTTCTCTACAAGACAAAGCTAAGGATTGGCTCGAATCAGTCGAGACGGGCAGTATTAGTACATGAGATGAGCTTGCCCAGGCTTTTCTGACTAAATTTTTCCCGCCTGCCAAAACTACGAAGCTCCAGACTGAGATTGGAACGTTTAGACAGCTTGACGAGGAGCAGTTGTACGAGGCATGGGAGAGATACAAGGAGATGCTTAGGCGGTGCCCCCAGCATGGATATCCTGATTGGCTCCAAGTGCAGTTATTTTACAATGGATTGAATCCCTCCACCAAGACAGTCCTAGACACATCAGCAGGAGGAAGTTTTCTTTCCAAGACGGTGACAGAAGCCAAGGATTTGCTAGAGGAAATGGCGGCAACCAGTTATCAATGGTCGACGGAGAGGGGAACAGTTTCAAAGAAGGCTGGAATCTATGAATTGGATGAGTCGAGTTCGTTGAAAGCTCAGATGGCATCGCTGACCAACGCCCTGAACAAGTTAACTTCATCTGAGGTGGTCAAATCCATTTCCACCTTAGCTGAAGGCTATTCGAAGAAGGAAGGTCAGGATGTGGAAGAAGTCCAGTACGTGGGGAACAGACCATTTACGCAAGGAATACCGAACTTCTACCACCCAAATCTGCGCAATCACGAGAACTTCTCGTACTCAAACACAAAGAATGTTTTGCAGCCACAGCCAGGTTTTGCACCATCCAGTGCGCCTGAAAAGAAGAATAACCTGGAGGAGTCGGTGGCTATGTTTATAAAGGAACAGAAAGTGCTGAATGTCAATCTCCAGACAGCAGTCAATAACCACGACACTGCTTTGAAAAATATGGAAGTTCAAATAGGTCAGATAGCTTCAGCAGTGAATGCCCTTCAGAAGGGAAAATTTCCAAGCGACACTGAGCCTAACCGAAGAGAGCAGTGCAAGATGGTGACATTAAGAAGTGGTAGAAAGCTGGAGATCAGTTCAGGAAAGAAGAAGGAAGAAGAAAAGAGCAAGGATGAAGATGAAAGGGCTGAGGCACAAAAAGCCTCCTCTGAAAGGTCCCAACATCCTCCTAACTCTGTTAATTTGAATTGTGGTTTTTCTAACTCTTTTGCAGGAAAAGAAAAAGAAGAAAGGCAAGAGGAGAAACTGTACGAGGAAGAAGTGGTTCCATGCAACCACCATGACAAAGGCTCGCACATCAACCCGCCCAAGCGGAGGGGCGAATGTCCAACCTTTGATTACAGGGAGTTACCTTTTCCTCAGCGCTTTAAAAATGTTAAATTAGATGAGCAGTTTCAAAGTTCCTAGAGATGTTTAAGAAATTGTCTATGAATATTCCCTTAGTAGATGCCTTGTATAACATGCCTAATTATGGGAAATTCATGAAAGAGATGCTTTCTAGGAAGAAAAGTTTGAAAAAAGAAGTTTTTAAACTGTCTGAAAGTAGTAGTACCATAGTTTCTGGGAAGATGCCTTCTAAACAGAAAGACCCAGGGAGTTTTACCATTCCCTGCACCATAGGAGAAGTATCTTTTAATAGGGCTCTGTGTGATCTTGGTGCTAGTATAAACTTGATGCCCTATTCTGTTTACAGGAGGATTGGTTTAACAGGAATGAAGGACACCGACGTCACTCTCCAGCTTGCTGATAGATCAATTACCCACCCGATGGGTGTTGTGGAGGACGTGTTGGTGAAGGTCAATAAGTTTATCTTCCCTGTAGACTTTGTGGTATTAGACATGCAGGAGGATAGAGAGGTGCCCATTATTCTAGGCAGACCTTTCCTAGCTACAGGTAAAGCCGAGATTAGTATGCATACAGGTAAGCTTACCTTGAACATTGATGATGAAAAAGTCGTGTTTAGTATTTTTGGCCAAGATGAGTCTGTATGTAGTCTGCATACTTGTTTTTCTATTGGTCCTGAATACTTGACTGACGATGATGAAGAGGTAGAGTTTAATCTTGGCTTAGGCTTAGGAGAAGTGCTTATGGATGATGGGGATTTCGATCATAATGCTTTATTAGATGACCCTCTGTTTGAGAATGATTTAGAATTGCCTGACTTTGAAAATGAATTGGAATTGCCTGCTTATGAGAATGAAATATCTGCAGTTGATGATTTACCTTCTTTTGAGAATGAATTGGATTTGCCTGAAATCAATGATTTTGATGATGATATTTATTTGCCTGACATTGAGGATGAACATGAATTGCATAAAAAAGATTACTTGATAGATAATTTTGAGTTTGATCATGATAACACTGATTCTATTGAGTCTGATCTTGACATTCCTGAATGCATGAAACCTGACAATGTTAATACCTTTGATTCGTGTCCTGATGATGTATATAGCATAGAATCTGACCCAGAGGAACTCGAATCTGTGCATAGTATAGAATCTGACCCTGAAGAGCTTGAATTCTTTAATTCTGATAGTAAGTCATATGATAACCTAGTCGAATCATTTTTTAATTCTGAGTCTGAGGAATCTTCTGAGCATATAGATATTGAATCTGATGAATGGACTGGCATGATTGATAGGCCATCTTTAGATCCCAGACCAGTAGATATCATAACGCTTGATGACTCTGTTAACAACTGTTTTGTGAATAGAGATCTAGAAAAGAGATTTGATGCTGTTGCATATTTTCTGAAATGTTATTATGAAAATCTCTTTAGTGATGATGGGCCAGGGGAAAGTTTTTTTCTCCCCTGTTTGCTGTGTGCAATTCGGTGCGTGATTTTTTGTAGAGCCCGGAGGATGATGAAAACTTTTATTTCGAGCCTCCATAAGCGTGCTGAGCCTCGTCTAGCTAAAGACGTTAAAGAAAGCGCTGCTTGGGAGGCAACCCAAGGATTAAAGTTTAGATAGTTGTTTTTGCGGTAAATAATTTTCTTTGCTTCGTGATCCAATTTTGTTTTGCAGGATCACCTTAAGCAAATCCCAAAATTCCAAGAATCCCATTTTTCTGGATCCAAAGGAAGAGGATGAAGCGCTCCTAGCTCAGGGAAGTCTCAGTATCCCTCTTTATGCTTTACTGTTTTAAAACATTGAGGACAATGTTTAATTTAAGTTTGGGGGGGAGGCTTTCGCTGTGTTGAGCATATTTGAATTCTTTGGATGCATGAATAGATAGCCATGATAGCCAAGGATGTGATTTTAGAAATTTTGGGAGAAAATGGTTTATATGTTGTGGAATCTGGGAGCACGGTAGAAATTGTGAAATTTTAAATTTTTTGATACTTAGTTTTGATGTCTAAAGCATGCAATAGTCTTATCTAATGACGTCTTTGAAAATCTAGATTCTTATTATGATTTTTAAAGTTTGTTGTCACCCCGATAGGCTTAGTTTCTAATACTAGGAAGTTCATGCTTGATTGTTCTAAAGAGCTAGGTAGAAAAAATGTTATGCCTGCTGAGAGAAAAGCAAAAGCAACAAAAGAAAATGAGAGAAAAAGAAAAATCCGTTGAAAAAGAAAAAAAATTTTGCTTGCACAAAAGAAAAGCCTAGGGGTAAAAAGAGCTACCTGCGGTGTGATCAGTTAGGCCAACCAGAGAATAAAATTCGGGTTAAGGGTCCCTGCACCGTAGTGTGAAAGCTAGTACCATTAGATATCAAAATGCAAGTTTGGGGGAGTAGCAAAAGAAAAAGAAAGTGAAAAATCAATTGAGAATTTTGCTCCCCCATGAAAAAAAAAAATCAGGCACCCTAGTTTCTTTTTTTTGCATGATAGAAGAACTCCGATCTATTTGGGGCTCTTAGCCAGTGTAGGGGGAAAACAAATGGAGAAAGCCATAAGACTAATCTAGGTTAGTAAAAGAATCAATAGATAAGTCTTGAGCATGCTATTCATTAATCTTAAGTTCAAACTAGTTTAAGATTTCTTCAAGAGTATGCGGTGCTTGCTTATTCCACTTGCATGTTTTCCATTCTATCTTAGGAATTCCAAAATCATTGAGGCCTGAGCGATTCTATTTCATGCATCTTTAGAATTTATTTTGCTCGGGACTAGCAAAAGCTTAAGTTCCTTTGGTGTAATAGCGAGCAAAAATGTCGCTATTTTAGTCCGAATTTATTAGGCTTTTCTGTGCTTTAATCGTGTTATTAATGAAAATATTTAATGTATTCTGTTATTTGGTCCTTAGGAGCAAAGTCGGTGATTTTGGGAGAAAAAATGCCAAAAATGAAGCTAATGAAGCCCAAATCCAAGCTTGGATAAAAAGGGGATCCAAAGAGGCCAATCATGATGGAAAAGCCCAAAAAGAAGTGAAGAGAAGGCCCAAAAATTAGCCCAAACCGAAGTTGGAAGTGCTAGAAAATGGCACAGCGTCGCGACGCTATCCATTTCTTGGGCAACACGACGCGTGCGTAGCAGCGTCACGACGCGTGCGTAGCAGCGTCGCGACGCTGTGCAATGTAGCGTCACGACGCTACCTCCAATCCGGGCCTATAAAAGGCACCTCTTGGTGCCTCATTTATGCATCAATCAAGCATCAATCAATCCATTCTTTCCTTCCTTTCCTCCCTCCTTTGGCTCCTTTGGAGCCTCTCTCAAGGCTTTCTAGCCTTTTTGAGAGATTTCTTAGTGGGAAATATTTGGGGAATTTTGGGGAGCATCCTAGGAGGCTCAAGGAGTGTTCGGCGGAGCTCTGAGCGTCAGCAAAAGGGGTTCTTCGACGGTCAATTCCTTTCCTTTTATGCTCTTAATTATGTTTTCTATTGTAAATGTTGTGGATATTTTAGCTATGTATAGCTAAACCCCAATTTGGGGTCTTGAAATGAAATTATAGTCAAAATGTTGTTATAATTACCTGTCTCTTGCCCTTTTTTTCCTAATTATTTGTATGGATGTGGTTAATGCTTTATTCAATCTGGCCAATTGTGTAATGATTCGATTCTTAATGGAAACTCGACGGAGAGAAGTTAGGAAAGATCATAATCCATGCAACTAGTTTAATTGCCCGTCGTGACACCGGGATTAGTTGATTAAACTTAGATTCCTAAACTGAATCAGAGCGTAATAATTAATGATTTTTAATAGCGCTAAGGACACTTAGGTTGTTAAAATGAATTAATTACAATTAGGAGAAACCGACAGGAGAACCTATGTGATTAACAGAGATTCTAGGATTATAATTAGTTGGGCAAAGAGATAGGATAATCATAACAATTGTTTGGCTAATAATTGATTTTCAAGACCCCTCTTCCCATTAAGAAAACTCTTTCTCCGCATTTTATTATTATCGATTGATCAAATTTTCTCTCTAATTTTTTTGATTTTTTTTATTTTCTTTGATTGCATGATCTGTCCCCTAAATATTATTTCTCCTAACTATTTTTAGTGCTCAAGAGATTTTTTCTTGCTTAATTTTCGCTTCGCCTCCCTGTGGATTCGATACTCGAAATTCTTTCGGTTTTATATTACTTGTGACGATCCGTGCGCTTTGCGGTCCATCACACATACACAAAACAGATTAGATAAAAACTTATTCAAGTCTCCGGCAACGGCGCCAAAAATTTGTTGGGTTTCCAGAGTGGGGTAAAAGTGTAGTAAAAATAGACTCTAGAACATTGTGCAAGCATACACAATCTGCAGCAAGTGATAAGTAATTTATCGTATCCACGGGGCTGAATAGCTCTCACTTTATCTATTTTGCATAATTCGCTAATGGTTTCAAAAGTGGTTAAAATGATTGATTTTGATAAAATGCTGAAGCAAAAGAAATGACAGAGCAGAAAGTAAACAAATAATGCAGACAGATTGGAAACAGGCGTTGGTCAGGTTTTAGTAATTGTTTTAAAAGATGCTCTAGCAATATTTTTGGTTAGGCAATTCTCTTGCAGTCTTATTAGCAGGATCCTCCCGGAACTCTGGATTTTTTTGGAATGTGTTTCAACTCCAATAACGTTCTACCGATCAAGCACTAGGCCACTGGCTATCCCTAGCTTAGTCACTAGAGTTCACCAATACACAATGATCTAGTGTGATTAAATGCCACACACTTCTCAAATCATCCCTGAAACTAAGAAGTGGTATTCATACTGGCTGGCCAGGCGGGCACAAAATATAAATATGCACAACAATTAATCAAGATACTCAAATCAACATATATTGCATAGAGAAATAAGGACGACAATTACATGATTCCTAACCAACACCTAAGTAATTTAGCTCATAACGTTTAGAACAACACACACTACAATCTGAGTATGTGCATCCATAACTACAAGAAATTACAAGAAAAGATTAATTCCCTTGGACAAATCCGTAGTTGATGGTCTTCTTGAAGTCTCCAATCTTTCCTCCTCTATTCGGCTCCCAAAGATGGAAATGAGAAATGACCTTTCCCAAAAGTGGAATGTTTTTGACTTGAAACGACAGTTCCCTTTTATAGAGTGAAGGTAAGCCCTAATTAGGTCAAATTGTACATGTGGCAGGCTCTCCAAGCTTCTTAGATGCGAAAATAACTCAACTAACTTCAGTTCATTAAAATGGATTAGGAACTTTTACGTGGCAGTTTTGCTCCCTGCTTTGCTGGATCACAGATTTTGCTCCGTCAAGTCGCTCAGCAATATATTCTGCACAAAATAACTTTCAAAGCATCCATTCTTCCAAATGGGTTAAAACATATAATATTCATCTAAAAGCAACCCTATTTAGCACAAATGACACGCAAAACACTAAAGAAGTAAGGCCGAAATAACTTCATTTTGGAGAGTTATCAAGAAGCTAGACCAACAACTATAACTTTGCAGTTAGCCGACAGATCACTAACACAACCCATTGGCAATTATTCTAGGTCGACTATTCTTAACAACTGGCAAGACCTTAATTGATGCTCAGAAAGGAGAATTGACCATGAGGGTCAATGACCAACAAGTCACTTTCAATGTTATGAATGCAATGAAATATCAAGGATATATTGAGGAATGCTCTATGATTGAAGAGATTGATGAACTTTCTATATTTACTTTGCAGGAATTATTAAAAGGGAGAGCCACTGAAAGGGAACGTGCTTGAAAAGGAGGAACAAGAAGCAAAAGGTGGGAAAAAGATTGAAGGAGTATCAGTCACAAATGGTTCTGTAGTAGCAAGGATAGAAACGTTGAGAGATTCCTTGGAATCAACCCAGGAAGAAATTAAGCCGCTGCAGCCATCTATGATCAACCCTCTAGATTTATAACTCAAACCACTACCGAAGCATCTTAAATACAATTTCCTTGGAGAAAACAAAACACTACCACTTATTATATCAACCTATCTTACTTACAAGGATGAAATCTCTTTGGTGCAGGTCCTCTCTAGTCATAAAAGGGCAATAGGATGGACAATTGCAGATATTCAAGGAATCAGCCCAACATTCTGCATGCATGGGATCAACCTTGAAGGAGCAAAGAATTCCATTGAAAGTCAGCGGAGACTAAATCCCATCATGAAAGAAGTTGTCAGGAAAGAGATTTTAAAATGGTTGGACGCAGGAGTCATCTATCCAATTTCAGACAGTAGCTGGGTCAGCCCAGTTCAATGCGTCCCCAAAAAGGGTGGAATAACTGTAGTGGAAAACGAAAAGAACGAATTGATTCTGACAAGGACAGTCACAGGATGGCGAGTCTGCATAGACTATCGTCGCCTCAATAAAGTAACCAGGAAAGACCACTTCCCATTACCATTCATAGATCAAATGTTGGACAGACTTGCAGGGAAGGATTATTACTGCTTTTTAGACGGTTACTCGGATTACAATCAGATAACAATAGCCCCCAAAGATCAGGAGAAGACTACGTTCACATGTCCGTACGGGACATTTTCCTTTCGAAGAATGCCATTCGGATTATGCAATGCACCAACCACCTTTCAAAGGTGTATGATGGCTATATTCTCCGATATGGTAGAATGAACCTTGGAAGTATTTATGGATGACTTCTCTATCTTCGGTGAAATGTTTGCAGTGTGTTTACAGAATTTAGACCAACTGCTAGAAAGATGTGAAGAAACCAACTTGGTACTGAACTGAGAAAAGTGTCATTTCATGGTACGAGAAGGCATAGTCCTTGGCCACCGAATTTATAGAAATGGAATTGAGGTAGACAAGGCAAAGATTGAGACCATATCCAAGTTGCCTTTTCCAAAAACATTTCGAGATATCAAGAGCTTTCTAGGTCACACAGGTTTTTACAGAAGATTCATTAAAGATTTCTCTAAAATTTCCAAATCTTTGTGCAGGTTACTTGAAGTAGATAGACCATTCGAGTTCAATGAAGATTGTAAGCAAGCTTTTGAGACTTTAAAGAATGCACTCAACACATCACCGATCATGATTGAACCTGATTGGACCCAACCATTCGAGTTGATGTGTGATGCTAGCGATTTTGCAGATGGAGCAGTACTATGTCAGAAAAGAGGAAAAATAGTGCAACCTATTTACTTCGCAAGCAAAACGCTCAACGAGGCTGAGTTGAACTATACTGTCACGGAAAAAGAATTACTTGCTGTAGTATTTGGTTTTGACAAATTTAGATCCTACCTAGTGGGAACTAAAGTCATAGTTCATATTGACCATTCAGCTCTCAAGCATTTGCATTCTAAAAAGGATGCCAAGCCCCGATTAATTCGTTGGATCTTACTTTTGCAAGAGTTTGACATTGAAATCCAGGACAGAAAAGGAACTGAGAATCAGGTAGCAGACCACCTATCACGACTTAGAGAGGAAGCACAAGTGGAAAAAGGGCTAGATATTCAAGAATCATTTGCAGATGAGCAAATTCTGGCAATTAGGACAGTTGAACTTCCATGGTTTGCAGATTATGTAAATTACTTAGTCAGTGGACTGAAACCACCGGAAGCAACCGCTCAACAGCTTAAGAATCCTACCATTTCTACTTGTTGGGTTTTATACCCTAAAACACGTAGATAGTAAATGAAACAAATTAATCAATCTCAATAAAGCGTTATTTGAGTGATTCAGTAATTTGGTTATTGAATAATCGAGTTTGCATTAATAAACCCTAAATCCAATAAACTAAGATCCAAGGTTGTTTAAATGAAACTTGGACTAGTATGTGGGGACATACGGGGATTGGTGTCCAAGTAACAACCTAAAAGGTCTATAGTATAGGGATAAGCTGGGTACCTTATCCTGGTGACACTATGTGATACAACCCACCTTGTATTCGATACAGATGCAATGATCCAAAGCATCCATGTAGGAGACATGCGAGTGGGGGTATCCTATGCAATGAGTTTGCATAAGACCGAACCGTGAAATAGTAACCACTAGATGTAACACCGTTAACTAGTTTAGGTTTCTATTTCAATAGGATGACTTAGGTAACTCAATCTCAATCCTGAGTCTGTTATGAACTCCTTTCAGGAGAGGTTGTCCTTAGATTTGTATGGGTGAGAGTGGCCAGTTCGCCGACTCAATAATCCTACCGTTTCAGGGGCAAGACCGAATGGGGGTGGGGAACATAACAGTACAAGATGGAATTCACTTCTTCCCCTATTGGGGTAAGTAGATGTGTGTTTCCTTAAGGGCTGATTCCGGGGCTTGAACAAAGGCACGTTGTCCTCTCCTGGCCCGAGAGGAACTCCTGTTTAGTGGTTGGACCCTAAACAACTTGTTCATTAGAGGGATCAGTGGTACTTAAGGAACCAGAGGTAACCCAGGGGTAAAACGGTAATTTGACCCAGCTGGTGTTACGAACACACGTGAAGGATTGACTTACTACATTAGTCGATATCTGTGGACACAGAAATATTCTACAGTGAGAAGAGTGTAGCTGTGGGTCTTTAGTGGAGCGACCCACAGTTAACGAATGTTGACTAACTTGGTTAATGAGTTTAGCCAATTAGTCTCGTATCGTTGGAGCTTCTGATCTGTAGGTCCATTAGGTCCCATTGGTAGCTCGTAAAGAGACTTGAGGCAATTAAGTATAAATTGTAAATTGAAAGTGTTCAATTTATTTAGGGGAATCATATAATGTATATTGATACATTATAATATAAAGTTTATAAAACTTTATAATTTTGAATTAATTTCAAAATTAATTCTTGAGAGAAAATATTTGAAAGAGTTCAAATAATTAATATGAATTGGATTCATATTAATGTAAATAATTTAATAAAATCCCTAAGATTAAATATGTGATATTTAATTGGGTAATTAATTAATTATGGAATTAATTATTTATTTATTAAAATTCGATATTGAAGGTGTTCATATAACACATGCGGAAGCAATTGAAGATCGGAAGCACTTAAGACATTCAATTTTGCTCCTAAAGCATGCATGTTCTATAAAAGACAAAATATAGAGTTGAGAGAACACCAACCTTTGTAGCTCACTTATGTGGAACTCCTTGTGGTGTTTGCCTCTCCTATGCTCCTTGGACAACCTCTAGAGTCTTCCCTACTATTCTCTTGGGCCTAGAAAGACTTGTGGGAGTCTATAGAAGAAAGATAGAAGGGAATGCTTGATGGTACAAGCTTTTGGAAGGAGATGAAATGAGAGAGAATTTGAGGGAGAAAATTTGCAGCATAACACTAAATGAAAGCTTTCTCTTCTTGAATCTAATTCAAGCCCCTTTTATAGACATCTCCCATGCAAAGACAAGCTTCATGACACTTAGCCACATGGCCAAGATGCAACTCAAAGTGGATTCTAGGTGTCTACTTCACAACACATGCATCTAGTGCATGGTTGTGTTGTTTTCCACTATGCATCATCATGCAAGAGTGGAAATGCCACTAAATCCATTATGAATTGTATCCTAATTGTAAATTTTCAGCTTGCAATTCATTTCAATTTCAATTCAAAATTGAAATTGATTTCTAGGCAATTAATTGGGACATTTCCAAGTAATTTTGATATGATTGATCCAATCAATCTTTATCACCTAATGTCATAAATTATATATGATTCCTAATACATATATATGGTATTTAAAACACTTTCAAATACCTCATCTCACAATTCCTAATTTAATTCATAATTAAATCATTGTGTCGAACACGTCTTACGATAAAAACCCTATTTCCCGTTTTTGAACGATTCAAAAATTCCTATCAATATGTTCTAGGCTTTAATCCGATATGAGCTAGTAGAGGGACCTAATGGACCTATAGATCATGGGCTCCAACGATTCAAGGCTAACCGACTAATCTCATTATCTAAGCTAGCCAACATTCGTTAACTATCGGGACACTCCACTATAGCCCGATAGTTGCACTCCCCTCACTATAGATATATTTCCGTCCACTTGATTTAACCATGTTCAGTAAGTCGTTCCTTCACAGGTTGTTCGTAGCTATAGCTAGGTCAAATAACCGTTACACCACTATAGTACTTCTTGTTCCTTAAGTTCCACTAATCCTCTAATGAACAATCGGTTTGCGGTCCAACCATCAAACCTAAGTTCCTCTCGATCCAACGAGAGGGTGGGGCCCCTTGTTCAAGTCCTGGAGTTAGTACTTAAGAGAACAACCTCTCTGCTATCCCTAAAATGGGTAGGAGTGAATTCCGTCTTGCGAAACTATGTCCCCAGCTATCTATTCGATCTTATCCCCAAAATGGTAGGCTTGTCGAGTCGGCGATGCTGGCCACTCTCACCCATGCAGATCAAAGGATAATCTCTCATAAACAGGAGTTCATAGATAGCTCAGGATTAAGAACGAGTTACCTAGTTCATCTATGAGAAATAGTCAGTTTCTTCAGTAAACGGCGTTATAAAGAGAAAGTGACTTATTTCGTGGTCCAGTCTTATGCAAACTCATTGCATAGGACGCCCCCACTCGCATGTCACCACATGAACGATTTAGGATCTCATCGTTTGTACTTAATACAAAGTGGGCCGCGTCCATAGTGTCACCAGGATAAGGCACCCAACCGTATCCTTATACTATAGACTATTTTGACTATAAACTTGAACTTGATCCTACGATATGTCCCTACATATAGTTCGAGTATTCATTTTATAGCCAAGGATCTTAGTTTATTGGATTTAGGTTAATCATTCGCAATTTACATATTCAATAACATCTTTTACTGAATAACCTCAATAACGTCTTTATTGGAAATAGAATATGTTTAATGATTTACAAACTACGAGTTTATAGGACATTAAACCCAACAAACTCCCACTTGGACTAGAAACTCTAGTGGGGTACATAAAGTTAGGTGTGAGAGAAGTATAAAGACAATAAACTAGGGCATCAACCATACCCTTACATTTCTCCCACTTGCCCTAGTCTAATAAAGCTCGTAATCCTAGATTAACTAGGTGACCCTCAAAAACTTTAGCCGTGAGGGGTTTTGTAAACGGGTCAGCCATGTTGTGCTCCGAAGCAATCTGCGTGACGATCACATCTCCTCGTTGCACGATCTCCCTGATGAGATGGTATTTGCGCTCAATATGCTTTCCTCGCTTGTGACTTCGAGGTTCCTTAGAGTTTGCAACTGCACCACTGTTATCACAATAGAGGGTGACAGGCAGTTGCATATTTGGAACAATTTCCAACTCTGTTAGGAATTTTCTTAGCCATACTGCCTCTTTTGCTGCTTCACAGGCGGCTACGTACTCTGCTTCCATGGTAGAGTCAGCAATGCAACCTTGCTTAATACTCCTCCATACTATTGCTCCTCCATTTAGAGTAAACACAGATCCCGATGTTGATTTTCTTGAATCTATATCAGTCTGAAAATCTGAGTCAGTGTATCCTGTAAGGATCAGATCCTTAGCTCCATACACGAGCGTATAATCCCTAGTTCTCCTTAGATACTTAAGGATGTTTTTAACGGCAGTCCAATGCGCATGACCAGGATTGGACTGAAATCTGCTGACAATTCCTACGGCATAGCATATGTCGGGTCTGGTACTCAGCATGGCATACATCAAACTACCAACTGCTGATGCGTAGGGAATTCGTCTCATTTCATCAACTTCTTGAGGTGTCTTAGGACTTTGTTCCTTTGATAAGTGAACCCCGTGTCTAAAAGGTAATAATCCTTTCTTGGAGTTCTGCATCGAATATCGTACCAACATTTTGTCGATATATGATGCTTGAGACAGTGCTAGCGTTTTGTTCTTTCTATTTCTAATGATTTGAATGCCCAGAACAAATTGAGCCTCACCCAAATCTTTCATTTGGAATTGAGTCGCTAGCCATTGTTTTACGTCAGTCAGGAATCCTACATTATTCCCAATAAGTAGGATATCATCTACGTATAGAACTAGAAAAGCTACAGTGGATTTGACGATTTTCTTGTAAACACAAGGTTCGTCAATATTCTGCTCAAAGCCATACGTTTTGATCGCAGTGTCAAAACGTATATTCCAGGATCTTCATGCTTGTTTCAATCCATAAATGGATCGTTTAAGTTTGCAAACCTTTTGCTCATCACCCTGGACTATGAATCCCTCTGGTTGAGCCATATAGATAGTTTCTTCAAGATTGCCGTTCAAAAAAAGGCTGTCTTGACATCCATTTGCCATATTTCATAATCATAATATGTGGCAATGGATAAAAGTATTCTAATCGACTTAAGCATGGCAACAGGGGAAAAAGTTTCTTCAAAATCGACTCCTTCCCGCTGAGTAAAACCCTTTGCCACAAGTCGAGCCTTAAAGGTTTGAACCTTACCGGCTTGGTCTCGTTTTCTCTTGTAGATCCATTTGCAACCAATAGGTTTTACCCCATCCGGCTGCTCTACAAGATCCCAGACCGAATTGAAGTACATTGACTCCATTTCGAGATCCATGGCTTTGATCCACTGGTCCTTATCAACATCATTCATTGCCTGATTAAAGGACAATGGATCCTCTACACCATCATCAGACATGATGGTTTGAGTTTCTGTTAAACCCATGTAACGGTCAGGTTGAATTATAACCCTCCCACTACGTCGAGGCTCTCTCACTACCTGAGATGGATGTGTTTGATCAACAGCTTTTGATGGACCAGCTTGATCTACAACTTTTGTAGATTCTTTTGTAGTTTTTCTTGAAATCTCATCTAATACTAGCTTACTGCGAGGTCGATGATCTTTTATGTGATCTTCCTCAAGGAACGTAGCGTTTGTCGATACAATCACTTTATTATCCTGAGGATCGTAAAATAGACCACCTTTCGTTTCTTTAGGATATCCTACAAATAAGCACAGTTTTGAACGTCGTTCCAACTTCTTTGGGTTTTGTACTAACACGTGTGCCGGGCATCCCCAAATCCTGAAGTGACGTAAACTACCTTTACGCCCTTTCCATAGCTCATAAGGTGTTTCAGAAACACTTTTAGAGGGAACCATGTTCAAAATGTATACGGCAGTCTCAACTGCATATCCCCAGAACGAATCAGGCAACTGAGCATAGCTCATCATTGATCGAACCATGTCTAACAAGGTTCGGTTTCTCCTCTCTGATACACCATTTTGTTGTGGTGTAGCAGGGGCTGAGAGTTGGGACGTAATTCCATGTTCTATCAAATAGTCTTGGAATTGTAGGTCCATATATTCTCCACCTCGATCTGATCGTAGTGTTTTAATCGTTTTACCTAAGTGGTTCTCAACCTCGGTCTTGTACTCTTTGAACTTTTCAAGGGCTTCAGACTTGTGATGCATTAGGTAAAGGTAGCCATACCTTGAATAATCATCAATGAAGCTGACGAAGTATTCATACCCTCCTCGTGCTTTGACATTCATAGGACCACAGAGATCCGAATGCACGAGTTCTAAAGGTTCTTTGGCCCTATAACCTTTTTCTGAAAAAGGTCGTTTGGTCATTTTTCCCTCGAGGCAGGACTCACATGGTGGTAACGAGTCATCTTCTAACTGGTTTAGTAGTCCACTCTTTACCAATCTTTCAATCCTATTGCGATTTATGTGGCCTAATCTCAAGTGCCAAAGATAGGTATTAGGAGAAACTTTCCGCCTTTTGTTTTGAGTTTCTGCTACTTTAAACATTTCCGTATTAAAAATAGCTTTAACTTGAATTGGCCTTAACACATATAAGTTGCTTTCAAGTTTTGCAGAACATATATGCATACCTCTTTTGTTAACAAACACTTTATTAATATCAAAAGATACTTGGTATTCATGTTCAATCAAACAAGAGATAGAAATTAAGTTCCTTTTTATATCGGGAACGTACAAGACATTTTCTAGTAACAAAAATCTATCTCCAAAAGACAACTTAAGAGTTCCTGAAGCTCTGGCTGTGACGACCTCTCCAGTTCCAACTTTGAGAGTTACTTCGCCGTCTTCCAGCATATGCCAGGAACTAATTTCCTGTAAAGAAGAGCATACATGGTTAGTCGCTCCTGAATCTAATATCCAGGCAGAGCTATCTTGCTTAACTAAACATGTTTCGATAACGAGCAAATCATATTTACCTTGTTTTTCCTTTTCAGCCTTCTTTTCTGCAAGGTACTTGGGACAATTGCGTTTCCAATGTCCGACTACATTACAATGGAAACATTTTCCTTTATCTGCAGCTTTAGTTTTTGCCTTGCTTCCCACTGGAGCTTTTCCTTTCCCTTTATCCTTCTTTTTCTTCATTTGAATACTCTTATTCTTTGAAGTGGAAGGTCCAGACTTGGTTCCTGAGGATGATCCCTTTTGGAACCTTTTGGTTGTAGCAACATTTGCCTCCCCTTCATGTCCCCTCTTAGTGAGACTTTGGTAAGTCTGGAGCTCGTTTAGCAAAGTAGTCAGGTTAAAGTCTATTTTGTTCATGACAGCGTTTGTCCTGAACTGAATGAAGCTCTTCGGAAGAGACTCCATTATGAAACTTACTTGACTACCCTCGTCAATTGTAGCACCGTTTACTTCAGCAATGTTAAACTGAACCATCATGTTCAAAACATGTTCCCTAACTGAAGCACCTTCCTTCATTCGGGAATTGTAAACATTCTTGAGAGCTTCGTGCCTGATTTGTGAGGACGGTTGTCCAAACATACCTTGCAACGAAGTCATGATCTCCCTTGCGGTGACCATCCTCTCGTGTTTTTTCGACAAGACATCCGAAATGCTTGCTAAAATATAGACTCTTGCTTTATCATTAGCTCGAGTCCATTTCTCATATGCTTCCCGAACAATTCGGTTTGTTGACGAGCCAGGGTTAGGCGGACACTCTTCGGTAAGGACAAATCTAAGATCCTCGATTACTAGTATTGTGTTTAGATTAGACTTCCAAGTTCCATAGTTATCCCCGTTAAGCTTATCCGAAGCGAGTAATTGTACTAGTGAGCTAGACATGCTGAAAAATTAAACAAAGCTATTAGAAATTGCTTATTAACCATTTTTAGACAAAATCCAATCAAGTTTTAGCAAAAGTAATAATGTACCCAGGATTATTATTTTGCAACGACACTTTAGTGAGTTAGAGCAACCGCTACCGAGGGGCAGTCAATTACTCCTTCACCAAACCAAGACGTTCTTGACTAAATACTAATCCCAGAATAACTCTTATTCCTATAGTTGTTTAGTTATCGTTACGTTTGGTCAGGAATTTACTAACACTTAGTAACCCTTGTAAGTGTGACCCGCCGTTTTAAGATTACAGAGAACGACCCCAACAATGCTACCGAATGGAAAAGCTAATGTTGGAAATGGTCCTAAGTAATCCTATCCATCTCTGGAGTTTGCGTTGTTCCGATCTCCATGTTACAACCCTTCGAATGGTTAGTAGCTCCAGGGCATACAAGCAGGCGCAACATGGAAATCTCACGGTGCAACCTAACGGAGGAGACCGCAGGATGTGTTGACACACTTCCTTCACTCACTTACTATAAATACTTTCTCCATTCACCTTGTTATTGATTTATGCAAACACCTTCCGAATGGAGCAGTTGAGGTATAATCAACACGAGGCCAAGCATAAATCTCACCTTGTGAACAAAAGGGAGAACGTAAAAGGGAAATGGATTTGATATATCTCTCCCCTCCCACTAAGTATTTTAAACGGTTTTGGGTATACTTATACTTAGGTGAATTCCGGTTAATAGAATAACCCTAAGTCTAAGTTCATATAATCTTACGATGTCTAGGTGATAACGATTAAAACCTCACATCACACACGTGCATGCTCATAAAACTGGGTTAACTTTAACTCAAGAACCGACTCGATGCCCAGGTAGGAGGTGTTCCGTAAACCGTCAACTTAAATACCTCCAGCCTTAGACAGCATCTCGTCGGGTGAGTTCTCTTGTAACCTATGTTTTACAAGCTTATCGACCTATTTGAATCTAATTGAAATCGATCGAGAGTTGGATCAAATTAACCCTAAGTGAGCATGCACCTTTTTCTTTGTTATAGATTTTAAATTTCTATGTGATTTATAACAATTATAAATCTAAACTATAACAAACTTGCCTTTTGAATATAACTCTTATAAACAAAATTCTAAGGAAATTTCATGCTTCATGCTAGGTTAATTTTATCTTTTGATTAATATAACTTTTATATCAATTAATCAATTTTAATTAACCATTCAAGCATGAATCTCCCTAAATCAATACAACATTTATATCAATTTAAACATAAAATTTCCCTCATGCATTTGAACTATTAATAACACTTATTAAAAAATGCATGAACATGCTTTCCTATGGTGGGATTTTAAACTATATGGCATGCTCATAATGCACATACATTTAATCCAATTAAACCATACATTCTCAATGCATAAAAGAAATTAAATCAAGCTAAAATGGAATGGTTTGGCAATTTAAAACAAACAATCAACTAATTATTACAATAATAATCAATAAAATTGCTTGTGATGATCCCGAGCTTTACGAACCGACCCGAACCAACCCTCCATGGAGTTAACCGGCCTTCAAATATGTGTAAAAAAACTGCAGCAAACCGAACCGGACCCGAAAAGAAGAAGAAAAAAAAAACTGCTGCTGCTGGAATTTTACTTTTCTGCTGCGTCTTCTCCGGTTTTTCTTCGATTTTACAGCCTATATGGACTCTAATGACTCTATAAAAATTACAGACTATAGTACACACATTAACGCTCTTACATATCCGAGCAATTACAATTTCATGAAGGTTAGAATGCTCAAAAAATTGCCAAACCAGAACACTTCCATTTTAGCACACAGAAAATTCAATTTCAAAATGGTACCCACCAAAGCAAAATTAAAACGAATTAAGTGCTCTAATCATGCTCTGATACCAATTGAAGGTGTTCATATAACACATGCGGAAGAAATTGAAGATCGGAAGCACTTAAGACATTCAATTTTGCTCCTAAAGCATGCATGTTCTATAAAAGACAGAATATAGAGTTGAGAGAACACCAACCTTTGTAGCTCACTTATGTGGAACTCCTTGTGGTGTTTGCCTCTCCTATGCTCCTTGGACAACCTCTAGAGTCTTCCCTACTATTCTCTTGGGCCTAGAAAGACTTGTGGGAGTCTATAGAAGAAAGATAGAAGGGAATGCTTGATGGTACAAGCTTTTGGAAGGAGATGAAATGAGAGAGAATTTGAGGGAGAAAATTTGCAGCATAACACTAAATGAAAGCTTTCTCTTCTTGAATCTAATTCAAGCCCCTTTTATAGACATCTCCCATGCAAAGACAAGCTTCATGACACTTAGCCACATGGCCAAGATGCAACTGAAAGTGGATTCTAGGTGTCTACTTCACAACACATGCATCTAGTGCATGGTTGTGTTGTTTTCCACTATGCATCATCATGCAAGAGTGGAAATGCCACTAAATCCATTATGAATTGTATCCTAATTGTAAATTTTCAGCTTGCAATTCATTTCAATTTCAATTCAAAATTGAAATTGATTTCTAGGCAATTAATTGGGACATTTCCAAGTAATTTTGATATGATTGATCCAATCAATCTTTATCACCTAATGTCATAAATTATATATGATTCCTAATACATATATATGGTATTTAAAACACTTTCAAATACCTCATCTCTCAATTCCTAATTTAATTCATAATTAAATCATTGTGTCGAACACGTCTTACGATAAAAACCCTATTTCCCGTTTTTGAACGATTCAAAAATTCCTATCAATATGTTCTAGGCTTTAATCCGATATGAGCTAGTAGAGGGACCTAATGGACCTATAGATCATGGGCTCCAACGATTCAAGGCTAACCGACTAATCTCATTATCTAAGCTAGCCAACATTCGTTAACTATCGGGACACTCCACTATAGCCCGATAGTTGCACTCCCCTCACTATAGATATATTTCCGTCCACTTGATTTAACCATGTTCAGTAAGTCGTTCCTTCACAGGTTGTTCGTAGCTATAGCTAGGTCAAATAACCGTTACACCCCTATAGTACTTCTTGTTCCTTAAGTTCCACTAATCCTCTAATGAACAATCGGTTTGCGGTCCAACAATCAAACCTAAGTTCCTCTCGATCCAACGAGAGGGTGGGGCCCCTTGTTCAAGTCCTGGAGTTAGTACTTAAGAGAACAACCTCTCTGCTATCCCTAAAATGGGTAGGAGTGAATTCCGTCTTGCGAAACTATGTCCCCAGCTATCTATTCGATCTTATCCCCAAAATGGTAGGCTTGTCGAGTCGGCGATGCTGGCCACTCTCACCCATGCAGATCAAAGGATAATCTCTCATAAACAGGAGTTCATAGATAGCTCAGGATTAAGAACGAGTTACCTAGTTCATCTATGAGAAATAGTCAGTTTCTTCAGTAAACGGCGTTATAAAGAGAAAGTGACTTATTTCGTGGTCCAGTCTTATGCAAACTCATTGCATAGGACGCCCCCACTCGCATGTCACCACATGAACGATTTAGGATCTCATCGTTTGTACTTAATACAAAGTGGGCCGCGTCCATAGTGTCACCAGGATAAGGCACCCAACCGTATCCTTATACTATAGACTATTTTGACTATAAACTTGAACTTGATCCTACGATATGTCCCTACATATAGTTCGAGTATTCATTTTATAGCCAAGGATCTTAGTTTATTGGATTTAGGTTAATCATTCGCAATTTACATATTCAATAACATCTTTTACTGAATAACCTCAATAACGTCTTTATTGGAAATAGAATATGTTTAATGATTTACAAACTACGAGTTTATAGGACATTAAACCCAACAAACTCCCACTTGGACTAGAAACTCTAGTGGGGTACATAAAGTTAGGTGTGAGAGAAGTATAAAGACAATAAACTAGGGCATCAACCATACCCTTACAGATATGAATAAGATAATAGATTTAATCTTATTCATGACCTTTTCCTATTAGGAAAAGGTCTTGGCCTTTTCCTATAAGTAGGACCCCTAGGGTGGGGTGAAAGGCATCTCATTCATTCTCCTACTCACAGAGAATTCCCCTGAAGGCTCCCTCTAGACTCCCACCAGTCTCCTGCTTCTAGAAGTCTCAGAGTCATAGCGGTGTAGCCATAGTGGTGGTGTTCGCAGTAGTTCGTGATTATTTCACAAGCAGTTGGTGAATTTAATCTAAGTCGTCAACAAAGTAAGTAATTTGTTACTATATAAATTAGATTTATATCTAATATTTTTGTATGCTTAGCCTTAATATAAATTTATAATAGTTCTAAGATTATTGCCAATGTATTGGTATTTTAGATTAAACAAAATTAATTACGAATCGGTCCCAATCACGCTTCCGCTTTACAGAATTACGGAATTCCAATCCTTCAATTAGTATCAGAGTCGATCGTAGATCTAATTTTGTTTCTCTAAAATTTGTATTGGCTATTGGTGGGATTGATTAATGCATAATGTATGTATGGTTTGCATTGGACCATTTATGTTAATTTTATGGCCATAGATTTTACTGTTTTTTATGTCATTTGATCATGTAAGGGCTCGGTGTTTGGGGTATTTTATGTAAAATCGAGTCCTTTGTAAGTCCGGGTCTAGATTAAGTTTTTTATGAGATGAAAAACGTTGAATTCACGGCTGAAATCGAAGAAAAAGACGAAGAACAAACATTTTTTGCCCAGAAAGTGCTCCAGACGCAACAACGTCGCGACGCAGTTCTTCGACGTCGTGACGCTGTCTCGATTCGCAGACGTAGACGAAGAGAAGAAGCCGTAGCGTCGCGACGCTGTCATGATGTGCGGTGCGCGTTAGAGTTTCGCGAGGACGTGTTTTAGGCGGTTCAAGGTAGCTGGCGGTCTGGTTCACACGGTCCATCTGGGTTGGGACCGATATGGTCCGAATCAGCTGGAATTTGGCTCGGTTCGTGGTTTTCGTGGCTAGTTCGAAGTGGTTCGGGCGGTCTAGACCAGTATATGGAGCTGGAGAAGTTTTTTTTTAGGATAGAATTTAGCTATAATTATTGTAATTTATGCTTTATTTTATCCTAGGGGCAAAAATTAACCGGTTCAATTGCTATTTATTTGCTTTCTGGAGGTCATATAGCTTAAATTCCCACCTTAGGTTAAGCATATTCATGCATATTTATTATTATAAATGTTATAACGTATGAAATATGTATGAATTTTATTTTCATAGATGTTTAATATAAAGTGTTATATTAAATGGATGAAAATTAAAATGCATTGAGCATGACATTACCTTAGTTTAATATAATTGTTATATTAATGTATGTCATAAATGCTATTGTATGGTTATAAATTAATTAGAATTCGATTGTTAATTTATGTCACCATAGTAACAGTTATAGGATTAATTCATTAAAATTTTATAAGTGTTATAAAATTTAGAATCCGTTATCCTATAACAAAAAAAAAAAAAATTGTATGCAAACATAGGATCTTAGGAAAATTGGATTAATTTTAAAATGTTTAAAATTAATTAGACCTACGGTCATATTTCTAATAGGATTAGAATTATTCTTACTTAGAATTAAAAATAGTTTTAATTGACTAAGTAGGAAAAACATTACTATGATTATAAGGGAACTCCACCGGTTAAGTTCTATCTAAGGCTGGGGTACTTAAGATGACGGTTTACGGAACACCTCCTACCTGGGAACTAACCCGGAATACCGGAGTTGAATTAATCATAGTTAAATGTTAGCATGCAATGTCACTAGGTCTTTTAAAGAGTTTAATTCACCTAGATCTTTAGAGTAAAGAGTTTACATTACTATGGTTATAAGGGAACTCTCCCAATGAAGTTCTGTCTAAGGCTAGAGGTACTTAAATGACGGTTTACGGAACACCTGCTACCTGGGAACTGACCCGGAACTTGAGTTGAATTAACCATAGTTATGCTAGCATGCAATGTTGCTGGTTAATTAAAAGAGTTTAATTCACCTAAGACATTAGATTAAAAACCTCCATATAAGAGTTATATAAGGCATAGACTTAGATAGATTCATTTAGCCAGAATTTACCTAAGTAATAGACCCTATAATTATAAAAATACTTAGTGGGAGGAAATATATCAAAACAAGATTTTCATAAATCAAGTTTTGCTCTCACGTCCTCAAAAGTTCACAACGTGAGGTCCATGCTAGGCCTCGAGTCACCCTGGGAGTGACCCCCTATGGATGGTGTTTGCATGGATCAATATCAAGGTGAATGAGGGAGTATTTTATAGTAAGTGGGAGTAGGACACGTGTCAACGTATCCTTCGGTCTCCTCCATTAGGTTGCACCTTGAGATCCCCATGATCTGCCTGCGAGTCGCCCTGGGAGCGATCACCCTATGGAGGGCTTGATCATGGGAGTCGGAACAACGCAAACTCCAGAAATGGATAGGGTTTCTTAGGTTTGTTTCCAACTTTAACTTTCCCTACGATATCATTGTTTGGGTCGACCTCTGAGATCTGAAAAAATGGAGGGTCACACTTACGGGAAATTGTTAATGTGTTAATAATTTCCTGAAAGAAAAAACGGTAGCTAAGAACTATTGGAATATGAGTTATTCTGGGAATAGGGATTGGCTAAGATTGTCTCAATTGAGAGGAGTAGTTGACTGCCCTACGGTAGTTGTTGTTCTAAACCTCTGAAGTATCGTTGCAAAATGAATGTTTACTCTATGGGTCGATCATTACTTTTGCTAAATTGATTGGATTAAAATAATCAATTATTTTGTGTAATGGGTTAATGCAACATCACTTATTAAGTTAGTTTGTTTGTTCTCAGCATGAAACTTTCTTTGTATGCCTCGAATAACGCCAATTACAAAATTGGTATTTCTAATACAACTAAGAAAATGAACTTAAACATTAATTGCGTGGAGTTGGTCTTAACTGAGGACGGTCCTCAAGCCCACATGTCTATTTCATCTGAAATTGTTCATGATGAATATGACATAGACTGCTTAGCACATCTCAATGAAAATAAATTTGATTTATTGATCATTGAAACGTGTATAGTGGAAAATGATGATACAGCCTGGATCCTTGATTCAGGTGGCACTCATCACGTATGCTCTTACTTTGAGGGAATGAACTCCTGGCAACAGTTGGATGCTGGGGAAATGACTCTCAGAGTTGGGACTGGGGAGCTCATTTCAGCTAAAGTAGTGAGAGATATTAAAATGTTCTTCTCTAGGGAACGCTATATGTTATTAGATAATGTATATCTAGTTCCCAAAATAAAAAGAAATTTGATTTCTATTTCTTAGAACAAGGATATTCAGTGTTCTTTTCTGTGAATGAAGCTTTCATTACTAAAAAGGGTACTGATATCTGTTCTGCAAAAATGGAGAACAATTTGTATGCATAAAATCACTCTATAGGAGGGATCCTTTAGGAGTATTGAGCAACAGAGAAGGCTTAACCCTGCAATAAATGAGGTAGTTAAAAAAGAGGTGATTAAATGGTTGGATGCTGGGATTATCTATCCAATTGCATATAGCAATTGGGTAAGCCCTGTCCAATGTGTTCCTAAGAAAGGGGGTGTTACGATAGTGTCTAATAAGGACAATGAGTTGATCCCAACCAGGACAGTAACTGGCTGGAGGGTTTGCATGGATTATAGGAGGCTTAACAAAGCCACCCGTAAGGACCACTTCCCTCTACCATTTATTGACCAGATGTTGGATAGATTGGCTGGTCAGGCTTACTACTATTTCTTAGATGGTTATTCTAGGTATAACCAGATTACCATTGCTCCTGAGGATCAGGAAAAAACCACTTTCACCTGCCCTTATGGGACGTTTGCCTTTAGGCGAATGCCTTTTGGCCTTTGCAATGCTCCAGCAACATTTCAGCGGTGTATGTTAGCAATTTTCTCTGATATGATTGAGTCCACTATTGAGGTTTTTATGGATGATTTTTTCAGTTTTTGGAGGGTCTTTTCAGCACTGTTTGAATAATTTAGGTAAGGTGTTAAAGAGATGTGAGGATACCCATCTAGTTCTTAATTGGGAGAAATGTCACTTCATGGTGAAGGAGGGCATTGTGTTAGGTCATAAGATTTCAAAGAAAGGTCTAGAAGTTGATCGAGCAAAAATAGAGGTTATTGAAAAGTTAGAACCACTGAATTCAGTAAAAGGGATTCGAAGTTTTTTAGGTCATGCTGGATTTTATAGAAGATTCATAAAGGATTTTTCAAAAATTAGTAAACCTCTTTGTAACTTATTGTGTGCTGATAATGTTTTTTACTTTAATGTAGATTGTAGAAAGGCTTTTGAGACTTTAAAGGCTGCTTTAATCTCAGCGCCCATTCTTTGTGCACCTAATTGGAGTTTACCGTTTGAGGTAATGTGTGATGCGAGTGATGTTGCAGTAGGTGCAATGCTAGGGCAAAAGCAAGGCAAGTTTATCCATCCTATTTATTATGCAAGCAGGGTTTTGAATGAGGCACAAATCAACTATACAACTACTGAAAAGGAGTTGTTAGCGGTTGTGTTTGCCTTTGAGAAATTCTGCCCTTATTTGGTTGGATCCAAAGTCACGTTTTTCACACATCATGCAACAATAAGGTACTTAATGTCTAAAAAAGATGCAAAGCCTAGATTGATTTGTTGGGTTTTGTTATTGCAGGAATTCAACTTGGAGATAAAGGATAAGAAGGGATCAGAAAATGTTATTGCAGATCATTTGTCTCATCTTGATCCAACATCATCTTTGCTAGAGCAATCTGTCATTTTAGATTCATTTCCAGATGAACAACTTTTTGTTGTTGAGGTAAAGGTAGTAAAAAATACTCGTTGTTATGCTGATATAGCCAACTTTTTGGTAAAAGGAGTCACTCCTATTGATATGGATTGGAGGCAGGTGCAAAGGTTTAAGCATGATGCAAAATTCTTTTATTGGGATGAGTGATTTATGTATAAGCAATGCTCTGATGGTATTATTCGTAGATGTGTTTCAGGTGATGAAGCAAAGGAAATCCTGGAGCAATGTCACTCTTCACCGTATGGAGGTCATTTCAACAGTCAGAGGACAGCTATGAGGATTTTGCAATGTGGATTCTTTTGGCCTTCCTTATTTAAGGTTGCTCATTGGTTCTACAAGCAATGTGATGCTTGCCAAAGGAGAGGAAATTTAGGACCTAGAGATGAAATGCCTCTTACCTACATTTTAGAATTAGAATTATTCGATGTATGGGGTATTGATTTTATGGGGTCATTTCCCCTTCTAATGGTAATGTTTTTATCTTATTGGCAGTTGATTACGTGTCCAAGTGGGTGGAGACCATCGCATGCCATCAGAATGATGCTAAGACGGTATCAAGGTTTCTTCAATCGCACATTTTTGCGCGGTTTGGGACACCTAGAGCTCTTGTGAGCGATGAGGGTACACACTTTGTGAATAATGTTTTAACTAAGCTTTTGGCTAAGTATGGAATTAAGCATAGGATAGCTACCCCTTATCACCCGCAAGCAAATGGTCAAGCTAAAGTTAGTAATAGGGAAATAAAATCTATTTTAGAGAAAGTAGTCCATCCATCTAGGAAAGATTGGTCTTTTCGGTTAGATGAGGGTCTTTGGGCTTATAGGACAGCCTATAAGACTCCTCTAAGTATGTCTCCCTATAGGTTAGTATATGGAAAAACTTGTCATTTACCGTTAGAGCTTGAGCATAAAACGTTTTGGGCTTTAAAGAAACTGAATTTTGATTTAAGTCGTGAAGGGGCAATTAGAATGCTGCAGCTTAATGAGTTAGAAGAGTTTCATCAATTTTCTTATGAAAATGCTAAAATGTATAAAGAAAAGACTAAGCGGTGGCATGATAAGAAGATAAAACCTAAAGAATTTGTTAAGGGTCAGAGAGTCTTGTTATACAACTCTAGATTAAAATTGTTTCTTGGAAAATTAATATCTAAATGGTCTGGGCCATTTGTTGTAATTGAAGTTTTTCCTCATGGAACAATTACTTTGAGAGATGAAAAAGATGGGCGAGTGTTCAAGGTTAATGGACAGCGAGTGAAGCATTATTGGGGTGAGGAATTCCGTTTGAAATATCCTTCCCTAAAGTTGGTTGATGAATGAGCGAGCAAGAGTTCTGCGGGAGCATTTCGTATTGCAATATTTTTAGCTCCCATTGTTTGTTGCGATTTTATTTTTCACTGGTTTGATTTTATTTTAATTCGAATTATTTTGAATTAGATTTGGTTTATTTAGATCTTATCTGATTTATTTTAATTCGTTGGTATTTTTAATTTC
Organism: Luffa aegyptiaca; assembly: GCA_017139565.1. Lineage (NCBI taxonomy): Eukaryota > Viridiplantae > Streptophyta > Magnoliopsida > Cucurbitales > Cucurbitaceae > Luffa > Luffa aegyptiaca. Next base: position 35,475,706 of record CM029397.1, read on the forward strand.
CGTAGATTTTATTTTTGGTTTATTTATCTTTAATTTCGCCAATTTTATTTATTTAATTAATCGGGTTAGTTTAGTTTAGATTTAATTTCTGTTTGTATTTTCGCTATTTAAATTTCCGTTTAGAGTAGGTTTTAGAAATATAATTTCCTGATTTATTCGGCTGAAGATAAAAAGGACAGATTTAATTTTGGCGGTTTAAATTTCAAATTAGGATTTTCCATATAAAAGATTCTTCTAGAAGAAAATCTTTGTTGATCAGTTTGTTTTTGCAATATGTTGGAGGGATCAAATATTTCCTCGGATATTAAGGGAATTGGTTGTGAATTAAAAAAAAAATTTACCGTTTGGATTTGAATTTTCCGTGGGCAGGTAATTTGCATGAAGAATCTAGTGCTTCCACGTGTCACGCAGGGAAATCGAACGGTAGAGCCGTTGGACAGCACATCATTAAAGACAGATTTTTCCGTTTTTATAATTAATTTTACTAATACATGCAGGTTTAAAACGGTAATATCATTAATGGAGGAAGATTATTCGGTCAGGATCTTCTTTGCTAAAGCTCCATTTAAACCCCATTCAGGTTCTTTTCCTTTCTCATCCATCGTTCTTCTTTAAATTTTCTTTCTCCTTCTATTTTCTTTTTGTTCTTCGAGTTCGAAAATTTTTCAAGTTCAAATGGCGAAAACAAGAGGAAGAAGAGAAATAGATGCTGAGGAAGAGGAAGTGTCGATTACGCCTGAGGCACCGAAGACAAGAACGAAGAGAAGGAAGACGCCGGAAGAGAGAGAGAGGCCAAGAGACGAAGATGGCAACAGCGAGCTGAGGTTACGGAAGTAGTGAGAAAAGTGATTGAAGAAATTGCTGATGAAACGGTTGAGGAAGAACAACCAAAAGACCCTAAGGAAAAGAAAGATTCTGAACAAGGTGAACAGACAGTTAAAAATCCGCAAGAGGGACAAGAAAAGCAAGCGGAAGATGTGCAAGGACAAGGTAATGGTCAGGAAATGCAGACTCAAGAAGTTGTGCCGGAGATTCCACGTCGTCGTTGCCGCAAGCAAAAGGCGGGGCGAATTAAGGTAATCAGGACAGACACTCCATCTCTGTCGACGACAGAATCAGAGAAAGAAAATTCTGAGAAAGAAGAGCAAGAGAAAGAAGAGGTTGAGAAAAAGGCAGAAGAGGAAGCCTTGATGAAGCATCAGGAAGAAAGGGGCAAAGGAGTTGTCGAAGCAACGGATGAAGAAGAAAATGAAGAATCGGGAATGTCGTTTATTCGCTTCGTCAATGAACTTGCCAGAGCAAAATATAGGGAGATGCTGAAAAGGGATTTTTTGTTTGAAAGAGGCTTCGGTGATGATTTACCACACTTTTTGAGGGCTGGAATTGCAAACCACAGATGGATTCAATTCTGAGCGAAACCAGAGCCATTGAATTCAAATATTGTTCGTGAATTCTACGCAAACATAGATGACCAGGAGGGATTCCAAGCCATTGTCCATGGGGTTGCTGTCGATTGAAGCCCAGGAGAGATAAATTCTCTCTTCAACCTCCAGGATTTTCCACATACCGGATTTAACGAGATGGTGGGGGCACCATCTAACGATCAATTGAACGCGGCTGTCAGAGAAGTTGGTATTGACGGGGCTCAGTGGAGGTTGTCAAAGACGGAGAAACGCACATTCCAAGCAGCCTACTTGAAGAGTGAGGCTAACACATGGTTGGGCTTCATCAAATTGTGTTTGCTCCCGACAACTCATGATTCGACAGTATCCCGGGATAGAGTGCTTCTGGTGTTTGCCATTTTGCGATCCTTGAGTATATATGTTGGGACTTCTCGAACCTCTACCGATCCCATCAAGACCTTGGGAGAGTGCTTCTATGGAGTTCATCACTCACCTCCCAAAGGTAAGGGACCATGAGGCAATCCTAGTTATCATTGATCGATTTTCAAAGTACCTGACTTTTGTGCCAACCCCAAGCATTGCTCAGCTGAATTGATAGCCCAAATATTATTCAAGCACATTGTAAGGTTATAGGAGATCCCCTCGAGTATTGTCAGTGATAGAGACGACCGATTCATCGGCACCTTCTAGATAAAGTTATTTATGTTCTCCGGGACGCGTCTGAACATATCCTCAACCTATCATCCACAAACCGATGGCCAGACCGAGAGATTCAACTACATGCTCGAAGAATATTTGTGCCACTTTGTTAATGTTCGAGCTTCAAAATTTGGTCCAATTGTTTAATGTGGCTCAGTTTTGCTTCAATTGTCAGACAAGTTCGTCTACGAGAAAGAGGCCTTTTGAGATTGTTAGCGAAAGACAACTTTCCTTGCCCCATATTATGGACCATCCTTATGGAGGGAAGAATCCTCAAGCCCAAAAATTTACGAAGGAATGGAAGCAGACTACTGATATTGCTCGTGCCTACCTAGAGAAAGCCTTCAAATGCATGAAGAAGTTGAAGGGATAAAAGCCCTACGCCGCGGAAGGAATCATCAAACCTACTCAAAGTCTTAGATTCTAATTGAAATACCAATACAATTTGCAAAAGAATACAGCGATACATCTATATTTAGAGGGTTGTATAGCGACTATAAACATGTTGAAAATTAACTAGATCTAATCTAGATGATCCTAGTGATCAAGGATTTCATAGAAAACTTACTTTTGTAGAAAACCTTGATCGATTCGCCTTTTCTTGCTAATAAGATCGAAAATGCAGCAACCTTCTTGTGCGAACACCACCAATCGGTTACACCGGTATATCTCTAAGACTTCTTGAAGCAAGAGACTTGTGGGAGTCTTTTGGGAGAGATCTCTGAGAGAAGGAGAGTCAATGGGATGCCTTTCACCCCACCACAGGGGTCCTATATATAGGTAAAGGCCAAGACCTTTTCCTAATAGGAAAAGGTCTATGAATAAGTTCAAATCTATTATCTGAACAATATCTAATTTTAATAAATAATTAATTAATTCCATAATTAATTAATTACCCAATTAAATATTATATATTTAATCTTAGGGATTTTATTAAAATTAAAATTAATATGAATCCAATTCATATTAAAATTTATTTGAACTCTTTCAAATATTTTCTCTCAAGAATTAATTTTTTGAAATTAATTCAAAAATTATATTATAAAGTTTCATAAACTTTATATTATAATGCATCAACATACATTATTCGATTCCCCAAATAAATTGAACATTTTCAATTTATATTTAATTACTTCAAGTCTCTTTACGAGCTACTAGTGGGACCTAATGGACCTACAGATCAGAAGCTCCAACGATACGAGACTAATCAGCTAAACTCATTAACCAAGTTAGTCTCCATTCGTTAACTGTAGGTCACTCCACTAAAGACCCACAGCTGCACTCTTCTCACTGCAGAATATTTATGTGTCCACGGATATCGACCAATAACGGCAAGTCAGTCCTTCACGTGTGTTCGTACCCCAGCTGGGTCAAATAACCGTTTTACCCCTGGGTTACATCTTTGTCCTTAAGTCCCTAGTGCTCCTCTAATGAACAACCTGTTTGAGGTCCAACCAACAAACAGAAGTCCCTCTCGTGCCATAGAGACGGTTGGGCCCATTGTTCAAGTCCCGGAGACACCACTTAAGGGAACACACCTCTACTTACCCTAGAGTCGGGAAGGAGTGAATTTCATCTTGTGTGATTATGTTCCCAGCTCCCCACTCGGTATTGTCCCCAAAATGGTAGGATTATTGAGTCGGCGTGTTGTCCACTCCCACCCATACAAATCAAAGGACAACCCCTCATGAACAGGAATCCATAATCCACTCAGGATTGAGACCGAGTTGTATAGGTCATCCTAGTGAAATAGAAACCAAGCCAACTAACGGTGTTACAGTTAGTGGTTAACTATTTCGCGGTCCGGTCTTATGCAAACTCATTGCATAGGATACCCCCACTCGCATGTCTACTACATGAACGCGTTGGATCATTGCGTTTGTATCATAATACTGAAGGTGTTAATATCTAAAATGCGGAAGCAATTTCGGATCTTAGGCACATAATTTGTTCAATTTCATCAAACATTGCATGTTGTACAAAAGGAAGAAAAACAGAGTATTGGTTACCAACCGTGATTCAATGGAGAATTGGTTGGATTTCTTTGTTCTTTTTCTTCACCAACGAGTCATGAACCACCAAAGGATCTTCCTTGCTATCCTCAAGCCTTTAGAACGGATTGTGGGATCCTCAAGTGATGGAATTTGAGAGAGAAAGTATGAAGAACAAGCTTGCAAGGTGGGTTTTGGTGAGTTCTCAATTTGGTAGCATTTCCTTAGCATTAAAGCTTGATTTCTTCAGCCATCTCCTTGCCTTTTATAGAGGGATTAAAGATGCAAGAATGCTCCAGCAATTGACACTCAATTAACCAAAGATTAGTGGGAATTTTGGTGTCCAATTTGGGGTGAGTGCATGGGTTTAGTCGCCATGCACTCCACCTCCAAAAAATCAATCCTTTTTTATTTTAATTAAATCCATAATTATCCATAATAAGTTGGATAATTATTTGAGCTTTAATAATCTGAAAAATTAAAATCCAATTTCAATTTTTCAATTTTAAATTAATTCAAAATTAATTTAAAATAATTATTAAATAATTAATTAATTATTAATTTAATATTAATTTAATATTAAATATTAAATTAATATTTTTCAACAATCCCTAACATTTCCTAAATGTTATTTTCAATCATGAATCTCTATTCATATTATCGGTATTTAAATCATATTTAAATATTAAATACTCACCATAACGGTTTTCACAAAAAACCCGACGTATCGACAACGTCTATCACCTCTACTCATATCTCTCAACATGAACTAAAGAAATTCATATTTTATCTATCATATTGTTCTAAAGGTTAGTCTCGAGCTAGCAAGGGGGCCTAATGGACCTACAGATCATGGGTTCCAACGATACGAGGTTAAACTAGTCAAACTCTTTTAATCTAGTTAACCAACTTCCGTTAACTACCGGGACACTCCACTATAGCCTAGTAGTTGAACTCCCCCCACTGTAGATATATTTGTGTCCACTCGATGTAACCATGATTAGTAAGTCAATCCTTCACAGGTCGTTCGTTACTATAGATAGGTCAAAAGTCCGTTTTACCCCTATAGCACATCTTAGTTCCTTAAGTCCACTGGTCCTTTAATGAACAATTTTGTTTATGGTCCTACCATTGAACAAGATCCCTCTCCGGCCAATGAGAGGGTGGGGCCCCTTGTTCAAGTCTTAGATTCAGCACTTAAGGGAACAACCTCTCTACTATCCCTGAATAGGGTAGGAGTGAATTCCATATTGCATTACTATGTCCCCAGCCATCCATCTAGTGTTATCCCCAAAATGGGAGGTTTATTGAACGGAATTTTATGACCACTCTCACCTATGCAGATCAAAGGATAACCCTAAACAAACAGGGGTTCATAGTAAGCTCAGGATTAAGATCGAGTTACCTAAGTCATCGCATGAAATAATCAGTCTTAACAGTAAACGACGTTATAAAGTAAGAGTGACTTATTTCTCGGTCCAGTCTTGTGTAAACATCTTTTACACAGGATGCCCCTACTCGCATGTCTTTACATGAACGATCCAAGATCACGTCGTTTGCCTTTATTTACAAAGTAGGCCGCATTCACAGTGTCACCAGAACAAGGTATCCAATCTTATTCATTTACTATAGACCATTTAGGTTATATACTCGAACTTGATCCCTGTCCATATTCACTATATAGTTCGAGTATCTCATGTCATAACCATGGATATTTCTATTGGATTAAAAGTTATAAATAAACAATTTCACTGAATAACATCTTTATTTATATAAAGGATAACAAAACTTGAGTTCTCGGACACTAACCCTAACAAACTCCCACTTGGACTATAACTCAAGTGAGGTTACAATATTTTGTGAGGTAACTTAGCATTATATATCATATGCTGAAAGCTCGTAGTCCTAAATTTTTGAGATCTCCCTCAAACACTTTAGCCGTGAGGGGTTTTGTAAATGGATCAGCCATGTTCTGTTCTGAAGCTATCTGGGTGACGATCACGTCTCCTCTTTGTACTATCTCCCGAATGAGATGGTATTTGCATTCAATGTGCTTTCCTGGTTTATGGCTTCGAGGCTCCTTTGAATTTGCAACTGCTCCACTATTGTCACAATAAAGAGTGACTGGCAAGTGCATGTTTGGAATAACTTCTAACTCATTTAGAAATTTTCTAAGCCACACAACTTCCTTTGATGCTTCACTGGCCACAACATATTCAACTTCCATTGTGGAGTCGGCAATACATGTTTGTTTAATACTTCTCCACACTATTGCTCCTCCATTTAGAGTGAACACAGATCCCGATGTAGATCTCCTTGAGTCTATGTCGGTCTGAAAATCTGAGTCAGTGTATCCAGCAAGGATCAAATCCTTAGATCCATACACTAGCGAATAGTCTCTTGTTCTCCTCAAATATTTTAGGATATTCTTAACGGCAGTCCAATGTGGCTGACCAGGATTGGACTGATATCTGCTGACAACACCTATTGCATAGCATATGTCGGGACGTGTGCATAGCATTGCATACATAATACTTCCGACTGCCGATGTGTAAGGAATTCGTTTCATATCCTCAACTTCTTGAGGTGTTTTTGGACTCTGTTCCTTTGATAGGTGCAATCCATGTCTAAAGGACAACATTCCCCTTTTGGAATTCTGTAATGAATAACGATTCAGAATTTTATCGACATAGGATGCTTGAGACAGTGCTAGAAATTTGTTCTTTCGATCTCTAAGTATTTGGATCCCCAGAACATATTGAGCTTCTCCTAAATCTTTCATTTGGAATTGAGCTCTCAGCCACTGCTTAATGTCAGACAATACTCCCACTACATTTCCTATAAGTAGGATGTCATCAACATACAGAATTAAGAAAACTACAGTAGAATCAATGATCCTTTTGTATACACAAGGTTCATCTACATTCTGTTCAAAACCATAAGATTTGATCACAATGTCAAATCTCTTATTCTAGGATCTCGAGGCTTGTTTTAATCCATAGATGGATTTGTTTAGCTTGCAAACCTTTTGTTCTTCTCCCTGGACTATGAACCCTTCTGGTTGGACCATGTAAATACTCTCGTCAAGATTTCCGTTCAGAAACGCAGTCTTGACATCCATTTGCCAAATTTCATAATTATAGAAAGCGGCAATGGAAAGGAGTATTCTTATCGATTTCAACATCGCTACTGGTGAGAAGGTTTCATCAAAATCAATTCCTTCTCTTTGGTTATAACCTTTAGCCACCAAACGGGCTTTGAAGGTTTGTACTTTACCAGTTTGGTCTCGCTTTCTCTTATAGATCCACTTGCAACTGATAGGTTGTACATCACTTGTTCAATCTACAAGTTCCCAGACTGAGTTAAAATGTATAGATTCTATCTCAAGGTTCATGGCTTTGACCCACTGGTCCTATCATTATCTCCCATTGCTTGTCTATAAGTCAATGGATCCTCCACTTCATCATCAGGTATGATGAATTGAGTTTCTGTCAAACCCATGTAGCGTTCAGGTTGAATTATAACCCTCCCACTACGACGAGGCATACTCACATCCTAAAATGGTTTCGAAGGATCAGCTTCGCTAACAACTTTTGTTTGTTTGTTCGTGGTTTCCTCGAAAATTTCTTTAAGTATTAGTTGACTGCGTGTTTGATGATTTTTCATATGATCTTCTTCAAGAAATGTGGCATTGGTCGAAATAATTACCTTGTTTTCTTGAGGATCATAAAACAGACCTCATTTGGTTTCTTTAGGGTATCCTATAAAAAAGCATATTCTTGAACGTCATTCCAATTTCTTTGGTTTCTACACCAACACGTGTTCCAGGCAGCCCCAAATTCTGAAGTGTTGTAAACTCCCTTTACGTCCTCTCCATAACTCGTAAGGTGTTTCTGGAACACTCTTTGAGGGAACCATGTTTAGAATATATGCAGCAGTTTCGACTGCAAAACCCCAAAATGAATCAGGCAATTGTGAATAACTCATCATAGACCGAACCATATCCAATAGGGTTCTGTTTCTCCTTTCTGACACACCATTCTGTTGTGGTGTACCAGGTGCTAAGAGTTGTGAGGATATTCCATGTTCTATCAAGTAGTATTGGAATTCCAAATCCATGTACTCTCCTCCTCGATCAGATCGTAGAGTTTTGATTGTTTTGCCTAATTTATTTTCAACTTCAGCTTTACACTCTTTGAATTTTTCAAAAGCTTCTGACTTTTGAACCATTAGGTAAAGATACCCATATCTTGAATAATCATCAATAAAACTGATGAAGTATTCATATCCTCCACGTGCTTTAACATTCATAGGACCACAGAGGTCAGAGTTTATAAGCTCGAGGGTTTCTTTGGCTCTTTGACCTTTTTCAGAGAAATGTCTTTTGGTCATTTTACCTTCTAGACAGGATTCACAAGGTGGTAATGAGTCATCTTCTAACTCATTTAGAAGTCCACTCTTTACTAGCCTTTCAATACGTTTTTGATTTATGTGTCCTAGTCTTAGATGCCAAAGAAGAGTATCTTGAGAAACTTTTCGTCTTTTATTTTGGGTCTGAGCTGTTTTGAACATTTCAGTATTATGAACAGCTTTTATTTCATTCGGTCTTAACACATACAGATTGTTTTTTAGTTTAGCAGAACATATGAAATTAAGTCTTTTGAATATAAACACTTCATTAATTTCAAAAGATACTTTATATTCATGTTCTATTAAAGAGGAGATGGATATTAAGTTCCTTTTCACACTAGGAACATACAAAACATCTTGCAACAAAATATATCCATCTCTAAAACAAAGTTGTACTTTTCCCACTGCTGTAACTGAGACGACGTCTCCCGTTCCTACTTTGAGTGTCACCTCGCCTTCTTCAAGAGTTTTCCAGGAACTAGTTTCCTGTATAGAAGAACATACATGATTAGTTGCTCCGGAATCTAATATCCATATGGAGTTATCATTTTCGACTAAACATGATTCAATAACAAGTAAATCATATTTACCTATCTTGGCATCCTCAGCCTTTTCTGTTTTCTTCTCAGCAAGAAACTTAGGACAGTTTCTTCTCCAGTGATCGTCCTGGTTACAGTGGAAGCAGGTTCCTTTTTCTGTAATCTTTTTCTTGCCTTTCTTGATCATGGGAGCTTTCCCCTTTCCCTTGTTCTTCTTTTTCTTCAATTGAATTCTTTTGTTCTTAGAAGTAGAAGACTCAGATTTATTCCCAGAGTTTGATCCTCTTAGGAACTTCCTACCAGAAACAACATTTGCTTCGTTTTCTTGTCCTTTACTTTTAGTAAGGGACTGGTAGATCTGAAGCTCGTTCAGGAGAGTCGTCAGGTTGTACTCAATTTTGTTCATAACTAAACTGGTACGAAATTGTATGAAACTCTTCGGGAGAGATTCCATAATGAAACTGACCTGACTACTTTCATCTATGACAGCGCCGTTTACTTCGGCTGCATTAAAATGCACCATCATGTTTAACACATGTTCTCGAACAGAAGTTCCTTCTTTCATCCGAGAATTATAAACGTACTTCATGGCCTCATGGCGAAGGGATGAGGACGGCTGTCCAAACATGGCCTGCAGTGAGTCCATTATTTCCCTTGCAGTTTGTATGCCCTCGTGCTTTTTAGATAGGACATCACTTATGCTCGTCAATATAAAGACCTTTGCCTTTTCATTGGCTCTAGTCCATCTGTCATAGGCATCTCGATTTACTCGAGTTCCTGTCGGGCCAGGGTTAGGAGGACATTCTTCTGTTAAGACGAATCGAAGGTCATCAATCAATAATACTGTATTTAAATTTGATTTCCAAGTTCCACAGTTGTCGCCGTTAAGTTTTTCTGAAGCTAATAGTTGTACTAATGTGCTAGGCATGCTGAAATAATAAAATCCTTTATCAGTGAATCGAATATTTAATAAATCCAATAAAGTTTAGCAAAAGTAATAATGTACCCATCTCATTAATTATTTTGCAACGATACTTCAGTGAGTCAGAATAACTGCTACCGAGGGGTAGTCAATTACTCCTTCACTGAACCAAGACCTTCTTGACTAAAAAATTCTATAACAAAAAATAACTCTTTTATTTTTGTATCAATTTTAGTTATCGCTACGTTGGTCAAAGATAAGCTAAATTTAGTTATCTCGTAAGTGTGACCCCCATTTTTTAGATTTCAGAGAACGGCCCCAATAATGCTACCGAATGGAAAAGTCAATGCTGGGAATGGCCCTAAGAATTCCGTTATCATTATGTGAATCCACGACGCTACAGTCTCTATGTTACAACCCTCCGAATGGTGTCGCATCTCCAGGGCATGCTTAGCAGGCGAACATAGAGACCTTGCCTTTGCGAATCAATGGAGGAGACCGTAGGATGCATTGACACGCTTCCTTCACCCACTTACTATAAATACTCTCTCCATTCACGTTGATATTGATTTATGCCATCACCTTCCGAATGGAATGGTTACGTTAGTAAGTAACAAGAGGCTATGCATAGATCTCACCATGTGAACTTTAAGGAGAATGTGAGAAAAACTTTATTTTCTCCCACTAAGTATTTTAACGTTGTTGGGTATATTGTTACTTAGGCATATTCTGGCTAATTGAATATAATCCTAAGTCTAGGTTATAATTTAACCTACAATGTCTAGGTGTTTTATAACCTCACATCTCTCACGTGCATGCTCGTAAATCCTAGGTTAGCCTAACTCAAGTACCGGCCCGATACCCAGGTAGGAGGTGTTCCGTAAACCGTCAACTTAAATACATCCAGCCTTAGACAGCATCGAACCAGGTGAGTTCTCTTGTAACCTTAGCTTTACAAGTTATCGACCTATTCTAAGAGATTGATCGATTTGGTTCGTTTTTAAACCTAGGTGAGCATGCATTTATCTTTGTTATAGATTTTACGTCTATCTCATTTTATAAATCGATTATAATTGAGATCAACCTATAACATGCTTTCTATTCAATGTTAACGCTTTAAAATCGAGCTAAGGAAGTTTCATGTTGCATGCTTGTTCATTTTCGTTTAAATAATATAACGATTATAATTAACGAGAAGTAAACATTCAACATGCTTCTAACATGAATCCTAAATCATGCATACTTATATTATAACTCATTATAACATACTTAAATGCATGAAGCATGCTTCCTATGGTGGGATTTTAAATCTATATGACATACTCTTATGCATATCTCACTCATAATTAATTATAACATGCATTCACAAAGCATAAATAATTAAACACACTGAAATGGACCGGTTTGGCAATCTAGGCAAGCAATTAACTAAATTATTACAAATAATAATTTAAAATTGAGTTGTGAAGCTCCCGGGAATCTCGAACCATCACGAACCAGCTTGATTGGACCCGAACCGGACCTCCCAAGTGTTGAACATCATTGAACCAGACCAAGAGGGGTTGAACCGGCCGAGAATTAATGAACCGGACCAGAAAAAGGCTTGAACCACCGAGATCTGGAAAATGCGCGCCTGTTCTTCAAAAACGCATCAGCGTCGTGACGCTTGATGAACAGTATCGCGACGCTCTCGCGACTGGAAGCCTCTGTTCTTCAGCCAACATGTGTTCTTCTCGTTCTTTCGATCAATTACAAAACTAAATGGACTCTAATGACTCCCAAAAAATTACAGACTCTTTTCAACACATTAATGCTCAAATACATGTGAGCAATTACATTTTCATCAACAAATTGAAGAGTAAAAAATTGCCAAACCGTAATATATCCATTTCAGCACCCATGCAAATTGAATTTCAAAATGCTACCCACCATGACCAAATTAAAGCAAATTAGGTGCCCAAACCATACTCTGATACCAATTGAAGGTGTTAATATCTAAAATGCGGAAGCAATTTCGGATCTTAGGCACATAATTTGTTCAATTTAATCAAACATTACATGCTATCCAAAAGGAAGAAAAACAGAGTATTGGTTACCAACCTTGAATCAATGGAGAATTGGTTGGATTTCTTTGTTGTTTTTCTTCACCAACGAGTCACGAACCACCAAAGGATCTTCCTTGCTATCCTCAAGCCTTTAGAACGGATTGTAGGATCCTCAAGTGATGGAATTTCAGAGAGAAAGTATGAAGAACAAGCTTGCAAGGTGGGTTTTGGTGAGTTCTCAATTTCGCAGCATTTCCTTATCATTCAAGCTTGATTTCTTCAACCATCTCCTTGCCTTTTATAGAGGGATTAGAGATGCAAGAATACTTTAGCAATTGACACTCAATTAACCAAAGATTAGTGGGAATTTTGGTGTCCAATTTGGGGTGAGTGCATGGGTTTAGTCACCATGCACTCCACCTCCAAAAAATCAATCCTTTTTTATTTTAATTAAATCCATAATTATCCATAATAAGTTGGATAATTATTTGAGCTTTAATAATCTGAAAAATTAAAATCCAATTTCAATTTTTCAATTTTAAATTAATTCAAAATTAATTTAAAATAATTATTAAATAATTAATTAATTATTAATTTAATATTAATTTAATATTAAATATTAAATTAATATTTTTCCACTAATCCCTAACATTTCCTAAATGTTTTTTTCAATCATGAATTCCTATTCATGTTATCGGTATTTAAATCATATTTAAATATTAAATACTCACCATAACGGTTTTTACAAAAAACCTGACGTAACGACAACGCTTATCACCTCTACTCATATCTCTCAACATGAACTAAAGTAATTCATGTTTTATCCATCATATTGTTCTAAAGGTTAGTCTCGAGCTAGCAAGGTGACCTAATGGACCTACAGATCATGGGCTCCAACGGTACGAGGTTAAACTAGTCAAACTCTTTTAATCTAGTTAACCAACATCCGTTAACTACCGGGACACTCCACTATAGCCTTGTAGTTGAACTTCCCTCACTGTAGATATATTTGTGTCCACTCGATGTAACCATGATTAGTAAGTCAATCCTTCACAGGTCGTTCGTTACTATAGATAGGTCAAAAGTCTGTTTTACCCCTATAGCACATCTTAGTTCCTTAAGTCCACTAGTCCTCTAATGAACAATTTTGTTCATGGTCCTACCATTAAACAAGATCCCTCTTGGGCCAATGAGAGGGTGGGGACCCTTGTTCAAGTCTTGGATTTAGCACTTAAGGGAACAACCTCTCTATTATCCCTAAATATGGTAGGAGTGAATTCCATATTGCATTAATATGTTCCCAGCCATCCATCTAGTGTTATCCCCAAAATGGGAGGTTTATTGAACGGAATTTTATGACCACTTTCACCTATGCAGATCAAAGGATAACCCTAAACAAACAGGAGGTCATAGTAAGCTCAGGATTAAGATCGAGTTACCTAAGTCATCGCATGAAATAATCAGTCTTAACAGTAAACGACGTTATAAAGTAAGAGTGACTTATTTCTCGGTCCAGTCTTGTGTAAACATCTTTTACACAGGATGCCCCTACTCACATGTCTTTACATGAACGATCCAAGATCACGTCGTTTGCCTTTATTTGCAAAGTAGGTCGCATCCATAGTGTCACCAGAACAAGGTACCCAACCTTATTCATTTACTATAGACCATTTAGGTTATATACTCGAACTTGATCCCCGTCCATATTCACTATATAGTTCAAGTATCTCATGTCATAACCATGGATGTTTCTATTGGATTAAAAGTTATAAATAAACAATTTCACTGAATAACATCTTTATTTATATTATTTATATAAGGGATAACAAAACTTGAGTTCTAGGACATTAACCCCAACAAATACAAAGCGGGTCGTATCCATAGTGTCACCAGGATAAGGTACCCAACCTTATCCCTATACTATAGACCCTTTAGGCTTAATCTTGAACATTGATCCCTATATGTCCCTACATACTAGTTCAAGCCTCATACTATCAGCCTAGGATGTTTAGTTTATTGGATTAGGGTTAATAAGACAAGATCTACTCAATACAAACAAAATAAACTATTTTATTAATATTCGGTAAAATGTTATATTTACTATCTATGAGTTTTAGGGCATGAAACCCAACAGAAGTGGATTGACAAGAAGTGTCGCCCCTTTGAGTTTTGAGCTGGAGACCAAGTCCTCATAAAGTTGAGACCATAACAGATCTGATTCTGAAGCTGAAAAGATTAGTGACTTGTGAGAAAGTATGAGGGACTCGTAGAAGTCCTTAAGAAGATCGGGACCACATCATAAAAAATGGCGTTGCCTACATGGATGAAAATCCATCCAGTAATTCATGTAAACAACTTAAAAGCCTATCATCCCGACCCAGTTGATGATCGCCGAAATGCCATTGACCGGCTTAGTATCGACCCTAAGGAAAAAAGAGATAAGGAAGTTAAAGAGATCTTGGTCGAGAGAGTCAGGAAAAGAGGAAGACCTGCACGAAGGATCCAAGAATTCCTTGTCAAGTGGAAAGACCTCCCTACATAAGAAAAAAGTTGGGAACAAGTAAAAGACCTAGAAGCTTAGAAGAAGAAGATTGAAGAGTTCAAGTGGCGTCAATTGTCAGGGTCGTCAACAGTTTAAGTGGGGGAGAATGTCTTGGGCATGCTTGTCCAGGGCGAGTTGTGCCTATGACTGCATGTCCAAGCCATCCTCAACCATCATGTCTGATAACTCTTAGAAATAAGAGTTATTGGCCATGATTTTGGGGCTTTAAGGCTTAATTTTACCTTGAGAAATTACTAATTGAGTTGAATTTTGATGAATTTATTGGTGTCTAGCGAGAATTTTAATTGAGGGCTTTGGTTGTTAATTTTCGTGCTAATTGTGTAATTAAGCTAATCTGGAGCTTTAATTTGCACAGATAATACTACAGCTTAAGCTGGCAGAGGCAGAATGGAAGCTGAAGAAATTTGTTGGTTGCTGGAGCTGCTTTCCACGTGGAGGACTTCATTAATTGATGTGGCACTCCCAGTAGAGGCTGAAGTTATTTTCATCCATTAGAAGGAATTCCAAGTGGGCAAGGCTTGTCTAATCAGCCCTGAAACCCACGTTTGTGGCTGGGTATATAAGGAAAGAAGTCCAAATTTGGAAAGGAGGCTGGAGAAGGAGGAGAGCTGTGATTGGGAGCTAAAAATTAGAGCAAAACAGAGGATAAAGAAAAGGGGAGCTGTCGTGGAGTCATTATTCAGCTTGGGAAAGCTGGATTTGATCTTGGAAGCTTCTTCTTTAGTCTTTTCTTCTCATCTTTTATCTTCCTATTGGTATTAGTTGTGTAAGAAGTTGAAAATATGTTGAGTATGGGTATTCTTTGTTGTACTGAATTTATTTCGCCTTTGAACATGAGCTAATCCTTTTTAGGTGAGGATTAGGGATCTTATATTGTAACGAGAGATTGCTTGTAGTTGAATCGTGCTATTTTCATCTTAAAGTGAAGTGTTCTTCATTGTTTAATCTAGAATTTCGTTTGGCCAATCATTTTCTAGCATTGTTATTGAATGTTTGGGAAAATATTTAATAACCGATTACTTTGCTTTACCTTAGTCTTAAAGATCATGAAAATGAGTGGGTATTTAGGGATAAATAACCACCTAAGGCACTGATCAGTTGAGCTAAAAATAAGGGGTTAAATGGGAGTTTAATCGCCTTAATCTATGGAGAATTGGAAAATTCCCGTGTTAAAATCTGAGTGAGATGAGTTAGCACAGATTTTGCTATAGCAATCACTGGAAGCAGTATAGAAAAATCCCTAATCCGAGCCTTTCTTCTCCTCTGCATTCAACCGTTTTTCTTGCGTTATTTACTTTAAGTACTCTTTAACTTCACCCAAATTTGTTTACATTTGTGCAATTTAGTTAGTGAATGATATTTTTCCCTCGGTTACTTTGAATTTCATCGAAAATCACACTTAGAAGTAGTAAATTTCATTAATTCAATCCCTGTGGAGAACGATCTTAAATTACTTATCACTTGCTGCCATGATGTGTATATTTGCACGTTTTTGATCTATTTGTGAACATTTCTTGCATATTTAGAATCACATTGCACAAGGCAACAATGTCTTAGTGTCATGTAATTAGTTTTGTTTCTTTCTTTTGTTTGTAACTAATTTTGGGGGGCGTATGACTCCTGATTTTCATGTTCAAGCCTGGGAGACTAAAAATGCTTCAAAATGTACTATAGGGGAGACCAAGTAGTCATCAAACCTCCCCCCAACCAAGCATTGTATACTTTTTTGCAATCAAGTTTTCTTGCATCCTTGTATTTAATGCTTTCTTTAAAAGATGTTTTCACTGCTTTTTCTCTC
Organism: Luffa aegyptiaca; assembly: GCA_017139565.1. Classification (NCBI taxonomy): domain Eukaryota; kingdom Viridiplantae; phylum Streptophyta; class Magnoliopsida; order Cucurbitales; family Cucurbitaceae; genus Luffa; species Luffa aegyptiaca. Next base: position 35,492,076 of record CM029397.1, read on the forward strand.
TCAAGTTTTATGAAACCAATTTTCTCTTGAAACCTGAGTGGAGGCTAGACCCTATACTGAAGTTGTCTGCGATTTCCAATTTTTGTATGGCCGACTTGCTCATCGGGTTAGCGCAAATGTCGCACAATTGCCTGTCCCGAATTTGAAAGTTTGTGATTGTGATATAGTGCGACACAGTCGTGAAGAGGAAGAAGGAGATGAGATGAAGCTATAAGAGCTAGGACTTTTATATTTTCTTTATTTCACTTTTTATTCCATTATTCCCAGAGTAATTAACTCGAAACAAACTCCTAAAAGATTTAGGGGATCCTAAATGATTTAAGAACAAAAACGAATTAAAAAGGAATTTGGGTTTGGGGCAAAGATTTAGACTGAACTCTCTTTTTTCCAAGAGTTAAGAAATTTAGTTCATCGAATCTAAGAGACTACTATGCAAAATTCTAATTCTCCAAATTAGAATAAATAAGACCAATTAGTCCAAAATAGCCAAATTTCAAAATGTGTGGCGTTACAACTACCATACCATCACATTTGATTGTTGATGTCTAGGTCGTCTGTCACAATGGTGCCATGTCACCACTGTCTGCCACGTGTCATGGCTAGTTGGATTTTCCCTTCAATTTTGTTTTGGAAAAACTTTTTCATTTGAACTCTGATTTGAGTGATTTAAAACGCATTGGAATCATTGTTTTCTGCTCTACACTATGGATACTTTAAAACACTAAAATTGTTAATAAATAAAATCATTTTTTTATCATCAAAATATTAATTAATTAATTAAAATTAATTAATTTCAAAGTTAACAATCAAAAAAGCCAACAAGTTGTACAATAAGTTAGAGATACAATCCAACTTTCATACTTATCAAAATTTCCTTCTTCACAAATCTCCATATACTACCACCATAATAGAAATAATAATTGAATTTTTTTTTTTTTTTTTTTGAAAAGAGACTTCATTAAACCAACTCACCGGAAAATACAACTACTCTCCTTAATAAGAGAGAGAAATGAAAGGGATAATAATTGAATTGCTATTATTATTATTATTATTATTATATAAAGAGTAGAATTGAACTTATCTTAAATCTTCACCGTTAAAAATAGTAAATAAAAATGGGAATGGGAGAATATTTTTTGCAAACAAATTTGATTCCTTCAATTTTGTTTTGGAAAAACTTTTTCGATTGAGCTCCGATTTGAGTGATTTAAAATGCATTGGAATCATTGTTTTCGTCTCTACACTATGGATACTTTAAAACACTAAAATTGTTAATAAAAAAAAATTCAAATTTTTTATCATCAAAATATTAATTAATTAATTAATTAAAATTAATTAATTTCAAAGTTAAGGACCAAAAAGCCAACAAGTTATACAATAAGTTAGAGATACAATCCAACTTGCATTCTTATCAAAATGCCCTTCTTCACAAATCTCCATATACTACCACCACAATAAAAATAATAATTGATTTTTTTTTTTTTTTTTGAAAAGAGACTTCATTAAACCAACTAACCGGAAATACAACTACTCTCTACAATAAGAGAGAGAATTGAAAGGGATAATAATTGAATTGTTATTATTATTGTTGTTGTTATTATTATAATATTATAATATATATAAAGAGTAGAATTAAACTTATCTTAAATCTTCACCCTTAAAATTAGTAAATAAAAGATGCAAATGGGTGAATATTTTTTGCAAACAAATTTGATTCCTTCAATTTTGTTTTGGAAAAACTTTTTCGTTTGAGCTCCAATTTTAGTGATTCAAAACGCATTGGAATCGTTGTTTTCTGCTCTATACTATGGGTACTTTAAAACAATAAAATTTTTATCATCAAAATATTAATTAATTAATTAAAATTAATTAATTTCAAAAGTTAACGACCGAAAAGCCAACAAGTTGTACAATAAGTTAGAGATACAATCCATCTTTCATACTTATCAAAATGTCCTTCTTCACAAATCTCCATATACTACCACCACAATAGAAATAATAATTGAATTTCTTTTTTTTTTTTTTTGAAAAGAGACTTCATTAAACCAACTAACCGGAAATACAACTACTCTCTTCAATATGAGAGAGAATTGAAAGGGATAATAATTGAATTGTTATTATTATTATTATTATATATATAAAGAGTTGAATTAAACTTATCTTAAATTTAATGGCTTTGCTCATAGATTAGTCCGAATGGGTTTATCTACATAACCACATTTGTGGTTAGATGACTATCCTGAGTGGATGGTAGGATTATCGCTCAAGGAGCGATGTTTATTTGTATCTCCTTGGGATTCTTTTCTATGTTAAATGATATTTCTTTCCTTTCACAAAAAAAAAAAAAAAAAAAAAAAAAAAAAAAAAAAAAAAACTTATCTTAAATCTTCACCGTTAAAAATACTAAATAAAAGATGCAAATGGGAGAATTTTTTTTTTACAAAAAAATTTGATTCCGTTTGAGTAGTTTTTATTATTTAAAATCCTGCTTTGCCAAACTCACCTTAATTATAAAAAATTAGAAAAAAAAAATAAATTTAAATAGATAACTGAAAATTTCTCATATACCAAATGGATAACATCAAGATCATGGCATTCCCACCTGCATTTATATTTTGTAATATAATGTAAAATGTATTTTTTTCACATTAATAACTCCAAATTAAAGCCATGTCATTTCCACAATATATTTTATTTTTATAATGTAAAAAGAAGATTTTTTACATTAATAACTTTAAAGTCCTGTCCCTGTGAAAATAAATAAAAATTTCAAAGTCATGTCATTCCCGCTTATATTTTATATTTATAATGTGAAAAATCTTCTTTTCAAATCCATAGTTACTTGAAGGATGACATTATTTCTTTTCACATTATAAGAAAAAAATACACCTTTATACATTTCAAAAAAAAAAAAATACACCTTAATATTTTCAACTTTTTATTTTATTTTTGGTACGTAATGGAAAAAGATGTTTGGTTTATTTTTTCTTCCCGATGAAACAATGATGTCATAAATTATTATTTCTTCACATCCCTCTGAGTTTCTTAATTAGTACAATTTTTAGTAGTGGACAAAAAGAATCTTAATAAAAAAATATGACAAAGATAATTATTCATTTTCCACTATTTCTTCATTTGTAAGATATTTAGTGATGGACACAAGATACTTTGAGTTAGTTCTATTTCCCTCGAAAAATCAAGAATAATGTTGAAATAAAAAATAATGTTAAAATAATAATGTTTTGAACTTTGCCTTTTTTATTTAATAGGTTCCTAAACTTTCAATTTTTTGTTCGAAAAATTAATTGATCTATTATATATAAATTTGAATTTTGTCTAATAATCCCTTAAAATTTCAATTCCATATATGATATATCTGTGAATTTTAAAATTTTTGAAAGCACAAGGGCTAAATGTGTAATTTTGAAAGTTCATGGACTAAATAGATGCAAATGTTAACGTTCAAGGACTAAATTTATAATTTGATTTATTTTTTAAAAGTTAAGGTCCCGTTTGATAACCATTTGGTTTTTGGTTTTTGGTTTTTAAAAATTTTGCTTGTTTTTCTCCAATTTTCTTATCATGGTTTGCATCTTTGTCAATGACACATTTAACTTTCTAGCCAAATTCCAAAAACAAAAACAAGTTTTTGGAAACTACTTTTTTTAGTTTTCAAAATTTGGCTTGGTTTTTGAAAACATAAGAAGAAGGTAGATAACAAAATCAAGAACTTATGTGTGGGAGTAGTGTTTTCATGCTTAATTTTCAAAAACCAAAAACAAAAAACCAAATAGTTATCAAACGGGGTCTAAATTATATATTTTCTACCAATATGTTTTTACATTACGTGGTATTTAGTTCGTTGTGTGTAGAAAGAAAAATGTTGATTTTTTTCTTATACTTCTTTTTATCCTAATATTTAAGAGTAAATTTTTCAACATGATTACATTACATCTCACCTTTGACAGCCAAAAAAAAAAAAAAAAATGCAACTGAGAATGATATGACTTTAAAGTTATCTACTCTGAAGTATATGAGAAAAGAATTCAAAATTATCTATTTAGATTTATTCTTATTTTTTCTCATCTAATTTGTTGGTGTGACATGAATCAATTTTAATTGTTTAATTTACTCAATCATTTATGGGTCAAAACTTAAGTATGTGGCTACTCCAAAAAAAAAAAAAAAAAAAAAAAAAAAAACTTAAGTATGTGCCTCTTTCAAGAAAATAAAAAAATAAAATAAAAACTTAAGTATTCGTGGCAACCTAGTCATCCACACATTCATTTTTTAATATCTTTTCATTTTTTTTATTATTTGTTGAACTTTATAAATAGGTAGAAATTCTCAAGGAAGAAAGGCAACAAAGATCTGCATACGGATCTCCATTGAGAGTAAGATTTAAATACTTTCTTTTTCTTTCATTGAAATAGAGTCCAATTAGAGATTAATATTTCTATTTCCTATGTATTTGATAATGTGTATGTGTCTTGTTCTTTAGCTTTTATAAACAATCTTCAAATTATAACAATAAAATTGAAAAAAAATCCGTTGTTTGATAATATGATTCTAGTTTTCTAACATGTTAATAACCATTTGGTTTTTGGTTTTTTGGTTTTTTGTTTTTGGTTTTTGAAAATTAAGCTTATACACATCTACTTCATCCTATAAGTTTCTTTGTCTTAGTATCAATCTTCTCTCTTGTTTTCAAAAATCAAGTCCAATTTTGAAAGCAAAAAAAAAAAGTAGTTTTCAAAAACTTGTTTTTGTTTTTAGAATTTGGCAAAGAATTCAAATGGATCATTAACAAGGCTGAAAGTCATGGTAGGGAATTTAGAAGAAAACAAGCATATAATTTTCAAAAACTAAAAACAAAAAACCAAATGGTTATCAAACGGTGTCTAAAGTTTCTGCTTTTATTATTTTTGGCTTTAAAAATTTTGAATGTTTTTTTGTATATAAATTATTTGAAAATTCCGACAAGACATGAAATAAAAAAAAAAAGTTACCAAATAGTTAGTTATTCTTTAAATTAGTAATAGAAAATACGAAAACAAGAACTTACTGCAAAATACGTTATTGTTTCTTTTCCTAAAAGTAAACAAAAGAAAGAGCATAACTACACATGTAGACATTATCATGATTGAAAATTCCAACATCCAATCTAGCCATTAAAGATCAAACATTTTAACTTTTGTTCAAAACATCTATAGGTCCACTGCTCAGATGCATGGCCTCAAACCTATCATAACAGAGCACACACCAAAACATATCATGCATAAAGGTAGCCTGGTGCTCAAACGCATCCAGCCTCAACCTAAACTCCACTAGAGTATGAAAGTTTCCACCCCCAACCTACATCATACACTGACCTCAATGTAGTCTCAACATGCTAACATAGGTACACACGAAGGGAAAATATAACATGCATAAAGGTAGCCTGGTGCTCAGATGCATCCAGCCTCCACATAAGCTCCACTAGCATACAAAAGTTTCCACCCCCGACCTACATCATACAATAACCTTAATGCAATCTCAACATGCAAAACATAGGTACAAAAACAAAGGGAAACAGAAAACCTCCCCTGATTTCAGACACAATGGTTGGAGCAGTCATTGGAGCTGCTCTGACTGATCACCTTTCCTATTTTAGGGAATTCTCGAATTTCTCTGCCCTTCTTACTCTTACTTCGTTTGTGCTTAAATGCCAACAGCAGCAGAAAGCATTACAGCACTGCCATCTCAAAAAGAACCAGTGCCTCAACACCCTGAGGAACAGCTTCAACCCACACCTTAGATTCTTCCTCCCTCAACGCCAAACAAGCCATCTGGTGTGCCACTCCATTACTCTCTCTCCTAGTAAACATGCATCCGAAGAGAGAAGACGCTGGTATATCCTTCCGTAGATCAACCAAAAGCGCCCCCAAATCAGAATAATCCTCCACTGCCTCATCCTGGAAAACGCCAGCCACTCGACTAGAATCACTGACATGGATTTTAAGACTGATAAGGATTTGAGGAAATCTACATCAGTATCCATGGTCAATCTTTATGAAAGAGCTATAATATGTCATGGTTACAGTCTTTACCATATAGGCCGAAAATATAGCTGCTTGTGAAGCAGCGATAGAGACTGTAAGGCTTAGAAAGTTCTTGACTGATTTGGAATGTGTTCCAAATGTGAACTTGTCCATCACACTTTATAGTGATACAGTGGTGCTATGGCAAAATTCAAAAGAACCTTGCAGCCCAAGATAAGTAGGCACATTGAATTAAATGGAATATTCACGAAGGCTCTCTCGACTAAAGGGTATGAGGGTCATCTAGAAGGTCTAGGTCTACGAGTTATGTACAAAGATGGAATCTAGGGCAAGTGGGAGAAATGTAATGAGTATAGTGATACCATTATGTAATGGGTATAGTGATGCCCTAGTTTATTGTATTTGTACATTGTATATGTTTTGTACATGTATTTATACACCCACTGCTGAATAGATTATTGTACATCCCACTAAACTAGAGTTTTAGTTCAAGTGGGAGTTTGTTGGGTTTTAATGCCCTAAAACTCGTAGATAGTGAATGTAAACAAATTGTATACTTGTTTTAATAAAATGTTATTAAGTTTCTGCAATAAAATGTTATTGTTAAATATTGCACAATTTGACCCAAATCCAATAAACTAAGATCCAAGGTTGTTTGTATGTAACTTGAACTAGTATGTGGGGACATACGGGGATCGATGTTCAAGTAACAACCTAAAAGGTCTATAGTACAAGGATAAGACTGGGTACCTTATCCTGATAACACTATGTTATACAGCCCGCTTTGTATTTGATACAAACGTATTAATCCAAAGCGTCCATGTAGTAGACATGCAAGTGGAGGTATCCTATGCAATGAGTTTGCATAAGACCGGACCGCGAAATATTAACTGCTAGCTGTAACACCGTTAACTAGTTAGGTTTCTATTTCACTAGGATGACCTAGGCAACTTAGTCTGAATCCTGAGTGGAATATGGACTCCTGTTCACGAGGGATTGTCCTTTGATTTGTATGGGTGAGAGTGGCCAGTACGCCGACTCAATAAGCCTACCATTTTGGGGACAAGACCGAGTGGAGAGCTGGGAACATAATCACACAAGATGGAATTCACTCCTTCCCGACTTTTGAGGAAGTAGATGAGTGTTCCCTTAAGTGGTGTCTCCGGATCTTGAACAAAGGGCCCTACCCTCTCACTGGCCCTAGAGGGGTTTCTGTTTGATGGTTGGACAGCAAACAGATTGTTCATTAGAGGAGCACTGGTACTTAAGGAGGTAGAGGAAACTCAGGAGTAAAACTGTAATTTGACCCAGCTGGAGTTACGAGCACTCGTGAAGGACTAACTTGCCGTTATTGGTCGATATCCGTGGACACAGAAATATTCTGCAGTGAGAAGAGTACAACTGTGGGTCTTTAGTGGAGTGACCCACAGTTAACGAATGTTGACTTACTTGGTTAATGAGTTTAGCCAATTAGTCTCGTATCGTTGGAGCTTCTGATCTGTACGTCCATTAGGTCCCACTGGTAGCTCGTAAAGAGACTTGAAGAAATTAAGTATAAACGGTAAATTGAAAGTGTTCAATTTATTTGGGGGATCGTATGATGTATGTTGATACATTATAATATAAAGTTTATGAAACTTTATAATATAATTTTTTAATTAATTTCAAAATTAATTCTTGATAGAAAATATTTGAAAGAGTTCAAATAAATTTAATATGAATTGGATTCATATTAATTTTAATTTTAATAAAATCCCTAAGATTAAATATATGATACTTAATTGGGTAATTATTAATTAATTATGGAATTAATTAATTATTTATTAAAATTAGATATTGTTCATATAATAGATTTGAACTTATTCATAGACCTTTTCCTATTAGGAAAAGGTCTTGGCCTTTACCTATATATAGGACCCCAGGGTGGGGTGAAAGGCATCTCATTCATTCTCCTTCTCTAAGAGATCTCTCCTGAAAGACTCCCACCAGTCTCCTGCTCCAAGAAGTTTTAGAGATATACCGGTGTAACCAATTGGTGGTGTTCGCACAAGAAGGTTGCTGCGTTTTCGATCTTACTAGCAAGAAAAGGCGAATCGATCAAGGCTTTCTACAAAAGTAAGTTTTCTTTGAAATCCTTGATCACTAGGATCATCTAGATTAGATCTAGTTAATTATTTAGCATGTTTATAGTCGTTGTACAACCCATTAAATATAGATTTATTGCTGTAATATTTTGCAAATTGTATTGGTATTTCAATTAAAAATCAAAGAATATGAGTAGGTTCGGTAATTCCTTCCGCTGTGCAGGGCTTTTATCCCTTCACTGACAACATAACCTACCCAGCGAAATCTCTAACAACCACACCCAACCCCGCCTGCCAGCGCTCCCTTCTAAACGACGAATCCACATTCACCTTATACCACCCAACCTCCAGGGGACTCCATCTCACATCCTCCCTTGCAGGCCCACCACGCACACCTAACACACACGACGAGACAGCCTGCTGAAACGATGAGATATAACTCACCGCTCACTCCACTAGTCCCACCACTGGCTCAGTACCCTTAAATTTTTGTTGATTGCGGCGATTCCACACAGCCCACAACACCACCACGAACAACTCAAATCTCCCCCATGTTGGGTTTTATGCCATAAAACTCGTAGATAGTAAATGTAACAACTGACCGAACATAAATAAAGTATTATTTGATGTTTTTTCAATAAAGAGTTATTGTCTATATTATGTACATCTTGCCTAAATAACCCCAATCCAATAAACTAAACATCCAAAGCTGAGGGATGAGTCTTGAACTGTATGTGGAGACATACGGGGATCAATGTTCAAGAAACAGCCTGAAGGTTCTATAGTATAGGGATAAGGCTGGGTACCTTATCCTGGCGACACTATGGATATGGCCCACTTTGTTGGGGTTGGTGCCCTAAAACTCGTAGATAGTGAATGAAACAAATAGTGATATACTTGTTCGATAAAGTTGTTATTGAGTTTTAGTTCACTCAAGTTATTAAATGAGTGAATTGCACGTTAAATAACCTTAATCCAATAAACTAGAATCCTTGGCTATAATATGAATGCTTGAACTATATGTAGTGACATAAACGGGGATCAAGTTCAAGTAATAGCCTAAACGGTCTATAGTATAGGGATAAGGCTGGGTACCTTAATCCTAGGAAAACTATGTGACGCGACCCACTTTGTTTGAGTACAAACGACGTGATCCTGGATCGTTCATGTATAGACATGCGAGTGGGGGAGTCCTATGCAAATGAGTTTGCATAAGACCAGGACCGAGAAATAAGTCACTCTTGCTTTATAACGCCGTTTACTGACAAGACTGACTGTTTCAATGCGATGACCTAGGTAACTCAATCTTAATCCTGAGCTAACTTTGAACTCCTGTTTATTCGAACTTATCCTTAGATCTGCATGGGTGAGAGTGGCTCAACATCGCCGACTCAATAAACCCCCCATTTCAGGGATAGGAACGGGTAGATAGTTGGGGACATAGTCTTGCAAAACGGAATTCACTCCTATCCAATTTAGGGATAGTAGAGAGGTTGTTCCCTTAAGTGGTTGACTCCGGAACGTGAACAAAGGGATCTCGCCCTCTCATTGGCCCGAGAGGTTTTAGGTTTAGTGGTGGGACAACAAACCAATTGTTCATTAGGGACTCAGCTAGAGACTTAAGGAACGAGATGTAACTTCAGGGGTAAAACAGACATTTGACCTAGCTCTAGTTACGAACAACCTATGAAGGGTCGACTTACTAATCATGGTTATATCGGGTGGACAGAAATATATCTACAGTGAGGGGAGTTCAACTATCGTACTATAGTGGAGTGTCTCGATAGTTAACAAATGTTGGTTAACTAAGTTAAAAAGGGTTTAACTAGTTAATCTCGAATCGTTGGAGCCCATGATCTGTAGGTCCATTAGGTCCCCTTGCTAGCTCATACGGAATAAACCTTAGAACATATGTGATGAAAAATTTTGAAACGTTCAAACTAATATTAGGGGAGTTGTCGTTAAATTATGTTCATTATATTTAACGCTAAAGTTTAATTTATGAATTAAACTAATAGTAGAGAGAGTCGAAAATATTTAAATAAGGTTTAAATATTAGAATAGTGTATTTGATGCACATTTCGATTTAAATATGAATAGGGATTCATATAGCGGTTTTGAGAAAAGTCGGCATTAGGTACAAATGGATTAATTTAATATATTGATATTAAATTACTTAATTTGTTTAAATTATAAATTAATTTTAAAATTTAGTTATTGGAATTAAATTTTAATTGATTTATAAATATAAGAAATTCAATTGAATTTCAATCGGTGGTGCATTTTGACAAAGCATATGGAGAACCCACCATTTTGACACCTAAATTAAGCTTGAATTTGTTGTCTTCTTCTCCTTTAAACACTAACATTCAAATGCTTCATATATATATGATATATGTGTTCAAAGTGAAGAACCAGCTGCTGAGTTTTTTTCAATTTTGGATGCAAAATTTTCTCTCAAAACCACAAATACAGAAACTCTCTCAAGTTACTTTTCTTCCTTGATTCCTTCACAAATCCATCACATAATCGAGTCCCACAACTCGTTCTAAGGCTGGAAGATAGCGGAGAAGACTCTTGTGGTCGTCTAAAATCGATTCGTGCTGAAAATTCATCAACGGAGTGGTTTAATTTCGTCCAAAAGGTTAGTACAAAAACGTGCTCTGTTTTTCGGTTGTTATTTGTGCATGTTTTCTTTCTAAAATTAAACGAAATTGAGAGGTTTTCGATCCAAATTGCTTCCGCTAGTGTCTTGTACACTCCTTCAATTGTATTTGATACAAATGCAATGATCCAACGCGTTCGTGTAGGGGACATGCGAGTGGGGTATCCTATGCAATGAGTTTGTATAAGACCAGACCGCGAAATAGTAACTGCTAGCTGTAACACCGTTAACTAGTTAGGTTTCTATTTCACTAGGATGACCTAGGCAACTTAGTCTGAATCCTGAGTGGATTATGGACTCCTGTTCATGAGGGATTGTCCTTTGATTTGTATGGGTGAGAGTGGCCAGTACGCCGACTCAATAAGCCTACCATTTTGGGGACAAGACCGAGTGGGGAGCTGGGAACATAATCACACAAGATGGAATTCACTCCTTCTCGACTTTTGAGTTAGTAGATGAGTGTTCCCTTAAGTGGTGTCTCCGGGTCTTGAACAAAGGGCCCTACCCTCTCACTGGCTCGAAAGGGGTTTCTGTTTGATGGTTGGACCACAAACAGGTTGTTCATTAGAGGAGCACTGGTACTTAAGGAGGTAGAGGTAACTCAGGGGTAAAACGGTAATTTGACCCAGCTGGAGTTACGAACACTCGTGAAGGACTAACTTGCTGTTTTTGGTCTATATTTGTGGACACAAAATTATGTCTGCAGTGAGAAGAGTGCAATTGTGGGTCTTTAGTGGAACGAACCCACAGTTAACGAAAATTGATTAATTGGTTAATGAGTTTAGCTGATTAAATCTCACATCGTTAGAGCTTCTGATCTGCAGGTCTATTAGGTCCCACTAGTAGCTCGTAAAGAGACTTGAGGCAATTAAGTATAAATTGTAAATTGAAAGTGTTCAATTTATTTAGGGGAATCATATAATGTATATTGATACATTATAATATAAAGTTTATGAAACTTTATAATATAATTTTGAATTAATTTCAGAATTAATTCTTGAGAGAAAATATTTGAAAGAGTTCAAATAATTAATATGAATTGGATTCATATTAATATAAATAATTTAATAAAATCCTTAAGATTAAATATATGATATTTAATTGGGTAATTAATTAATTATTTATTAAAATTAGATATGAATAAGATAATAGATTTGATCTTATTCATGACCTTTTTCCTATAAATAAGACCCCTAGGGTGGGGTGAAAGGCATCACATTCACTCTCCTACTCTCAGAGAATTCTCCTAAAGGCTCCCACCAGTCTCCTGCCTCTAGTAGTCTCAGAGTCATACCGGTGTAGCCATAGTGGTAGTGTTCACAATAGTTCGTGATTATTTCACAAGCAGTTGGTGAATTTAATTATAGTCGTCAACAAGAGTAAGTATCTTGTTACTATATAAATTAGATTTAGATCTAATATTTTTGTATGCTTAGCCTTAATATAAATCTAGAATAGTTCTAAGTTTATTGCCCATGTATTGGTATTTTAGATTAAACAAAATTAATTAGGAATCGGTCCCAATTACGCTTCCGCTTTACGGAATTACGGAATTTCAATCCCTTCACCCCAACCAACCTTATCCCTCACCTCCCTTAGGAGATTAAGCATAGACCCTGCCTGCACATTGTGTATCAGGACCCCAAACTCAGAATCCATCAAGACCATCCTAACAAATTTACAATGCCAAAAAACATGTAAGCTAGATTCACCATGCCGGCCACAAAGACCACACACATTCAACACGTCCACACCCCGAAAACACAAATTATCAATTATAGGCAGACGATCTAAACAAAGTCTCCATAAGAAAATCTTGATCTTAACCGGAATCTCCATTTTCCAACACCCCTTCCACCAACCCATAATCGACTCATCCGAGGAGGATGACGGGAACTACACAATCCAAGGCGCTTGGCCTAGCCGGTACTCGCTTTTCACAGAATAAAAACCCGAATTCTCATAATGCCAAACCATTTTATCCTCCGATCCGGACCGCAAAGGAATAGACAAAATTAGGCTAACCTCATAAGGGCTAAAATGTTGTCGGATGAGCTGTTCATTCCAATGCCTAGACGCAGTCATCAGATCCGCTACGCGAGTCCCTGGCGCCAGAGTCATAGGTGAACGTACTCTGAGACCACTATCCTCGGGAATCCAGTTTGCTCCATACATCGGGACACTTTCCCTATTCCAAATCCGCCACCGCAGGCCCTTCTCTAGAAGTTCTCTCCCCCATAGCAAACTCCTCCAGATAAAGAACGGTCTCGATCCCACCTCCACCCTCAGAAAGTCCGAGGAAGGGTAGTATCTACCCTTCAACACAAGTGCTAAAAAGGAGGATGGTTGTTGGACAATTCTCCAACACTGCTTTGCCAATAGGGCTTGGTTACAAATCTCAAGATCTCTGAATCCCATACCACCGTAGTATTTAGGCTTGCATAGAAACAGTTCCACCTTATCCCCATTCCACCAGAACCGTGCCATGACCCTACTAATGTCATGTATCAGCTTCCTTGGAAGCCGAAAACAGTTCATCGAGTAGCACAGTATAGCATGCACAATGGATTTTAGTAGGTCCCTTCCTCCCACTGAAAACAATTTCCCCTTCCACCCTTGTATCTGCTGCCATACACGGTCCTTGATGAAATTCAACGAGCTCGTTCTGTTTATTGGCATAAAAGACGGGAGGCCCAGATATTGGCGATGACATGTCGTTACCTGAACCTGTAAAATCTGGCTCACCTGGTCTCGAGCTACCACATCCGTATTCGGGCTGAAAGATATGATGGACTTATCAAAATTAATCTCTGCCCCGAGGCCTGCTCATAGCAACCGAGAATATCCTGAATAGTAACAACTTCCAATTCCTTAGCCCGAAAGAACAGTAAGCTGTCATCTGCAAAGAACAAATGCGAGATGGCAGGGTCATACCTTGCTAACCTCAACCTTTTGAGGTCGGTACTGTTGCACCAGCTTGTACAACCTACGGAATGCACGGGCCGACCCCAACCCTCGCACATTCCAGAATAAGATACTCATGGCGATCAGCGGGGTTGGGAATCAGCCACCGCTGAAACAACTGCACTGCTACCCTCCGCCCCCAGCCTCACCTTCTTCGCACCATGCACTACTACCAGACCATCAACTGCCTTTCGCTTATTTTCTGTCCCACTCGAGAGGTGCTCCTTATTCGAAATATCAGACATCGATTCTCTAACCCGTCTCTTCCACCTCTTACCACTCTGCACCCTAACCTGTTTTCTAGCCTCTCTATCCTGCCCACCCTCAACCAAATCAACCACCATACAGTCCTTCCCCCTGAAACCAACCCCCTGCCCAACCTCTACAATCCCCACTTTCTTTTTCCCTTTCAAATCCCCCTCATCCCTTCCCTCACTACCCCTAATATCCGCACCCACCTCCGCTAGATCAGCAGTAGACGTCGAGCCACCCTGACCTGTAGACTGTGCACCATTCTCAGGATCCACCGCACCCTCCTCCGCTTCCTTCTCCGCACTCTCAACTCGCCCCAAACTCCCTTGTTCTTTCGGCCCTTCAACAGTACCTTATCGACTCTGCCCTTCAGTAGCTCTCATGTTCCCCTCCTGCTCCCTTCGCCCAGCCTCCCCAAAAACCGTCCCCGCCCTCATCCACTCACCATACTCCTCGTTCCCATGGGACTCAGCCCCCATCGAGCCACATTCCCTCCTCGAGTGCCCCAGGCAACCGCATCCAGAACAAAAATCTGGAAGTCGTTCGTAGAGAACTGGGTACCAGTACTCTCTACCCGCCTCATCCTCAACCTTAAACCCTCTGCGTAACGGCCGATCAATTCTTAAACCAATCCTCAAACGAAAAACCGGTCTCGTCCACTCACTATCCACTACACCGCCCACTTATTCCACCTTATCGAGTTTCTCATCCAACAACTGAGCCATCGCTCTCGTCTGTCTGCTCATTGGGATGTTATGAATTTGGACCCAAAAGAAACACTCCTTGAACTCCACCTCAAGCACCGATGCCGCAGACTTTGCCTCCTTCAAAGCCACCAGAGATCGGTCAAAAGCCCAGGGACCCGTGGTCAACACTCTCACCTTCTCCCCTTGTGACCGAAACTGCACCACGAATACATTATCTCCTGCAGCCTCAATCCTTGTCCCTATATGCACACGCTAGGCCCCCCTCATCACTGAACGGAAAGCTTCTGGATTCACCATCGACAGCACCCGACCCACTAAACACAAATCCCGCAAACCCACCGAAAGAGGCGGCGCCGCTTCATTTGGCCGGATCGCCTCCACCTCCTCCCCCGTCAACGTCATCTTCTTCCACCGGTCACTAAATCGTCCATTCTTTCCTATCTCACCTCCCCGCCGCTACAAGTCGAGAAACCCCTAACTGCACACACCACCAGACTACACAAACTGCACAAACCACACCATCAAGAACGGACAATTATGCCTCCCGTTTAACGACCACCCGGATAACCGCCGATCCCCGACACGAAACCCACTAATTGACCACCACCTACTAACGGATGCAACCCTTCACCTAAACCAAACCAAACTTTTTTATTTATGCTCAACAAATAAGATCTAACCTAGGAGAGCACCTTGCGAAAAAAACGTAGGAAATCACTGAGTTTACATTGTTGGATAATAGTTCTTCAATCATTAAGACATTGTAGGATAATAGTTCTTCAATCGCCAATCAGCACCACACCAGCACCGTCGATGACCCACACGCAAACCAATTGAAGGACCACTGATCGATGCCCACGAAGCTATTCAGATCCCCGAACCGCACACCACACAGAAGACCTCGATTGCCCCTTCCTCTCCACTTGACGACTACGCGAGGACCGCTGATGAACGACCACGCGAAACCCACCACCGACTACCACCGATTGACGACCACCGCCTTGTTGGGACGATTATCCGATTACCGCAAGCGTACGGGTCGTCACAAGTAATATAGTGATTTTGAGTATAGAGTATCGTCTCCACAGGAATTGGATTTATTCAATTAATTACCACGAATACTCTTGCTTAGCTTTATTTAGAGAACAAAATCTAATGCCGAAAAAGATAAACTAAAAAGCTAATCTGGAAAGCAAAAGATAAATGGAGACACAATTTGGAGGGATAATTCTAGAGTGGTTGATTCAATCAATTGGACCTTTGATGCTTAATCAATTAACTAATATGGATTAACTAATCATTTGATTCATAAGTCTAGAAGCCTAATGACAAGGACTCTCCTGTCGGTCTCCTCCTATCTCATACCTTTCAATAAAGAATCTCCTTTCGATCTCTTCTTTATTTAATTAGTATGGCATTACGACCCTTCAATACAACCTCTAACGTTATTTATTTTATCCCGTGTCACTCGGGTAAATAAACGTCAGTCATGCATTCAGTTCTAGTCTAAACTTCTCTCCGTCGAGTTTCCACTTAGTAACGATTCATTTAATCAGTGATCAGTTGATTAAAAGCATTACAGATGAAATGCACAAATGAACAATAATGACAATTAAACCAAATAAATTCATTAACCAAGCAAAGGTTCAACATCTAAATCAATCTCATAGAATTCAAGAATTTACTACTCATAATCACTAAAATTCAATAATTCCTAATCACAAAAATTCTAGAAACTAAAACATGAAGGAAAAGGGAAGAGAAATGCTCATAAAAAGTGTCGATCTCCTCGATCCCGCGCCGACCTCCATCGATCCCGAGCTCCAAAGATCTTCAACAAAGCTCCAAAAGTCTCCCAAAAATCCCCAATTTTAGTGTGGATTCTAGAATGGGGTGAAAACCCACAAATTGGCACACCAAACTTGGATGCAAATGGCCCCTTTTATAGGCTCCCAGCAGGTGTAACGTCGAGACGCTACGTCACAGTGTCGCGACGCTACCCCATTTCTGGATCTTTCCGCATAGCTGCCTAGCGTCGAGATGCTTCGGCCTAGCATCGCGACGCTAGACCCTGGATCTTCTATAATGGCCCGATTTTGACTCAATTTTTGGGCCTCCAACTTTCTTTTGGCCCAAATGCTTCATGTAATGGATCTTGGGCTCTTTTCTTGACCCAACTTGATACTTTAAGGCTTGGAATACATGAATTTGGGCTTCTAACTCATTCTTCTTGGGCTTTTCTTGCATGTCATCACGCCTGCACACTCCACTGCAATTGCACCAGCCCCTTAGAAACCAGATGAAAACCGATTGACAAACCCACAAGAAACCATATGAAACCAACCACAAAACCCTAGCCTTCACATAGAAGGACCGCCGACGAACGCCAACACGAAACCCACCACCCACTACCACCGATTGACGTCCACCTCCTGCACACTCCACCGCAACTGCACCAGCCCCTCAGAAACCAGATGAAAACCGATTGACAAACACACTAGAAAACTAGATGAAAACCGATTGTGTAACGTCGGTAATTTTAGGTAAATTTCAAATTTCTTTAATTTGGAGTTAATTTGGTTTAAGTTGTGCAAATTTGGAGTTAAGAGGGTAATTTTCCAAAATTAAAAGGATGAAATTTGGTGAAATTTTAATATTCAAGGCGGGAATGGCGTTTTTGTAATTATAGTGAGTTTGGGGTTAAGCCAAGCCCTCTAAGCCCTAATTCTTTTCTCTTAAATCAGCCGCACGCAGCCTGAGGTTGAAGCCAAGCCATCTCAAGCCTCTCCTCCTTCAACCTCACGATTTTTAGGTTTTTCTTTTCTTCTTCTTGCTTGCGGCGGCAACTCCTTCTTCTTCCTTCCCTTCGCTCATCGCCGACGAGCTTGAGCAGCAACCACCATCAGAGTCGGCCACGGCGTTTCTGGCAACGGCGGTCGTGATCCACGACGGCGTCTTTCTCCGACCATCGTTTTCGGTAGTGCAGTGGCTCGAGCGGCAGTGACAGCGAGCAGATCGGCGACGCGTTTTTTCTCTGCGTGTTCTCCAACGTGCAAACCAGCGGCGGCAAGCACCCATCAGCGACGCAGACGAATTTCGGCGAACCCGAGACCTTCGACGCACGCGGCTACAGCAGGTGGGTTCTCGTTTTTCCGACGGTTCCTCCCGTTTTTCTCTCTCTCCCTCAGCTCTCTCTTTCTCCCGTTTCTACAATCGGCCAGTAGTGCCCTCACTGTGCAGCCCAACGAAGTCGAGCGATCCCGACACCCCAGGTCGTTGTCGCATTCTGCTCAACTCCGTCAGTAGTGCAGGTTCCCACTGCCGGTTAGCATTCCGTGGATTACCTCCATTATTGTGATGGATTCAAGGTAATGATCGGTGGGTTTTCCCTATTCAATTGAGTTTCCAATTTTTTTTCGAATAATAAGATTCACGTAATTTGGCTTTTTAGTGAGTGTTGTCCAGCATAGAGGAAGGTCCAATTTTGGAAAATTTCGAGGTAAGAGTCGTTCTTAGGATAATCAACCACTGCCATGAGTATTTCATTTTAATTCTAAATTTGTTTTAGCATTTTGGTGTAGTTTTGGAGGAATTAAAGGCAACTTCAATTTAAGAAATTTTCGAGCAATTTCTTCGCATTATTAGATTGTGCAAGAGGTCGATTAGAGGAGTTATTGTGTTGTAGCTTTTGGAATTAAAGCCAAGTAAGTGACTTCATTGTTGAACTTTTTATTTGGGAGCGCGTGTTTAATTTTCCAAGTTCATGTGTTTTTATGAGTTGTTTGATTACGAATATGTTTATGTAAAATTGTTAAAGCATGAGATTATTTAAGTATGAAAATTTACTATGAACGATTGCAAATAATGACTTTTGTAATTTACTGAGTTGGTGGCTTCTTGAAAATTTTGAAAGTGTACATGAAATTGATGTACTTAAAAAGATGCCTACACAGGACTTAGGGACATGAAATTGATGTACCTAAGTCGAGGATCATGAAATCGACGACCTCCGTAGGCGACACATGAAATTGATGTGTCTAGGATAGGCATGAAATTGATGTATATTCCATAGTTAATAAGATTAAATTAAAATTTAGAGCCACCAAAATATGTTTGTTGTTGATTTTAGAAACGTGCTTAAGCGTGACCCAACCTCAACAGTAGGGTTACTTACTGAGTATTTTAAATACTCATTCTTTTCTAAAATATTTTCTGTAACGCCCCGCTTTTCGAAATTATGCCATTTTGGATTAATCGGGTTTGAATTCTAATTTGGAAAAAAAATTAGAATTTAATTATAGCCTTCAGTTGATATTTTAAAGTCAATTGAGATTTTTTCCCCTTCTCGTGTGTTAGAGGTTGATTGATTTAGTCGGTTAAGTCTTTGCAGGTTAGTGGGCAGTTTAGTAGCGTCTTTTTCGTTAGTGGGTGGTTTTGGAATCAGTTGTGTTTTTTAAAAAAAAAAAAAGAAAAAGAAGGAATATCTCTCTCTTTCTCTCCCTTCCTCAAGCGCATCAGACCCCCCCCCCCCAAATCTCTTCTCCTGTTTTTTTTCTTCTCCCAGCCGCACCGCCTTCCCCTGTTTTTCCTCCACACCGTCGCCGCCAGCCGCCTCACTCAGCCCCTTTCCCATTTTTCTCCACGCCGCCGCCCTCATCTCGCGCCGCCGTCGCCTGCTCCCTCATCGCCGCTAGCCTCCTCGCGCATCGTCAGTCCCTCCTCGCGACGCCGCCGCCTTCCTCTGTTGTTTTCTCCCTCCGACGAGCAGATCCCAGGCCGCTCAGTCATCGTTTTCTTCTTCGTCGTCAGCCGCTGGTCCGTCCCGTCCCCTCTCGCGATTCAGTCATCGTTTTCTTTCCCTCGCTTTCGTTCTCTGTTGGTTTGAGCAAGGGTAAACCCCTTCCCGTTTCTGTCTAGAATCGTGTGATTAACCACTCAGAATTCTTTTTCTTGCGATTTTACCTTCACCCAGCGTGAAATCAGTGCGGTTTCAGCCCTCCTCGACGCTGTCTCTCCTTTGTTGGCTTCAATCTGCGAATACCAGCGCAATTCCTCTACCTTTCAGCGATTTCGGTAAGATTCGGCACTAACCCATTCCTTATTTGCATTGAATTTAAGTTACCCATGACTCGAGTAGCGTTAATCTGAGTTACCCATGCTTTATTGTGCCTTAAATCGCAGATTTTGGCCTTTTCGAACCTTGTACATCGTAAGCATCTCTGTTTGGTGCTGAACGGTAAGTTCCAGCACCCTTGGGACTTTAGAATTCATCTAAATTAGCTTTAGTATAACCTCTAATCATTGGGCATTCGTTAGTTTCAGTTTTTAACTCATTTCGGGCTCGGGACAACACTTATTCAAGGGATTTCAGTGCTGTTTGGTAATTTCCAGCAAGGTTCCCGTCCCTGTTCGGTAAGTTTTCAGCACCTTAGGTCCCTTTTAATCAATGTTGGGTGTTGGAAAGGTTGTTAGGCTATTTCCCTAACCTTAGAAGGTCTCTTTTGTGCCTGTAGGTCCGTTTAGAGCATATTCTAAAATTTTCCAGCAATCCGTAGTGGTTTAGGAGCGCTTTTTATCTTGTGTAAGTAGTTTCTACCTGAACGAGTCTGATTGTTTGTTGAGCATGTTGCCTGTGTTACTTGTTTTGCCTTATGTGTTGTGTGTGCTATATATATAACTTGAAATGTGATAAGCATGTTGCTTCGTTTATTTCTTAAGCATGAGACATTGTTGGGTGATAACTATGCTGCATAAGAGTCGTGTCTGCATAGTGTATGATCATTGGGGAGAGGCGGAGCATGACGCGTAAATCATGTGCTGGGTGTGTGTGCAGAGCGTGATGCGGAAATCACGTGTGGGTGTGAGTGCGGAGCGTGACGCGGAAATCACGTGTGAGTGGCGCTGCGCATGGCGCGTAATAATACATGTGTTGGGTGGGTTTGCGGAGCGTGACGCGGAAATCACGTGTGGGTTGTGAGTGCGGAGCGTGACGCGGAAATCATGTGTGAGTGTGCGAGCATGGCACGGAAACCATGTGGGGGTGCATAGCATGATGCGTGGATTCATGTTGTCATCCCATTTTGCATAAAGCATGTGTTGGCATTGTTGTTTTCGTGTTTACGAGTTTGTCGGTTTGTTTTTCGCTTTACAAGCATGATGTGTGTGTGGACAGCATGTTGTTGTGGTTGTTTGTTGTATGGTGGCTCACCGGGTGTGAGCTACTTACCAGTATTGTGGTTGTACTGATACCCCTCCCCTTTCTTCCCCCCAACATTTTCAGTTTATGCAGGTGTTGGCGAGTTTTATGTGCCTGGTGATGTTGAGGAGGAGGCTCACGAGGAATGACCCTAGTAGCAGAGTTTGTTTTATTTTCTTGCCTATTGAGATAGGATTTTAGTTGTGGTTCTTAGTCAGTTAGGTGGATTTAGTCTGATGACTCTTTTGTAATATGTTTAAGTTCTAAATTAGTTAATCATCTTCTCGCTTCCAGTTGTGCATAGTTTAATAAAGTTGAGTTGCTCCTAGGAAGTTAAGTGTTTTGCTTTTACTTAAGGAAGTCGTGGTTTGTCATTAGTTGTGAATACGAGACCTGACTCGTATTGTGGTTGTGAAGTTGGTTTCTGATGTACTGAGCAAAAATGGAGTAGAATGGATGGTTATAAAAGTGTGGTTTGGTGTTTAACAGGTGTTAAAAATTTTTGGTTTCATCCTATGTATGTCGTTATGCTGCCGAAATTTTCGAAGCTCTCGGTTAGTTTGAATAGGAGTTTAGTAATGTCACTAGGTTAGTTAATAATAAAACCTGGGGCGTTACATTTTCTTTCAGGTAAAGGCAAGGGCAGGTGCAAGGCGACTGATGAGAATCCATTAGGCAGCCATGAGAGGACTATGAACTTCATATTTTGTTTTCTTCCACTTTAAGAACTTTGTTTTACTTTATTTAAATTTGTAAACTTGTTTGAGAAATTTCTTAGAGGCCTTGTATGTTTATTATTTGGAAATTATTTAAGAATATTTAATACCTTAAAAATCAGGGATCCCGAATAAAAGTCTTGTTTTGAGGTTTTTACTTAAATTAGTGTTTATGTTATAAAACTTTTTTTTATTTAAAAAGGCCTCCAAAGTATGCATGTCGTAACGGTCCCAAAAAGATTCTTGTAAGAAGTCAGGTCGTTACAGATTGACAAACACACAAGAAACCAGATGAAACCAACCACAAAAACCCTAACCTTCACACAGGAGGAAACCTCTCATCTCGAGAGAAAACCCTCAATTAGAGGGATCAAAAAAAATTAATTTCAAAGTTAACGACCAAAAAGCCAACAAGTTGTACAATAAGTTAGAGATACAATCCAACTTTCATACTTATCAAAATGCCCTTCTACACAAATCTCCATATACTACCACCATGTCAAAGCGAGCATAGCTCAGCGGTAATTGACATGTGTCCTCGGCCATGAGGTCAGAGGTTCAAATCCCCCCACCCCTAAATGTTGATGTACTAAAAATATATATTTATATATACTACCACCACAACAGAAATAATAATTGAATTGTTTTTTTTTGTTTTTTTGAAAAGAGACTTCATTAAACTAGATAACCGAAAATACAACTACTCTCCTCAATACGAGAATTGAAAGGGATCATAATTGAATTGTTATTATTATTATATATAAAGAGTTGAATTAAACTTATCTTAAATCTTCACCGTTAAAAATAGTAAATAAAAGATGCAAATGGGAGAATTTTTTTTTGCAAACAAATTTGATTCCGTTAGAGTAGTTTTAATTATTTAAAATCCTGCTTTGCCAAACTCACCTTAATTATAAAAAAATTAGAAAAAAAAATTAAATAGATAATTGAAAATTTCTCATATACCAAATGGATAACATCAAGATCATGGCATTCCCACCTGCATTTATATTTTGTAATATAATGTAAAATGTTTTTTTTTCACATTAATAACTCCAAATTAAAGCCATGTCATTTCCACAATATATTTTATTTTTATAATGTAAAAAGAAGACTTTTTACATCAATAACTTTAAAGTCATGTCCTTGTCAAAATAAATAAAAGCTTCAAAGTCATGTCATTCCCACTTATATTTAATTTTTATAATGTGAAAAATCTTATTTTCAAATCCATAGCTACTTGAAGGATGACCTTATTTCTTTTCACATTATAAGGAAAAAAATACACCTTTATACATTTCAAAAAAAAAAAAAAACACCTTAATATTTTCAACCTTTTAATTTTATTTTTGGTACGTAATGGAAAAAGATGTTTGGTTTTTTTTTTTTCTGATAAAACAATGATGTCATAAATTATTATTTCCTCGCATCCCTCTGAGTTGCTTAATTAGTCCAATTTTTAGTGGACAAAAAAAAATCTTAATAAAAAAATATGTCAAAAATAATTATTCATTTTCCAATATTTCTTCATTTGTAAGATATTTAGTGATGGACACAAAATACTGTGTTAGTTCTATTTCCCTCGAAAAATCAAGAATAATGTTAAAATAATAATGTGTCTGAACATTATCTTTTCTATCTAATAGGTCTCTAAGCTTTCAATTTTTTGTTCGAAAAATTTAAAATTTTGAAAAATTAATTAATCTATTAGATATAAATTTAAATTTTGTCTAATAATTTTTTAAAATTTCAATTTCATATATAATAGATCTATGAACTTTAAAGTTTTTTAAAGCACAAGGGCTAAATGTGTAACTTTGAAAGTTCATGGACTAAATAGATGTAAATGTCAACGTTCAAGGACTAAATTTATAATTTGACTTATTTTTTAAAAGTTCAATTATATATTTTCTACCAATATGTTTTTACATTACGTGGTATTTAGTTCTTTGTGTGTAGAAAGAAAAAATGTCGATTTTTTTCTTATACTTCTTTATATCCTAATATTTAAGAGTAAAATTTTTCAACATGATTACAACTCACCGTTAACAGCGCAAAAAAAAAAAAAAAAAAAAAAAAAAAAAAAAAAAAAAAAAAAAAAAAAAAACTAGTATGTGCCTCTTTCAAGAAAATAAAAAAATAAAAAAAAAACTTAAGTATTCGTGGCAACCTAGTCATCCACATATTCATTTTTTAATATCTTTTCATTTTTTATTATTATTTGTTGAACTTTATAAATAGGTAGAAATTCTCAAGGAAGAAAGGCAACAAAGATTTGCATACGGATCTCCATTGAGGGTAAGATTTAAATACTTTCTTTTTCTTTCATTGAAATAGAGTCCAATTAGAGATTAATATTTCTTTTTCCTATATATTTGATAATGTGTATGTGTCTTGTTCTTTAGCTTTTGTAAACAATCTTCAAATTATAACAATAAAATTGAAAAAATTTCTGTTGTTTGATATACGATTCTAGTTTTCTAATGTGTTAATAACTGTGACGCCCGAGGTTAGGAGGGGTACATGAATGAACCGAGATCACATCCGAATGAGAGGGATCCTGAGGACATGAAAGTATGGTCAAGATAAGCTTAAAAGAATTGATAGATACTACCTATACCAACAAGGTGCACCTTTCTTTTCGGTGGCTCAATTCATAGGAACTCCAAAGTTAAGCGTGCTTGGCTTGGAGAAATTCTATGTTGGGTGATCTCCTGGGAATTTTCCTAGGAAGCATGTGAGTGAGGACAAAGCATGCTAAAAGGACCTCGTGTTGGTTTGTGGGGACAGTCTTCACTCTTAGAAGCGGTTTCAGACAAGTATGGTGACGTCGCTAGGCCGCAGAGGATGTAGGGGAATGCCGGGGCCCTATAAGTTTCTTTGTCTTAGTATCAATTTTCTCTCTTGTTTTCAAAAACCAAGTTCAATTTTGAAAGCAAAAAAAATAAAAATAAATAGTTTTCAAAAACTTGGTTTTGTTTTTAGAATTTGACTAGGAATTCAAATGAATCCTTAACAAGAATGAAAGTCATGGTAGGAAATTTAGAAGAAAACAAGAATATATTTTTCAAAAACTAAAAACAAAAAACCAAATAGTTATCAAATGGTGTCTAAAGTTTCTGCTTTTATTATTTTTTGCTTTAAGAATTTTGAATTTTTTTTTTATATAAATTATTTGAAAATTCCGACCAGACATGAAATAAAAAAAAAAAAGTTACCAAATAGTTATTTATTCTTTAATTTAGTAATAGAAAATACAAAAACAAGAACTTCTTGCAAAATACGTCATTGTTTCTATTTCATTTGAATTTTTTTTTTTTTTGGGTTCCTAAACTTCTAAAATATCTATTTCATGATTAGAAACTAATTTATCAAAAATTCAAGTAATGAGGTAAAATAAAATATTTCAAACAACATACTTACGTACATATATATTCAAAATTTAGGTAATCAGATAAAATAAAATATTTCAAACAAATATATATATATATATATATATATATATATATAATTTCATTGACGATTTTGAATGGAAAAATTTTAATAATTATTACATCATTTTATTTCTCAATTGTTTGTTCTCTAACCTTTTGATTTTGGGAGGATATGACAAAAAATATGAAGTTATCATTTAAATTTGTATTTGTAATGTTATATAATTTAGGTGGATACAATATGAAATGATCTCGAGTGATAAAAACTAGTTTTGCCTAATCCAAATACATTGCAAAATTTTCATATTTCATTTTATTACCTTATTAAAAATATTTAACAAAAACTTTTATAGTATTTGGAATTTTTTTTTAATTGATAATCTCTCTGTTTTTTTTTTTTTTTTTTAGTGTTTGGGAAGAACTTTAATTGATAGCACTACTGCAGATTGCAGAGGTTTAGAAACTCGCTTTTGCCAACAAATAAAATAATGCAATGTAAATTTTTTTAATTTTGATAAAATAAAAGATTATTGTAACTGAATTATTTGTTAAAGTTTAAATTCTTTATTTCATAATAGTATTCTTCCCCATCATGTCTATTCATGTTTTATATTTTGAAATGTTTATATACCACTATAATTATAGCAAAAATTAGAACTAATAATCATTTTCTTTTAAAGAAATTTTAGCTCTATTCATTAAATCCATCCAACTAATGATCCAAATTCTTTGCTCTAATTTTCACCTTAACTAAAATTATCATTTTCTTTGTAATCCTTGTGACTATATCTTCCAAATGTGCAAAATATATATGCCTTCTCATTTAATTTAAACTCCCAAGAATAGAGTGGACAACATTTGATTTAAGGTAAATGTAACTCTACTCTTATTGTTTCAACAATTCTCTTATTATTTGTGTTTTGACAGGCATATACTGAGATTCGTGAGGAAGGATATTATACTAAGAATGATCATTGGGATAACATCTCTAACTTAGTATACAATTCGAATCTCAACCATTCAGACTCCTGGAATGGATGCCAATCAAATGTGATGACAGGAAGTGATACCAGTCCCATATTTGAGGGAATATGTACTCTCATTGGAGCTTGAGTTTCTCTTCATGTGCACTTTTTTAAAGAAATGCTCCAAGCATTATAACTTATGTACTACTAAGTCCAATTACCTCTAAATAATGGCCATTGAAGCCTCTATCCTTAAGATCTTGTGGAGTTAAAACTATGTTCTCTCGCATTTAACTTTGACTTGCATGGAAAAAAATATTTAAATTTAGCTTCGAAATCAAAGAAAAATTTAGCATCTATTTGATTCGTGAGGTGAAAAATAAGGATTTGAAAACAATTAGTTAGATAAAACAAACTTATATTTTATGTTTTCTCTATTTTAGAAGACCTATTTGGTAGTAGATTCAAACCTAGAATGATAATTTTTTTAATTTGGAAATTCCAGTTTGATAATATACTAAGAAATGTTATAAAGATTAAAGATCATACATTTTAAAACAGTTATTCCAATTGTTGTCAACTCCCCGCCTTTGTGTGCTTGAAGTTTTTCCCAAGTCCGATTCCATCTTGGTTTTGGTGTAAAAAGCAAATCAACCCTCTTCTAATGTTTTATTTAGCCATTTAGGGCGTGTTTGGGCCGCCAACTTCCGAAGCCCGTGTTTTTAAAGCAACCGAAGTTGGTGTTTGGGCCGCCAACATGTGAAGCCCGACTTCCTAAACCCTGAGTTCAACAGTTGTGCACTGTTGATGTTGCCTCGTGGCGTTGCACTGTTAACGTTACTCTCTCTCCGTGTTCCCAGATTGGTCCCCTCGTTTCTCGTCTTTTCTTCATTTCTCTCTGACTCCTTGTTTCCCTCAGGATCGTCTTCATCTCTCTGGCTCTTCGTTTCTCTCAGTGGGTTCTCCGTTCCTCTCTGTATTTTCACATCTTCTACTTCCCATCACATGCAGCTTCTTCAATGCCCTCTCGGTATGCTTTTAAATTATTAACAAAATAATGCATAGAAATTTGGATGAGCCAATTTCAAAAATAAAAATAAAAATTATAATAATAATAAAAAACTTATATTAGTATGAATATGATTTTGAAAAATCAAAGTAAGTTTTCTGTTAGGTTTCATTATATTTGATTGCTTTGGTCGGTTTACTCTTAAAATTTTCAAGATTCGTTGCAAATTAATAAAAAT
The DNA here is from genome assembly GCA_017139565.1 of Luffa aegyptiaca. NCBI lineage: Eukaryota > Viridiplantae > Streptophyta > Magnoliopsida > Cucurbitales > Cucurbitaceae > Luffa > Luffa aegyptiaca. The sequence goes on from CM029397.1 coordinate 35,519,347, forward strand.
AATGTTGTTAGTTTAAATTTGTAATAGCGATTCTTAATAATTTGGTCTATTTTTCGAACGTGAGTTAAAATCCTTATTTTATAATTAATGGAAGCAACAATTTGATTTCTTCATTTTAGAAGAATTGTCTAACATTGAGAACAAAAATAAAAAAACTAAATCAGAAACTCAGAATTCAAAATTGTGTTTAGAACAAATATACGAAATGTAACAATTGTGGAAAAAAATAGAAGAAGAGAAAATGATTTTTTTTTCTTTTTTAGAATTTGGATTTATATTCAAAATTGTGAGTTAAAATCACAAATCTACAATTACTGGAAAGAAAATTTTAAACTATTAATTTTAGAACAATTGTAAGAACATTGATAAAATTTTTTTTTAAAAAAATCAGAAACTCAGACTTCAGAACTCAGCACCCCAAACACAGACTTCCTAACACAAACTTCAGAACTCAGCACCCCAAACACAGACTTCCTAACTCAGACTTCAGAACTCAGCACCCCAAACACAGACTTCCTAACTCAGACTTCAGAAATCAGTACTCCAAACACAGACTTCCTAAACACACAGATTTCACAACTCACCCTATTTCACAACTCCCAACTTCCTAAACCCAAACCCTTGCCCCAAACACCCCCTAGGAGACTTATTTTGTTGGATTTTGAAAAAATGAGTGTTGTAATTTATTCTCCCCAGACGAAAAAGCTGACTCTTCAGGTTTTTTTAACGACACGAGTTTATAACATTAGAGATTTAAATGGAGAGATTAGAAAAACTAAGTTCAACAAGATTATGCATGTGTAGAGAGCTTGCCAATTAATTTTTCGTTTTCGACTCCAGTTCGAAAACTCTTACATCTAAACATGTGGATTAGTTTAAGAAGTTAAACTCACGCTTAACTTATCCCACACTTCAAACATCCTTTATATGCTTTTTTTTAGATCTCACTACTTGGAAATTTACTGTATACTACACTATAATATTTTAACTCAAAGATTATCTAGGAATAGGGTTAATTGTTTTTCATTTTGAATCCATGTTCTTAAAGTTCTTAAATGTTGTTAGAATTATTTTTAAAAAATTATGAAAAAATAAAAATAATGAAATACACTTGTTTGAAATCTTTTTGGTGCATGATTATTTTGAAGTTGAGAAATGATCATTAAAATTGGATTATCTATGACTATTGACAATTGATTCTTATTAACCAAAAAACAACGATATTAATAATAATATTTTAGTAATAATTAAATTTCGAGTCCATCTATAGTAACTGAGTTGATAATAGTGATAACTTTTGCAACAAAAAAGTAACACCCCGTTTGATAACCATTTGGTTTTTTATTTTTGGGTTTTCAAAATTATGTTTGTTTTCCCTCAATTTCCTTACCTTGGTTTTCATTTTGGTTAAGAACATAGTTCTTAATCAATTCCAAAAACAAAAATAAGTTTTTGAAAACTACTTTTTTTTTTAAAAAAGAAAAAAAAAATTGACTTGATTTTTAAAAACATATGGAAATGATGTAGGTTCAAACTAAAGAAATGGTTTGGAAGAAGGGTTTATAATTATAAGCTTAATAACTATTACTAATAGTTATTAAGTTTTGGTTTTCTTTCTTTAGTTGAAGTTTATTCAATATAATTTGGCAAAAAAAAAAAAAAAAAAAAAAAAAAAAAAAAAAAAAAAAAAAAAAAAAAACCTCATCTACTTCAAGGGAATAGGACTCACTACCAATTTTGGGAATCTTTATTCCATAAAATGGGTTATATATTCCATTCATATCTTAAACTCTCATTTCTCTAATTCTTATTCCTTATTACAATGTTTTCATTAATTAGTTTACATCATTACCCTTTCTCTCTCATCCATAAATGTGAGACCCACAACTTTATTCTTAATTATTTTATATTTATCCACAGACCTTGTGGTTATCAGTACAAGATTATGCCAGTTGAGCTAAGACATTTATTTTTCTTTTTCTCTTATTTACACTACTAATAATTTTTTAATTAAAAAAAACATATTTATCTATTCTTTTTATTAAACTAATCTTCACATCAAATGAAAATTTCGTATTTAATTTTTTAAATGTTCAATTTTTTTTTTTTTTGGACTACATGTGGAGTGAAGGACTTGAACCACAGACCTCTTGGTCATTAGTACAAGAGTTATGTCAGTTGAGCATTTAGCACAACTCACATTGTTATGAAACTCCCAGGAAATGTATCTAACAACCTTGCTAAAAAACAAGACCTTTAGATCTCAAATCTGAAAACCCCAAAACCGATTTGAAAATCAACCCAAGGAAAGTAAAAACCGGATTACCTTGTCGATCAAATATCTCAAGGCAAGAAAACTTGTTTGAGATTCGAATCACTCCACAAGCATGAATGATCAAGTCAAGCTTGAATGATTCTCAACATGCAACCTAAACTACATAGAATTGCAAAGAAACTTAGCTCTAGGCTAAAGGAAAAGCACGAAGACTTATTGTACTACATTTCCATGTCTTCTTTTTCAAATACAACATACATGGCTTTTTATAGCCTCAAAATTAAACTCTAGAGTAACCTATGGTCATTTGAAGAGTTGTAACTCTCATCCTCATTAATACTATAATGACCACTACCTAAATTGTAACCTAAAACATTGATAACAAAACTTAAAAACTGAAAATTACATAGAAACTCCCTTAAATCCGAGAATTAAAAACTCCATCAACCAACTATGTCTTGTAACATCCCAAAGAATAAATGAAGCTCTACATGATGTATTTTGAAGTAGCTTGAAGTGTGGTTCCATCATCGATGCTTGACTTGCTCTTAATGAACTTGACATGTAGTTGAGTTCATTCGATACAACTTGAGTTCCTTCAATGCTAGTTGACTTCAACTTTATTGACATTTGACTTCATTCAATACAACTTAATTTTGAATCTGTTTTTTAGCATCACACAAGACATCTTGGTTCATAACATCCTCTCCCTCTTCAAGAGGATTCGTCCTCGAATCTTGTTGTGAGACGTTGCTGTAAAAACATGTTAAGAAAAGAAAACACAAAGGACCTCACAGCACTCTTTTATGTGTTCACACTCACGAAAATTTAGGCCACTTGTGTTTGCACACATTTTCACAAATCACTCGGTATGAACTCTCATTCTCATCTCTCAAGATTGGAAGTGGTATAGCCAAGATCATTTGCAATTCTTGTAATTGAAAGCATATATCAAACAAGCTGAACCTCTATGAAGGATTCCAAATTAAAATTATGAAATGAGAGAAATAAATGGACAGAATGTGAGAATATGGAGGATGGAATTCTGTTAATATTGAATACAAGTGTATGGTGCTGAAGGTGATTTATAACACTTTGGAAAGTGGAAGACCGAATTTAAGACCATTGGCTAGACTTTAAACAAAGGAGTTACAATCTGAAACTAATGGCTGTAAAATTCAATGAGCAGAAATGTAACTGTCCATATTTAATGCATAACAGCCAACTCTTGCTTAAATTGAATGTGTAACTGATATAATCAGCAAGTGAAAAGCCATATTAAAACACAATTGATGAATTTATAGCAATGCAATTCGGATCTATAAGGCTTTGGAGGCAAAAATGACAAGAACAAAACAAGAACACACATTCTCGGGTATAGCAGTTTTTCCAGAACAGATTTCAAAACTTCAGACGTTTCACCCTCAAGACATTTGAATTAGAAATCCATGAAGAAGGCAAAGTTGTAGCTTAAACAAAGATCTACAATATCATAGAAGACATTAAGATGAAATACCCTTCGGAAATATGAGTTTTTGGAGCATTTAGGCAGACTACGAAGCTGGACAGATTAAAAAAAATAACTAAAGAAAGAGAAACAAATTCAAGAGAAACGCAAAGGAAACATATATCCGATCTTGAGCCTAAAGCTCTGATACCAAATGTTATGAATCAAAGCAGCTCTGATACCAAATGTTGTGAATCAAAGCAGCTCTGATACCAAATGTTATGAAACTCCCAGGAAATGTATCTAACAACCTTGCTAAAAAACAAGACCTTTAGATCTCAAATCTGAAAACCCCAAAACCGATTTGAAAATCAACCCAAGGAAAGTAAAAACCGGATTACCTTGTCGATCAAATATCTCAAGGCAAGAAAACTTGTTTGAGATTCGAATCACTCCACAAGCATGAATGATCAAGTCAAGCTTGAATGATTCTCAACATGCAACCTAAACTACATAGAATTGCAAAGAAACTTAGCTCTAGGCTAAAGGAAAAGCACGAAGACTTATTGTACTACATTTCCATGTCTTCTTTTTCAAATACAACATACATGGCTTTTTATAGCCTCAAAATTAAACTCTAGAGTAACCTATGGTCATTTGAAGAGTTGTAACTCTCATCCTCATTAATACTATAATGACCACTACCTAAATTGTAACCTAAAACATTGATAACAAAACTTAAAAACTGAAAATTACATAGAAACTCCCTTAAATCCGAGAATTAAAAACCCCATCAACCAACTATGTCTTGTAACATCCCAAAGAATAAATGAAGCTCTACATGATGTATTTTGAAGTAGCTTGAAGTGTGGTTCCATCATCGATGCTTGACTTGCTCTTAATGAACTTGACATGTAGTTGAGTTCATTCGATACAACTTGAGTTCCTTCAATGCTAGTTGACTTCAACTTTATTGACATTTGACTTCATTCAATACAACTTAATTTTGAATCTGTTTTTTAGCATCACACAAGACATCTTGGTTCATAACACACATGTTGTTTGTGTTAATAGCCAAGAGATATGTGATTCAAATCATCCACCCCACATATTGGAAAAAAAATAAAAATTATAGGCAAAAAATCAATTTTGACCCCTAAACTTAGTTGTATCAATTTGAACCCCAATGCAACGTGAATTAAGAAAAAAAAAAAAAAAATTGTAACGCCCGTAATTTGAGAGAAATTTCAAATTTCCCAAGTTGGAGTTAATTTAGAATTTAGAGGAAAATTTTCAAATATTAAAGATTTGAAAATTTGTGGGAAAATAGCATTTATTTTGCTCTTTGTGTTTCCTTAAGGGAAAAGGAACGAAAGATGGTGTTTTTGTAAATATTTTGAAGTATAAGCCAAGCCCAAGCCTTTTAAAAGCCACACACGTAGTCCTAGGTAGCCATCTTCTTTTCCATCCCTCCCTAAAACCCACGACCAGCAGTTTCTTTTTCTCCTCCACCTACCCGACGGCAGTAGCAGCCCGTGTACCCATCTCCGGCCGGTTCGCTCGCTCAAGTTTCCGCAGGTCACCATCTCCGGGGGCGCTCGTCTCTTCCGGCGGTGCAACAACGTGTTTCGTGGTCGGCGCTGCAGGTAGTCCGCGCGGGTGAAGGATCGACCGTGGGTTTCGTCGCGTGGCCTTCTTCTCCTTCAGGCAGGTCGGGCGGCGTACACGAGTTCCAGCTGGTCGCGGCGGCGGATCTCCACAGCTCCGGCGGGCGCGTATCTTCTGGCGATATTCACGGCAGAGAGCAGCAACCTCCAACGTCCGGCTCGTGGGTGAGATTCAGGCAGAGTGGTGAGCAGCAACACTGTGAATCAGTCATCCCCGGCGAGCAAACCCACGGACAGCAGCTCTTCATTGTGTTCCCAACTTTGGGTAAGTGAGATTTAAAGGTGATTTTGGCCAATTTTAAGTTTAAGCAAGGATAATCATTTATGTTAGCTATTGATTTCAAGGTACCCATATCGATTAAGGGTCGGATTAGTGAGTAAGAGTGATTTTTGGAACTCCGTTCAGTAAGCATCGCTCAACTTTGACTTTGTTAAAGGTCTTAGAGCTAAGGAATTTATTTAGATTTTGTGAGATTATTTAACCAAGGTAAGTGAACTTACTATTGAACCTTTTAATTGGGTGCACGTGTTTGATTTTCCGAAATTCTCGTGCTTTTGATTTGTTTGATTATATTTTCGTTTATAAAAATTATTGAAAGCATGAAATTTATTATTATTGCTTTTAATGATGTACCTAAGTCGAGGTTCGTTAAACTAACGACCTCGAGGTTTCGTGAAATTGACGGCCTTCATAGATGATACATATGTGTCTAGGATATGTATGAAATGAATATCCTTAGTAAGTTTAAAAATAAAGTTTAGAGCCACCAAAATTATATTTATTGTTGATTCTTAAAATGTTTTTAAAGCGTGACCCAACCTCAATAGCAAGGTCACTTACTGAGTATTTAAAATATTCATTCTTTTTAAAAATATTTTTTTCAGGTAAAGGTAAGGGCAGATGAAAGGTGATTGATGAGAATTCGATAGACAGCCATGAGAGGACTTGAGTTCATATTTTATTTTCTTCCGCGTTAAGAACACTGTTTTACTTTATTTGAATTGTAAATTTGTTTTAAGAAAATTTCTAGAGGCCTTGTACATTTATGTTTTAGAAATTATTTGAACTTATTTAAAACTTTTAAAATTAGGGATCCCGAATAAAAGTTTTGTTTTATAGTTTTTACTTAAATTAGGTGTTTATGTTTTAAAATATTCTTATTTAAAAAGGCCTCCAAAGCATGCATTGACGTAACGGTTCCTTAAAGGCTTATTAAGAAGTCGGGTCGTTACAGAAATAGTCAATTACGTATGGTGGTTTAAACGCAATTTGATGAAATTGAAAACTCGATTTAAATTCATACAACCTGCAAAGTTTAGGGTTTAAAATGATTTTTTCCTTATATTTTATATCTATACTATATTAAAAAGTGAGGATGTTGGAAAAACATTTTTGGACACTTTTGTCCTTTTTTTGATTTACTAAATTACAAGATATGCCATTAACGATTAATTATAAATAATATATTAATTAATTAATAACTAATTATCAATAATAAATTTATAGAATCTTAAAGGTTAGAATACTAAAGGTTTTTCCTACCACTCAAATAAATAATATATTAATTAATTAATAACTAATTATCAATAATAAATTTATAGAATCTTAAAGGTTGGAATACTAAAGGTTTTTCCTACCACTTAAATGATTTTTTCCTTTAATTTAATTCAAAATGTAAATTTAAAAGTTTTATAACTCTCACATTCTACTACTATAAAAATGGGTTTTCTTTACCATTTTTTCATCACACACCTACAACTTTATTCTTTCTTTATTCTTTATTTTTGTTCTCTCATTGTCTTGCTCCCAAAAGCTCTCCAATCTTCAAAACTTCTTAAGATGATATACCTTTCAAATCCAAGACAGGAGGAAGGACATCCAGAAGCTCTACATATGGTTCTTGAAAGATCAAGAAAATCTCAGTTTAAGATGAACCCCTTAGGTAATAGTATCGTGCGCCTTCGAAGTAACATTAGGGAAATTTCTTGGTTGTTGGTGTTACATTCAAGATGCAAAGGATGCATGTGTTGTTATCTATATCCCAGACCTTAGGAGTTGCGACATTACAACTCAAGTTTGATAAACTTGAATAACAGTGTATCTGTCTATCAATTGTGATCAAGTTAGCAAATGTATTTGAAGAAACGAGTGTATAGCTAATGTCTTTTTTTTTTCTTTTATAATTAGTGTATTTTTTAATTTAAAATGTTTATTGAAAAAATAAGAACTTATTGATCAATTACAAAGTATGCTTCTTTTGTTGAGAAAATAATCATGTGCCTAATGTCACACTGATAGCGAGCATAGCTAGCTATCTTTACTTATTTAATTTAGCTAGTCTTTGATGATTATTGGCCATTTTATTGCACTTTATTGTTTATTTTGTAGGAAATGGTTGATTGGAGCTATAGCGCAATATTGGAGTTAATCGGATGCTCGGGACGTGAAAAGATGCAAAGAAATGAAAAAGAATCAAAGAGAACAAAGTCAACATTCGGTCAACATTTGACCAGCGTCAAGACGCCATCCCTTGAGCGTCTCGACGCTGGCATTCCATATCAGAATAGGCGCAAAAAGGTCACAGCGTCGAGACGCTGCGACCTTAGCGTCTCGACGCTGCGTAATTTCCTTTCCAGAATACGCGTGATTAGAGGCAGCGTCGAGACGCTGTCTTTACAGCGTCTCGACGCTACGACGAAAAATCAGTATTTATAGTTCTTTTCGGCTAGGTTTTGGGGGGATTGAATTTTGGGACCTTTGAGAGCCGTAAAACAGAGGAGAAAACAGAGGATTGAGGCTGGACAAGAGGGAGAAAAGCGGAAATCAACCCATCGTTCGTGGGGATCATGACGGGGACGTTCGGTCTCGGCCTACATTGAGTTTTCTTTTCCCTTTCCTTTTCTCTAGTTAGATTTATGGCTTCATTATGTTTAGTTGAGCTTGTAATTACATTCATGAGTAGCTAAACTTGTAAGCTTAGGGATTGATGTAGTTGATTGTGTTTATGGATTGATTTATGGTTTAAGTTGTGCAATGTTATTATGTTTGTAATCTTGATTTAATGCTTTCAATTAATTGGCCATTAGTTGGATGATTTAAGTTTCGAATCTAGCTCGGGAGAGGGGATTTGATTTAGACTTACTCAAGATTGCATGACTAAAGTTTAGTTTCTAATTCGTGACGGTTTTAGATTAACTTTAGAATTGGTTAAAAGATCTAATTGCCTTGCATGATTAATAAACTTAGATAGGGATATCAAGTTGGTTAATTTGCATGAGAATCAATTATACTCGGGAGAGGTAGTTGTGATTAAAGGGTCTTTGGCTCATAATTTCATTGTGCATAATAACTTACTCCTTAAAATCAATCCTAAACTAAATCGGCGAAATCAATTCCCTAAGTAGTTTTCCCAATTGAAATTCCACACATTTTACTTGCTTTGAATTAAGTTTCCTACCATTCATTCACTACCTTTTTGATCCCTAAATAAAATTGAGCAAGATAATTCACAATACTTGATTTGCTTAAAAATCCAATCCAGAGGACGACACTCGTTTATACGAACACTTTATTATTACTTGACCCGTGCGCTTGCAGTAGGAAAATTCCACATCACACACAAATTTTTAAATTAATTATAAACAATACATTAATTAATTATCAATAATAAATTAAGAATTATTTATCCACCATAATTTATATGGAATATGAACGATTGGGATACAAAAAGTTTTCTCATTCCACATTCTCCAAGAAATTAAATAATTTTGCTTTGATTATAATTATAATATGAAATCAAATTAGTAAATTAATTTTATCTTTATTAAGGTTGAAAAAATTTGTCAAAAAAAAAAGTTGAAAAAACAATACATAACAAAAAGTTAGCATTGAAAGATTTAGAATTTTTAATTAAAAAAAGGTAATTAAAACAAATAATTAGTCCAAATTAGGGAAAATAACTTTTTCAAAATAAAAAAAATGAAAATAACTATATATTTTTAAATTGATTTATTAAAAACAATAAAATGTAACATAAAGTTTACTTAGATTTTGGTGTATTAGATAATGCAATTTAAATGCACTCATAGAAATTAAATGCATATATGGAATGTGAAAAGGTAGAATGTAAAAAGTTTCCTCCATGTAGATAAAATTAAATTCTAAAATTAACATTTTTAATTATAGAATATAAAATTTTTGGAAGGTCAAAAGTTTTATAATCATTTCATTTCCTTCAACCCTAAATTTTTCTCTTCTTCTTATTTTTCACAACAATTTGAAAGTTCAAATTTAAGAAAATTAAATTTTTTTTTTGAGAAAAAATTAAGAATACAAGTAAGAACATTAAAAAAATATGTATTGATAATAATTAAGAATAATTGTAAAAAATAGTTAAAAAAATTGTAAGAAAAAAATATTGACGAATAAGAAATGCATAAGTTAATTTTGATATCATTTTATAATTGTAAAAAAACAATAATAACTATTTATATAAAAACCACAATTAACTTAATTTTTTATTATTAATAACAATTTCTTTTAATTTTTTCATTTTTACAATTACACTAACATGCAATAATGAAATAAATTTATCTATTTATAATATAGAAAGAACTTATGAATTTTTTTAAAAAAATTTAAAATTAAAACACATGTTAATTTTGTTAGATAATTTTTTTAGTTCATATAATTGATTTATATATATATATAATGAAGTGTGTTAAAAAGTCATTTTTGGATTTCTCCGTTCCTACCTTTATTTCTAAATTTACAATCATGTCATCGACATTAATTACTAATAATAAATTGATTTTTATGTTTGCAATTTTTCTTTAACAATTGAATTTAGTACAAATAATTTTTTTTTTTTACAATATTATCTTTGCCCTTTTATGCAATACTTAAACTATAAACTATCCTTAAAGTACAAATCTAAAATTAAAAAAAAATTGACTCCCTTAAGTTGGGGGAGTACTAGAGTTCACAAATTTGTGGATTGAAATATTATTATCTAACTTTAATTTTCTTCTACTATCTTCGCTAAAAAATGACTTCCACAATTTGTTTTTCCTTGGAAAAAATAGAAAATAAAGAAAATAAAGAGCGGTAACCACAAAAACATTAAAATCATTCTAATAAATTTTCAACTCTCATCCTCACCACCTCCCTAAAATCTCTCCCCCTTTGATTATTTTGTTTTATTTTTTGACAATATCTCTCCCCCCTTATTATTTTATTTTATTTTTTTGACAATATCTCTCCCCCTTGATTAAATATAAATATTTAATTTTTTAAAAATAATTATCAATAATAAGTAAATCATTATCAACCATAATAAATACATAAGGCTAAAAAACCCATAATCAATAAAGGAATCTAAAAAGTTAGAATATGAAAAGGTAGTATTATTTATTTCTCAAAAATTAATTGTTTTTCACTAGAAATAATGAGTAATAGAATTTCAAAAGTTTACAATTCCAAACAAAATTGTAACATTTTCAAAAAAAAAAAAAAAACCACAATTTTTTCTCTTTATTTTTAGTTATTTCTAATTTCGTTACTCTCAAAGCTTGAAAGCAATTCTAGACATACCTTGTACATTTTTTTTACGATGACATACCTTATGCATTCAAGTCTATAGGATGCATATATCAAATCAACATCGGGATTTGTAAGTTTGGAAGATTATAATTTTAATTTGATGAAATTGAATAATCGGTTTTTTTAGTAGAAACTAACATGCAATTTTAAGGATGTGTATAGAGAGCTTTGATTTTTCTTAACTATTGTTTTTTAATGTTATTTTATGCATACTACATGCTTTTTTTTTAAATTATTTATATATATTTTTTATTATTGTATTTGTTATTTAAAATGTTTGAACATGCTTTATTATTATTATTTTTTTAATGCAAAGGTAGGAGTTCGAACCTCACCTTTTATCCAACCATATATACCTTACAAAATGACTTAACACATTTTGTTTTAATGAAATTTAAAAACAGATTGTTTTTAATTCTAAATATAACTTATTATAAAAATAATCTATCATTTGTATTTTCCATAAAATTATTTGATTGTTATAAGAAAAAATATGAATAATTTGATAGACACGTGCACGTCTGTCAGGGATTTAGCATGCTGCTACCGCATCTGGCTGGCCAAGCGGGAGTTAGTAATGAAAATAGTATCGCAACTAAATAGAAAGCAATTAATGTTTCATTTAACTCAAAATATGAGCTTACAAAATATACTTATCACCGCATGAGGTGCTTGCGCTAAGCTTTGAAGAAGAATTTAGCTCATGTGAGCAAAACAATACATTCTAGAAGAAAACATTACAAGCATAAGTTTGCTCCTAATCACAGCTCTCTCTATGATTCCTCTGCTAATCTTCCTTCTTCTCCCTCTTGAGCAGAAAAATGAATCAAGAATGATTATGATATTTGATTTTTGGCTTCTATTTATAGATGAGGGAAGATGACTTCTCCAAGTAATTAGCAACTTGCGTTAATCATCATTAGGCAACTTGCTTTAGCTTTTTCTCCCCTTTTTCCACCCACTTGCGTTGGTTGTGTCAGCGCTTGTCCTTTCATTATCTTATCTGTTCTTGATCAGCTTGAGATGTGTGCCTGAGCTAAGAAGACACTTGAAAACAACCGAATTAGTTGCGTTAGCGCCCTATATTTTATAATTTCACACCGCATACATGAATACATCTCGCCACATAAAATTATCACATTTTTCCCTCTTTATGCGCTGAAGCAACGCATCTTTGCTTCTTTTGGCCTTGTTTTAGTCTAAGTTTAGAGGACAAATAACTTGCTTTTTCTAAAAATTTCATAAGTTCAGTAAAAGGATAGCAACAGGTTTTTTCAGAAAACTAAAAAAAAAAAAACAAAACCGAAGTTATTATTCTAATCCTATCTAACAGCAAGGAAATAGAAATAAAGAAAAACCCCAAAAGCCCTAAACTCTCATCTGTTTCCCTCTCTTTTTTGTGTGAAGCCACCAGCCCCCCCTAATTTTTCAGTTTTCAGCCGTCGCGATTTTCCCCATCCAGTCGTCGTCGGAGTCGCGCTGTGTCGCTCAGGCGTCACGTCACCTCTCTTCGTCTCCATGAGTTTCTCTCTCTCTCGCTCGACATTTGAGTGGTGATTGTCAAGCCGTCGCCCTTCTCTACGCTATCGCTGTGGAACCCGAGCTGCTGTCGTCGTGTGTGCCGTCGTCGGTCTCTCCCTCGTGTGATCCCTCTTCCTCCGCGGTGTAGAGCTAGTTGGAGCGAAGCTCACACACACCGGCTGATGGACTTCCTGACCCAGAAGAAACTCACGCCAAAACGGGGACGATGGCAAGCAAGACAAACTTGCCAAGTTTGATTGATATGGTGCGTCAGTCTGCCTCTTTGACGGACCAACCTGGGCGAGTCTCAATTCAAGATCGAGAGAGATCTCCTCTTTAGATTCTTAGGAATGTACTGGCCGATGGTTCTCTACGTGGCATTCTCTAAGGGGTTTGGGCCTGAGTTGAGGCTATTGGATCTCCCGGCCCAACCTGTGGGTCCGCTAACGTAAAGCGAGGAGTTGAGCCTGAACTGGCGAACCGAAGTCACTTTCGAAACCATACTTCCTACAGCTAACACGTGACCAGCGGGAACGCGCAAAGCAGCTCGACCGATAGGGAGAGGGGAAGGAGCATGTGGTTTAATTCGAAGCAAAGCGAAGAACCTTACCAGGGCTTGACATGCCGCGAATCCTCTTGAAAGAGAGGGGTGCCTTCGGGAACGTGGACACAGGTGGCGCATGTCGAAAGGCTAGCAGCTGAGTCGTGAACAATTGCCTATTCTCTAGCAGCAGCCGGGAAAACTCCTATTCTATTTGCCGTGAAGAAAGTACCAAATGCGAAAGGACGGTTTCAATATTTCCCATACGTAGTCCTTTGTATAGACGTTGGGGTGGACCGTTTTTAACTTCCTATCAAAAGTACTCAAAAGTTGTTTTCAGCCTTAATCTTGTGGGTAAGCCTTTTCCTTCCCATTCCTTGTGGTTTAAGGCCCGGTATAAGGGTCTCTTGGTTCGGTTTGTTAGATCTCGCGTGCCAGCAGCTTGGATCCTTTCTTCCGCGTGATTTTGCCTCTGTCCAGTGGGGTTTTGACTCTGTTTTGGATCGTTACGGCATTGCTTAGTGATTCCAGTGAGTTTAAGCACTTACCCATTCTTGGTTAGTGCTAGAATTAGAATACTCATGTTGTTTATGTGCTGGAAATTTAGTTTAGTGATGAAATTTCTATTCTGCAGCGCCGTCTAAGTGATCGATTGAGTTCGAATCACTGTAAACTTGAATACCCATTGCCCGTAGTGTCTTAGACATGGTTGCCCATGGTCTAAAGGTTTTGGGTTTTTATTTTGGGAATTTTGAGTGGCTGTCTAGCAAGGAAATAGACTTTCCTTAGTTGATTTAGGCCTTTCTAGCATGTTTAAAGTATCAGTAGGTTGGTTCTAATTTAGTTGAGGTTGTCCTTGTTATTTAGGAGCTTTCTTGGACTACCTTGGATTGTTGAAGTTGCTTTAGGAGCACTTTTTGTAAGTAGTTTCTATCTGATGAAGTCTGTTTGATTGCATGATGCACACTTTTTGCTTACTCGTTTTATATATGTTTTATACTTGGTCTATTGCTTATATATTATCTCCATGTAAAGTGCTTCTTGCTTCTATTTTATGTATATATAAGATCTTCGAATAGCATGAACTGTTGTTGTGTGATGTTTGATTGTTAAGCATGCTAGTTTTGTTGTGAGTTTATGACTTGTGCATGAAGTGAGTTGAAGAGTAAAAAATTGCCAAAACCGTAATATATCCATTTCAGCACGCGTGCAAATTGATTTTCAAAATGCTACGCACCATGATCAAATTAAAGCAAATTAGGTGCCCAAACTTGCTCTGATACCAATTGCAAGTGTTAATATCTAAAATACAAAAGCAATTTTGGATCTTAGGCACACGAGAAGCTGAAATTGATCAAACATTGCATGCTGTTCATATGGAGAAAAACAGAGACAGTTTACCAACCTTATTTCAATGGAGAAATTGGTTGGATTTCCTTCTTGTTTTTCTTCACCAACGAGTCACGAACCACCACTGCATCTTCCTTGCTATCCTCAAGCCTTTGGAACGGATTGTGGGATCCTCAAGTGATGGAATTGAAGAGAAAAAGCTTGAAGAACAAGCTTATTCCCTTTTATGGTGAGCTTCAATTTTGGCAGCAATTCAGTAGGATTCAACATGATTTCTTTCAGCAGTCTTCTTCCCTTTTATAGAGGGATTAATGAAGAAGAAAAGCCCCACAGATTGACACTCAATCAGCCTAGAAGAAGTGGGAATTTGGGTGGCTTTCATGAGGGGAGTGCATGGGTTTAGTCACCATGCACTCCACCTCCAAGAATTCAATAATTTTGAATTTAATTTAATTCCATAATTATCTTTAATAATTAGATAATTATCTAATTTTAATTAATCTGAAAAATCAAAATTGATTTTTCAATTTTTCAAATTTAAATTAATTCACAATTAATTCAAAATAATTAATAATTAAATAAATAATTATTAATTTAATATATAATATTAAATTAATATTTTGCCACTATTCCCGAACATTTCTGAAATGTTATTTTCCTATCATGAATCCTTATTCATGCTCTTGATATTTAAATCATATTTAAATATTACATTTCACACATACTCGGTTTTCACAAAACCCGACGTACCGACAACGCCTATCACCTCTATTCATTTCTCTTAACATGAACTTAAAATAATTCATATCTTATCCATCAAATTGTTCCAAAGGCTAGTCTCGAGCTAGCAAGGGGACCTAATGGACCTACAGATCATGGGCTCCAACGATACGAGGTTAAACTGGCTAAACCCTTTTAACCTAGCTAACCAACATCTATTAACTACCGGGACACTCCACTATAGCCTAGTAGTTGAACTCCCCTCACTGTAGATATATATACGTCCACTCGATATAACCATGATTAGTAAGTCAATCCTTCATAGGTCGTTCGTTACTATAGACAGGTCAAATGTCCGTTTTACCCCTATAGTACATCTTAGTTCCTTAAGTCCACTGGTCTTCTAATGAACAATTTGTTTATGGTCCAATCCATTAAACAAGATCCCTCTCAAGCCAATGAGAGGGTGGGGCCCCTTGTTCAAGCCTTGGATTCAACACTTAAGGGAACAACCTCTCTAATATTCCTGAATCGGGTAGGAGTGAATTCCGTCTTGCTTTACTATGTCCCTAGCCATCCATCTAGTGTTATCCCCAAAATGGTAGGATTATTGAATGGTACTTTTAAACCACTCTCACCCATGCAGATCAAAGGACAACCCTGAACAAACAGGAGTTCATAGTAAGCTCAAGTTAAGATCGAGTTACCTAAGTCATCGTACGAAAAAATCAGTCTTCACAGTAAACGACGTTATAAAGTAAGAATGACTTATTTCTTGGTCTTGTCTTGTGTAAACATCTTTTACATAGGATGCCCCTACTTGCATGTCTCCACATGGACGATCCAGGATCACGTCGTTTGCCTCATTCGCAAAGTAGGCCGCATCCATAGTGTTACCAGAACAAGGTACCCAACCTTATTAATTTACTATCGAAAATTTTAGGTTATATACTTGAACTTGATCCTTGTCTATATCCAAGATATAGTTCAAGTATCTGATATTATAACCATGGATGTTTCTATTGGATTTTAAGATACGAAATAAACAATTTCACTGAATAACATCTTTATTTATATAAAGGATAACAAAACTTGAGTTCTAGGACATAAACCCCAACAAACTCCCACTTGGACTATAACTCAAGTGAGATTACAATATTGTTAGGTGACTCAACAATATATCATATGCTAAAAACTCGTAGTCCTAAACTCTGGAGATGTCCCTCAAACACTTTAGCCGATAGGGGTTTTGTAAATGGATTAGCCATGTTCTACTTTGAGGCTATCTGGGTGACGATCACGTCTCCTCTCTGTACTATCTCCCGGATGAGATGGTATTTGCGTTCAACATGCTTTTCTCGTTTATGGCTTCGAGGTTCCTTCAAATTTGCAACTGCTTCACTATTGTCACAATAGAGAGTGACAAGCAAGTGCATGTTAGGAACAACTTCTAACTCATTTAGAAATTTTCTAAGCCACACTACTTCTTTTATTGCTTCACAGGCTGCAACATATTCAGCTTCCATTGTAGAGTCGACAATACATCCTTGTCTAATACTTCTCCACACTACTGCTCCTTCATTGCGAGTGAACACAGATCCCGACGTAGATCTCCTAGAGTCTATGTCGACTTGAAAATCTGAGTCAGTGTATCCAGTAAGGATCAAATCCTTAGATCCATACATGATAAGACTTAAGATGTCCTATTTTATTGCCTCTAATCTAAACTTGTTAGAATGGTTTTACGCTTTATTTGTCTTATTTACAGAATAATTGAATATAGGCAATGTCGGGAGCCGATTACATTAAAATTTACGCCAATTACGGAGTTTTGGAGCCATCTCGATGTCTTGGACGACAAGGACGTGAAAAGACCCAATTGTGCTGAAGAGGGCCTGTATTGTGACACCAAGAACCAAAGAATTAAGCCCCGAACCGAGATGAACGGAGTTAAAACCGAGAAGGAAGGCAAAATGTTGCATCCAAGGACGGCGTCGAGACGCTGCTCTTGGCGTCTCAACGTTAGCATGAAAATATCCAGAGTGTGTTATCCGTAGCGTCGAGACACTGTCCCATTGGCGTCTCGACGCCGACGTGTTTTGTATATATATGTAGTCTCGGTTTAGTCCACCGTTAGGTTATAATTTTGGTCCCCTTTACGATTTCTTTGCCTCTTTTACTTTTCAGCACTCTTGTAGGCCATTGTTGGCCATATTCTACAGATTCTTTTATGTTATTCGTTGTTTTTACTTCATCTATGCATAGCTAAACTCGTTTAGAACGTTGGATTGGATTTATGTCTTAATTCTAAATAATATTGATCCCGTCTAATTTCTTCTTTGCATGTTTAGTTTTGTGCCATTTAAAATTCAACATTCAGTTATTTTGTTTTATTTTATTTTTCTTGCTTGTTTGCATCATCAAAAATCCCCTCTGTTTGCATAAGCACGAAATTCTATAACATCTAGATCCCACTTTCCTGTGTTCAACCCCGGCCGTTATTGCTGCAAAAATTAGTAGTAGTGCTGTGGATTATAAATTTTATTTCACGACTTCAGGAGAAATCGACACCCTCCGTGGCGGTCACGTCAATACACCAACGAATAGTCTCTTGTTCTCCTCAAGTATTTGAGGATATTCTTAACGGCAGTCCAATGTGCCTGACAAGGATTGGACTGATATCTGCTAACAACATCTATGGCATAACATATGTCTGGACATGTGCATAGCATTGTTGTAAACCCGAGACTTCCCTAGGATCATTTTCTCTTGTCATCTATTGTGGTTTCATGGTTGAATTTAAGTTGTTGGGATTTACTAAGTTAAAAGAAGAAAGAAAAGAAAAGGAAAAGGAAAAGGAAAAGGAAAATGGAAAAAAAAAAAAAAAAGAAACAAATCACAAAGGGAAATGAAAAGCAAAAAAAAAAAAAAAAAAAAAAAAAAAAAAAAAAAAAAAAAAAAAAAAAAAGAGAAAATGGGAATGGACAGTACAAACCCACCACCGCCTAAGCCAACTCCTAACCATTTTCAGCCCACTTCCAGCCACATTCCTCATCATTTTCCTTCCAAATTTTCAGAGCACTTGAGGGAGAGAGTGAAGGAAGAAGAAGAAGAAGAATTTCGTGGTTTTGAGGTTGAAGAAGATAGGAAAAGCTCATGCAAAGCCAGCCATAGCAGAATCTGAGTTCAACCTGTCAACCTCTGGTTTTTTATTCCGTTTGGCTACACAGAAGGAACTAAGAGGTGAAGTTTGATTTTCATGAAATTTAGTTCATTTTCTAACAAATTTCATGAAGGAATCTTGAGCTAAATTGTATGAGAAGTTAATGGTTTTTGGAATGGAAAATAGAGCACAGAATTTTCGAGCAAAGCAGGAGGATCTCTGGTGTTCTCTGGTGTTTTGAGCATTCTGGGGTGTACAAGTTGAACCAGAAGCTCTATTTGGTATGGTTGGAAAGCTTATTCAATTTCCTACAACTTTTATGAAGCATTCGTGAGCCCAAAATGACTTGAAGTAGGTTTAATTTCAGGAGGACGATAAAGGGTAGCAGAAAACCTCGAATCTGTCTTGTCTGTGTTCGGGGCGTGTCTGGGCCAATTGGTTGAGAAGCTCGTTTTCATTTCTTCAGGTAAGTTGTAGAGTGTTCAAAAATGAAGAGTTTGATGTATAGTACATTACTTTTGGTTAAGTATTGAGGAAGGTATGGGTGTTGGAAGGTGTGGTATTGAATCTGGAAAATCTGGAAAGTAGAATGTGGAGTGAGATTTCTTATTCAAGTGTTTAGAATTCATGAGCATGGAAAGACAAAGCTAATTATGGTTCTAATGCTCGGTTTTGGTTGTTTGACAGGCCAAGAGGAAATAGGTCGGGTCTACAAACCAGGGAACTAGCTAAGACTGTGAGTGACAAAATGAATTTCGAAAATTGTTTCCAACGGTTGTTCATGTTTAGATGTTTTATATGCTTTTCTATGAATGATACATTGTTTTTATGAATGGTTTCAAGCTTAAGTTATGAGCTTAGATTTTTTTAATGAGGTTTATAAATGAGCATGTGATTATTGAGTTTTTGAAAAATAGTTGAAACGACATCCTTTTAAGCCAAGCATGTATTAGCAAGAATTATTTAAAGATTTTCGGTTTTTGCACGAGCAAGCTGAGTAAGCTTGAGTTTTACGAAAGATAACGATAAGCAGACATGTTTAAACGTTTTCATGTGATTTTTCTAAGATTTCTATTGACTACATGACTGAGATATTGAGCCTGAGGCTATATGGTACCGTGTGTACACAGGTTATATTCCGTTGTTGACGTTGAGTGTAATCCGTGACAACGATGCTGTCGTGAGTGCTGGGCGGGCCCCACTACATCGTAGGACTAGTAAATGTTGGTTGTACTGGGCGTGCCCTACACAACGTCGATCGGTCATGTTAGTTAAAACGTTTGATGTACTTGATATGCCTTGCTAGATTTTTAATGACGAACCTGCGATGTTTTAAGAAAGCTTTTATCGTTGCACGTTTATGTTTAACGCTTTGGTTGAGCAGCTTTATACGTTTAAAGTTTTATCACGTGTTTTGATTTCCGAATCTACAGTTTTAAATTTAGTCACTCACTGGGCTTTGTAGCTCATTCTTTCAAAATGTTTTCCCACGTTTTAGGTAGAGATCGAGCTCCCGGTGCCTGATACACTGCCAACGTCTGCTGAAAGTTCCAGATCAAGCTCCAGTACGTGGGTGGAGTTGTATATCGAGTCCGTCTATATTGTAAATTTTTGTAAGGATTAGACAATTTAGTCCTAGAGGTCGTGGTTGTATAAACCTCATTTGTATATGTTTTTGGGTTGTTGTTGCAATTCTGAAGTGGTTAAAAATATGAGATAAATTAACTCCAGAATACTGTGCAAGTATACACAATCTAGCAGCAAGTGATAAGTATTTATCGTATCCACAGGGTCTTGAAATGCCTACCTCTATTGATTTAATTTGCCTTTTTAGTGATTTCAAAAGGTTGGTTAAATTGATTGGGTTTTTAAAATGCTGAAACAAAAGATATGCGAAAGCAGTAAATGATTACGATAGAGAAAACAGAATGGAAACAGACACAGGTTAAGACTTCTATAATTGTTTATAAAGATGCTCCAGCAATTCTTTTGATCCGTCAATCTCATGCAGTATTATCAGCGGGATCCTCCCTGAACTCCGGATTTTTTGGAATATGTTTCAAAACCAATGAAGCTCTACCGATTAAGTACTAGGCAACTGGCTATCCCTAACTCAGTCACTGGCGTTCACCAATACACAATGATCTAGCGTGAATTATTGCCACACAACTCCTAAATCATCCCTGAAACTAGGAGAAGCTATACATACCGGCTAGCTAGGCGGGCACATAATGAAATTAAAGATCAACAATAATTCAAGATGATCATGAACAAATAGAATTTCCAGATTTATAAATATAACAATCACATAATTCTTAACCTATGCCTACAAAGCAATTAGTTCATGATTGAAAACATAAAATACGTTACAATCTTGATAAGCACATCCATAATGCAAAATACACAAGAAATACTAATCCTTTTAGCAATTGGGGAGATGAAACGGCTGCTCCAAACCACCAAGAACATATAAGAACTTTGTCTCCTTGAGAGGAATTGCACTTGGTCTTCTAGATCTCAATTCTGCCGTCAATTCAGCCTCCGGCCGATTGATTCGGTCTCCAAGTCGTGAATGTCTTTATCTTTGACGGCTCCTCCTTTTATAAGATGAGAATTAGGTTAAATTGGACACATGGCAGGCTCTCCTCGCTCCTTTATCCCGAAAATAACTCAAAAGAAGTCGGTTTGTCAACTTGGCTAACGAGCTGTGACGTGGCAGTTTTTCTCCCAGTTTTGCTGCAGCACAGATTTTTTCTCCCTCACGTCGCTCAGCAGTATTTTCTGCACAAAATAACTTTAAAAGCCTCCATTCTTCCAAATGGGTTAAAACATATAATATTCATCTAAAAGCAACCCTATTAAGCACAAAAGACACACAAATCCCTATAGAATTAAGGCCTAAATAACTAGCTTTCGGACAGTTATCAGTTGTGATATCTATATCAGGTTATTTTCCAAATCGAGTTATGTTAGGGCTGCACCTCGCGTATGTTAAAAGGTTTCCAGGGATTCCGCTGTGTTGTGTTTCATGTAGAATATTTTATATCTATGATTAGTATGTTTATCAGGTTCAGCGTTTCAGGAGGGTCAACGGGTATCGTTAGAGGAGGACGATGTTCGTTGGCTTCACGCCATCTTTTGGGCTAAGCTAGCAGGTGGTCCGGGAGGGGGTGTGACAACTTGGTATCAGAGCAGTTAGCTCTATGGGAAATGAGACATGGTAGTTAGTGCTAAGAAAAATCCAGGAAGTAAATAGTTAGACGTTGGGTCAGTTCAGATAGAACTAGCAGAGTATGGTCCAAGTATTGTTGAGAGTGAGTCCAGTCAAGACTAGGATGTGGGTATAAGTTAAGTATCATGCATCTGAGTTAAGTATCTATAGCATGTCTGATGTGTTGATATGTTATAGGCGTCATGCCACCACGTACCAGCAGACGACGCAGGCAGAATCAGGACGGGACGCAGGATCCTACCCAGAGTCAATCTGAAAGGGGATCCAGTACCCCGAGAGGTCAGAATGAGGCAAGGAGTGAACAGTTTGCTAGGTCTGCACAGGAGGTCGGTAGGCCCGAGAGAGCAGGTCCTAGTGATCTAGAAAAGATGTATGGGATTGAACGGTTGAAGAAATTAGGAGCCATGGTGTTTGAGGGTTCCACAGATCCAGCTGACGCCGAGGTCTGATTAAATATGCTGGAGAAATGCTTCGACGTGATGAGTTGTCCTGAGGAGCGGAAAGTCAGATTAGCTACATTCCTTTTGCAGAAGGAGGCGGAGGGATGGTGGAAGTCCATTATAGCTAGGCGCAGTGATGCACGTACGTTTGACTAGCAAACATTCAGAGGCATATTCGAGGAAAAGTACTATCCCACCACATATTGTGAGGCAAAGAGAGATGAGTTTCTCGAGCTGAAACAAGGGTCACTTTCAGTGGCCGAGTACGAGAGAAAGTATACCGAGCTTTCACGGTATGCCGATGTGATCGTGGCATCTGAGAGTGACAGGTGTCGCAGGTTTGAGAGAGGGCTGCGTTTTGAGATAGTACCCCAGTTACCGCTATTGCCAAGTGGACAGATTTTTCCCAGCTAGTAGAGACTGCTTTACGTGTGGAGCAGTGTATAATAGAGGAAAAGTCGGTAGTGGAGCCTAGTTATGGAGCTCCAATAGCTAGTGGTTTCCGAGGTCGTGAGCAACGGAGGTTCACACCTGGAGTGAATGTTTCAGGTCGTCAAGACTTCAAGCGTCGATCTGGTGGCCAATCATCGAGGCAGATGAGTTCGGGTAGTGCCTATCAGAGGCAAAGTCAAAGAGCCCCCAGTCAGTCTGCGAGTTCAGTAGCAAGACCGCGAATGGATCAGGAGTCCGTTGTTAGTGAATCCAGGAGAACCCCATGTGTAAGTTGTGGCAAGAATCATCGGGGTCAGTGTCTTGTTGGCGCCGGTGTGTGTTACCAATGTGGACAACCAGGGCATTTCAAGAAGGATTGTCCACAGCTGAGGGTAGCGGTTCAGAAGGACCAAGGAGTTGAGTCCCACACAGTTGAGCAGCAGAGAGTCTTAGCAGGCGCAGGAGAAGGCACCAGTGGTGCAAGGCAAAAGGGAGTTGTGGGGAGACCTAGGCAGCAGGGAAAAGTCTACGCCATGACTCAACAGGAAGCAGAGGATGCACCAGACGTGATTACTGGTACGATTTTGATTTGTAATGTACCTGCACATGTTTTATTAGATCCAGGCGCTACGCATTCCTATGGTTCTAGTATGTTTCTAACTAAGCTGAATAGGATGCTAGAGCCTTTATCTGAGGAGTTAGTCATATACACTCCAGTTGGCGACGTTTTACTAGTCGATGAGGTGTTGCGTGATTGTGAGGTTGTAGTAGAAGGTCTCTGTATGTTAGTGGATCTTCTTCCCCTAGAGTTGCAGGCGTTGGATGTAATTTTGGGAATGGATTTCTTATTCACTCACTATGCTTCTATGGATTGCCATAGGAAGGAAGTGACTTTTAGGAAACCAGGTTTGACTGAAGTTGTTTTTAGGGGTGAGAGGAAGATTATTCCTACGAGTTTGATTTCAGTTCTGAAAGCTGAGAAGTTGTTGAGGAAGGATTGCACAACGTTTCTTGGACACGTAGTAGAGGTGCAAGAAGAAAAGCTGAAACCAGAAGATGTTCTTGTAGTGAACGAATTTCTTGATGTTTTTCCAACTGATCTATCGGGTTTGCCACCTGATAGAGAGGTGGAGTTCATTGTTGAATTGTTACCAGGAACAACACCTATTTCACAAGCACCATACAGAATGGCTCCGAGCGAGCTTAAGGAGCTGAAGGTGCAGTTGCAAGAACTAGTTGACAAGGGGTACATCAGGCCTAGTGTATCACCTTGGGGAGCTTCAGTGTTATTCGTGAAGAATAAAGATGGTACCCTGAGATTATGCATTGATTACAGGCAGTTAAACAAGGTCACGATATGTAACAAGTATCCTCTACCACACATCGATGACTTGTTTGACCAGTTAAGGGGAGCAACAGTGTTCTCTAAGATTGATCTGAGGTCAGGATACCACCAGTTGAAGGTTAGGGAATCAGATATTCCCAAGACAGCATTCAGGACGAGGTATGGGCACTATGAGTTTTTAGTGATGCCATTCTGTTTAACGAATGCGCCAGCAGTTTTCATGGACCTCATGAACAGGATCTTCCATTAGTATTTAGATCAGTTTGTGATAGTGTTCATCGACGACATACTAGTTTACTCAATTGACAGGAAAGCCCATGAGGAACATCTAAGGATTGTTCTACAGACACTCCGTGATAAACAACTATACACTAAGTTTAGCAAATGTGAGTTCTGGTTGAATCAAGTAGTGTTCTTAGGGCATGTAGTTTCAGCAGACGAAGTTAGTGTTGATCCGCAGAAAGTGGAAGTTGTTGTCAACTGGGAGAGACCAGCTAGTGCAACAGAGGTTCGTAGTTTCCTAGGCCTGGTCGGATACTACAGACGTTTTGTTGAGGATTTCTCACGATTAGCATTACCATTGACAGCTTTGACAAGGAAGAATGCTAAGTTTGAGTGGTCGGATAGATGCGAACAAAGTTTCCAGGAGCTGAAAAAGAGATTGGTGACAGCACCTATTCTGACACTTCCTGTAACAGGGAAGGAGTATGTGATCTATTGTGATGCTTCGAGGCAAGGATTAGGTTGTGTGCTTATGCAGGAAGGAAAGGTGATAGCTTATGCTTCAAGGCAGTTGAAGAAGCATGAGTGTAATTACCCTACCCATGATCTTGAGCTAGCAGCAGTTGTTTTAGCACTGAAGATCTGGAGACATTATTTATTCGGTGAGAAGTATCAAATTTTCACAGATCATAAGAGTTTGAAGTATATTTTTTATCAGAAAGAGCTGAATCTAAGGCAGAGGCGATGGTTAGAACTAATCAAAGACTATTACTGTACCATAGAATATCATCCAGGTAAGGCTAACGTGGTAGCAGATGCGTTGAGTAGGAAGTTGAGATTTCCGAAGAGTGCCTTGTGTGGTATTCGAGCAAGCTTGCTAAGTGAATTAAGAGGTTTCAAGGCAGTTATGACTGCAAAAAGCTCAGGGAGTCTTTTAGCACAATTTCAGGTTAGGTCTTCTTTAGTAGCAGAGATTGTGAGAAGACAGCCAGAGGACAGTAATTTTCAGAAGATGCTTGCAAAGTCCAAGCAAGGCCCAGAGGCAGAATTTGAGTTGAGAGCAGACGAAGCCATAGTTAAGCAGGGAAGACTATGCGTTCCGAGTATTAGTGAGCTTAAGAGTGCTATACTAGAGGAAGCTCACAGTTCAGCTTACGCTATGCATCCAGGAAGCACCAAGATGTATAGAACTCTAAAGAAAACTTATTGGTGGCCTAGTATGAAGTGGGAGATAGCTAAATATGCCGATAGATGTTTGATCTGCCAACAGGTTTAAACCAGTGAGACAGAGGCCAGGAGGACTCCTTAATCCACTGCCAGCGCCGGAGTGGAAGTGAGAGCATATTACCATGGATTTTCTGTTTGGATTACCTCGTACTTCTAGTGGACATGATGGTATATGGGTAATAGTGGACAGACTCACCATGACAGCACGATTTATACCGATTAAAGCGACGTCTACACTAGATCAGCTAGCTAAGTTATACGTCGACAGGATTGTGAGTCAGCATGGAATGCCAGTGTCCATAGTTTCAGATAGGGATCCAAGGTTTACCTCTAAGTTTTGGCCTAGTGTGCAGAAAGCAATGGGAACAAAGTTGAAGTTCAGTACAGCGTTCCATCCCGAGACAGATGGTCAGTCAGAGAGGACCATCCAGACCTCAGAGGACATGTTGAGAGCCTGTGTCCTTCAGTTTAAGGGAAGTTGGGATACCCACTTATCACTTATGGAGTTCGCTTATAATAACATCTATCAGTCTAGTATCGACATGGCACCATTCGAGGCTTTGTATGGCAGACCATGCAGGACTCCTGTGTGCTGGAACGAAGTGGGAGAGCGAAAGCTAGTTGGTCTTGAGTTGGTACAAGTTACGTCGGACAATATTAAGTTGATTAAGGAGAATCTGAAAATAGCTTAGGATCGACAGAAGAGCTATGCAGATAAGCGACGAAGAGACTTAGAGTTCCAGGTTGGAGATCAAGTTTTCTTGAAGTTGTCTCCGTGGAGGTGTTCTTCGCTTTGGGAGGAAAGGTAAGATGAGTCCTAGATATATTGGTCCTTACCAAATAATAGAACGAGTTGGACCAGCAGCCTATAGACTTGAGTTGTTAGCGGAACTCGCTCGAATACATGATGTTTTTCATGTGTCCATGTTGAGGAAATATATTCCAGATCCATCCCATGTCTTGCAAGTGCAACCGATTGAGCTGAAAGAAGACTTGAGTTATAAAGAGGAACCGGTTCGGATCCTCGACAGGAAGGAGCAAGTTTTGAGGAACAAAACGATCCCACTCGTGAAAGTTCTTTGGAGACATCACGGAGTAGAGGAGGCAACTTGGGAGTCAGAAGATCAGATGAGGAGGAGTTACCCGACACTCTTCACCTAAGGACTTCTAAATTTCGAGGACGAAATTTCATAAGGGGGAGGTAAGTTGTAAACCCGAGACTTCCCTAGGATCATTTTCTCTTGTCATCTATTGTGGTTTCATGGTTGAATTTAAGTTGTTGGGATTTACTAAGTTAAAAGAAGAAAGAAAAGTAAAGAAAAGGAAAAGGAAAAGGAAAATGGAAAAAAAAAAAAAAAAAAAAAGCAAATCACAAAGGGAAATGAAAAGCAAAAAAAAAAAAAAAAAAAAAAAAAAAAAAAAAAAAAAAAACAGAGAAATTTGAATGGACAGCACAAACCCACCACCGCCTATGCCAACTCTTACCCATTTTCAGCCAACTTCCAGCCACATTCCTCATCATTTTCCTTCCAAATTTTCAGAGCACTTGAGGGAGAGAGTGAAGGAAGAAGAAGAAGAAGAATTTTGTGGTTTTGAGGTTGAAGAAGATAGGAAAAGCTCATGCAAAGCCAGCCATAGAAGAATCTGAGTTCAACCTGTCAACCTCTGGTTTTTTATTCGGTTTGAGCTACACAGAAGGAACTAAGAGGTGAGGTTTGATTTTCTTGAAAGTTAGTTCATTTTCTAACAAATTTCATGAAGGAATCTGGAGCTAAATCGTATGAGAAGTTAATGGTTTTTGGAATGGAAAACAAAATACAGGATTTTCGAGCAAAGCAGGAGGATCTCTGGACTGGGGTGTACAAGTTGAATCAGAAGCTCTATTTGGTATGGTTGGAAAGCTTATTCAATTTCCTACAACTTTCATGAATAATTCGTGAGCCCAAAATGACTTGAAGTAGGTTTAATTTCAGGAGGAAGATAAAGGGTAGCAGAAAACCTCGAATCTGTCTTGTCTGTGTTCGGGACGTTTCTGGGCCAATTGGTTGAGAATCTCGTTTTCATTTCTTCAGGTACGTTGTAGAGTGTTCCAAAATGAAGAGTTGGATGTATAGTACATTAATTTTGGTTAAGTATTGAGGAAGCTATGGGTGTTGGAAGGTGTGGTATTGAATCTGGAAAATCTGGAAAGTAGAATGTGGAGTGAGATTTCTTATTCAAGTGTTTAGAATTCATGAGCATGGAAAGACAAAGCTAATTATGGTTCTAATGCTCGGTTTTGGTTGTTTGACAGGCCAAGAGAAAATAGGTCGGGTCTACAAACCAGGGAACTAGCTAAGACTGTGAGTGACAAAATGAATTTCGAAAATTATTTCCAACGGTTGTTCATGTTTAGATGTTTTACATGCTTTTCTATGAATGATACATGGTTTTTATGAATGGTTTCAAGCTTAAGTTATGAGCTTAGATTTTTTAATGAGGTTTATAAATGAGCATGTGATTATTGAGTTTTTGAAAAATAGTTGAAACGACATCTTTTTAAGCCAAGCATGTATTAGCAAGAATTATTTAAAGATTTTCGGTTTTTGCACGAGCAAGCTGAGTAAGCTTGAGTTTTACGAAAGATAACGATAAGCAGGCATGTTTAAACGTTTTCATGTGATTTTCTGAGAATTCTATTGACTACATGACTGAGATATTGAGCCCGAGGCTATATGGTACCGTGTGTACACAGGTTATATTCCGTTGTTGACGTTGAGTGTACTTCGTGACAACGATGCTGTCGTGAGTGCTAGGCGGGCCCCACTACATCGTAGGACTAGTAAATGTTGGTTGTACTGGGCGTGCCCTACACAACATAGATCGGTCATGTTAGTTAAAACGTTTGATGTACTTGATATGCCTTGCTAGATTTTTAATGACGAACCTGCAATGTTTTAAGAATGCTTTTATCGTTGCACGTTTATGTTTAACGCTTTGGTTGAGCAGCTTTATACGTTTAAAGTTTTATCACGTGTTCTGATTTCCGAATCTACAGTTTTAAATTTAGTCACTCACTGGGCTTCGTAGCTCATTCTTTCAAAATGTTTTCCCACTTTTTAGGTAGAGATCGAGCTCCCGGTGCCTGATACACTGCCAACGTCTGCTGAAAGTTCCAGATCAAGCTCCAGTACGTGGGTGGAGTTGTATATTGAGTCCGTCTATATTGTAAATGTTTTGTAAGGATTGGACAATTGAGTCCTACAGGTCGTGGTTGTATAAACCCCATTTGTATATGTTTTTGGGTTGTGATATCTATATCAGGTTATTTTCCAAACCGAGTTATGTTAGGGCTGCACCTCGCGTATGTTAAAAGGTTTCCAGGGATTCCCCTATGTTGTGTTTCATGTAGAATATTTTATATCTATGATTAGTATGTTTATCAGGTTCAACGTTTCAGGAGGGTCAACGGGTATCGTTAGAGGAGGACGATGTCCGTTGGCTTCACGCCATCTTCCGGGCTAAGCTAGCAGGTGGTCCGGGAGGGGGTGTGACAATTGCATACATAATACTTCCGACTACCGAGGCATAAGGAATTTGTTTCATATCCTCAACTTCTTGAGGTGTTATTGGACTCTGTTCGTTTGATAGGTGCATTCCATGTCTAAAGGGCGACAATTTCCATTTGGAATTTTGTATCGAATATCGATTCGGAATTTTATCAACATAGGACGCTTGAGACGGTGCCAGTAATATGTTCTTTCGATCTCTTAGTATTTGGATCCCTAGAACGTATTGAGCTTCTCCCAAATCCTTCATTTGGAATTGAGCTCCTAACCACTGCTTAATGTTAGACAATACTCCCACTTTATTTCCTATGAGTAGGATGTCATCAACATATAGAACTAAGAATGCTGCAGTAGAATAAATGATCCTTTTATAAACACAAGGTTCATCTATATTTTGTTCAAAACCATAAGATTTGATCGCAGTGTCAAATCTTTTGTTCCAGGATCTTGAAGCTTATTTCAATCCATATATGGATCTATTAAGCTTGCAAACCTTTTGCTCTTCTCCCTAGACTATGAAACCTTCTGGTTGGACCATATAGATACTCTCGTCAAGATTACCGTTCAAAAATGCAGTCTTGACATCCATCTGCCAAATGTCATAATTATAAAAAGCGGCAATGGAAAGGAGTATTCTTATTGATTTTAACATCACTACTAGTGAGAAGGTTTCTGAAGGATTTGGAATTCCCTAATTCCGTTAAAGCAAAAGCGTAATTGGGACCGATTCGTAGTTAATTTTGTTTATCCAAAAATACCATAACATTGGCAAAAATCATAGAACAAATTCTATACAAACTTAAGGCTAAGCATACAAAAATTAGGTCTAAATCTATAATAAAGAAAAGAGAAGCAAACCTCCGTTGATGTCTCTGAAAATCAGGAATGATTCTTGATTGCTTTGCAACAACGAAAAACACCACCATTTGGTTACACCGGTATATCTCTGAGACTAATGGAGGTAGGAGACTAGTGGGAATCATTTAGGAGAGATCTCTGAGAGAAGTAGAATGAATGGGATGCCTTTCACCCCACCCCAGGGGTCCTATTTAAAGGAAAAAGGCCAAGACATTTCCCTAATAGGAAAAGGTCATGAATAAAATAAAATCTATTATCTTATTCATATTTAATTTAATAAATAATTAATTAATTCCATAATTAATTAATTACCCAATTAAATATCACATATTTAATCTTAGAGATTTTATTAAATTATTTATATTAATATGAATCCAATTCATATTAATTATTTGAACTCTTTCAAATATTTTCTCTCAATAATTAATTTTTTATATTAATTCAAAAATTATATTATAAAGTTTCATAAACTTTATATTATAATGCATCAATATACATTATACAATTCCCCTAAATAAATTGAACACTTTCAATTTAAAATTTATACTGAATTGCCTCAAGTCTCTTTACGAGCTACCAGTGGAACCTAATGGACCTACAGATCAGAAGCTTCAACGATACGAGACTAATTGGCTAAACTCATTAACCAAGTTAGTCAACATTCGTTAACTGTGGGTCACTCCACTAAAAACCTACAGCTGCACTATTCTCACTGCAGAATGTTTATGTGTCCACGGATATCGACCAATAATAGCAAGATAGTCCTTCACGAGTATTCGTAACTCCAGCTGGGTCAAATTACCGTATTACCCTTGAGTTACCTCTACCTCTTTAAGTACCAATGCTTCTTTAATGTACAACCTGTTTGTGGTCCAACCAACAAACAGAAACCCCTCTCGGGCCAGTGAGAGGGTAGGGTCCTTTGTTCAAGACCCGAAGACACCACTTAAGGAAACACTCATCTACTTCCTCTCAAGTCTGAAATGAGTGAATTCCATCTTGGTTGATTATGTTCCCAGCTCCCCACTTGGTCTTGTCCCCAAAATGGTAGGCTTATCTAGTCGGCGTACTGGCCACTCTCACCCATACAAATCAAAGGACAATCCCTTGTGAACAAGAGTCCATAATCCACTCAGGATTCAGACTAAGTTGCCTAGGTCATCCTAGTGAAATAAAAACCTAACTAGTTAACGGTGTTACAACTAGCGGTTACTATTTTGCGGTCTGGTCTTATGCAAACTCATTGCATAGGATACTGCATGTCTACTACATGGACGCTTTGGATCAATACGTCTATATTAAATACAAAGTGGGCCGTATCACATAGTGTTACCAGGATAAGGTACCCAGTCTTATCCTTGTACTATAGACCTTTTAGGTTGTTACTTGAACATCGATCCTCGTATGTCCCCACATACTAGTTCAAGTTATATACAAACAACCTTAGATCTTAGTTTATTGGATTTGGGTCAAATTGTGCAATATTCAACAATAACATTTTATTGCAGAAACTTAATAACACTTTATTAAAACAAGTATATAATTTGTTTACATTCACTGTCTACGAGTTTTAGGGCATAAATCCCAACAATTTCATCATAATCAATCCCATCTCTTTGGGTATAACCTTTAGCCACCAATCGGGCTTTGAAGGTTTGTACCTTACCAGTTTGGTCTCGTTTTCTCTTATAGATCCACTTACAACCGATAAGTCGTATGTCACTCGGTTGATCTACAAGTTCCCAGACTGAGTTAAAATACATAGATTCCATCTCAAGGTTCATGGCTTTGACCCACTGGTCCTTATCCTTGTCTCCCATTGATTTGTTTATAATTCAATGGATCTCTATTTCATCATCAAGTATGATGAATTGAGTTTCAGTTAAACTCATGTATCGGTCAAGTTGGATTATAACCCTCCCATTGCATCGAGGCATTCTCATATCTTGAGATGGTTTTGAAGGACCAACTTTACTAACAACTTTTGTTTGTTTGTTTGTTTGTAGCCTCCCCAGAAATTCCTTTAAGTATTAGTTTGTTGCGTGTTTGATGATTTTTCATATGATCTTCCTCAAGGAATGTCTCATTGGTCGAAACAATTACCTTGTTGTCTTGAGGATCATAAAACAGACCTCCTTTTGTTTCTTTAGGGTATCCTACAAAAAGGCATACTCTTGAACGTCGTTCCAATTTCTTTGGTTTCTACACCAACACGTGGGCTGGACATCCCCAAATTCTGAAATGTCGTAAACTCCCTTTAGGTCCTCTCCATATCTCGTAAGGTGTTTTTGGGACACTTTTAGAGGGAACCATGTTCAGAATATATGTAGCGGTTTCCACTGCAAAACCACAAAATGAATCAGGTAGTTGTGCATAACTCATCATAGATCGAACCATATCTAATAAGGTTTTGTTTCTTCTTTCTGACACACCATTCTATTGTGGTGTACCCGGTGCTGAGAGTTGTGAGGAAATTCCATGTTCTATCTGAAGGATTGGAATTCTGTAATTCCGTAAAGCGGAAGCGTGATTGGGACCGATTCGTAATTAATTTTGTTTAATCTAAAATACCAATACATTGGCAATAATCTTAGAACTATTCTAAATTTATATTAAGGCTAAACATACAAAAATATCAGATCTAAATCTAATTTATATAGTAACAAATTACTTACTCTCGTTGACGACTCAGATTAAATTCACCAACTGCTTGTGAAATAATCACGAACTACTGCGAACATCACCACTATGGCTACACCAGTATGACTCTGAGAGTTCTAGAGGGAGGAGAGTTTCAAGAGAGCCTTTAGGGGAATTCTCTGAGAGTATGGAGAATGAATGGGATGCCTTTCACCCCACCCTAGGGGTCCTATTTATAGGAAAAATGCCAAGACCATTTCCTTATAGGAAAAAGTCATGAATAAGATCTAATCAAATTTATTATCTTATTCATATTTAATTTAATAAGATCTAAATCTAATTTATATAGTAACAGATTACCTACTCTCGTTGACGACTCAGATTAAATTCACCAACTGCTTGTGAAATAATCACGAACTACTGCGAACACCACCACTATGGCTACATCGGTGTGACTCTGAGAGTTCTAGAGGCAGGAGACTGCTGGGAGTCTAGAGGGAGCCTTTAGGGGAATTCTCTGAGAGTAGGAGAATGAATGGGATGCCTTTCACCCCACCCTAGGGGTCCTATTTATAGGAAAAAAGCCAAGACCATTTCATTATAGGACAAGGTCATGAATAAGATCTAATCAAATCTATTATCTTATTCATATTTAATTTAATAAATAATTAATTAATTCCATAATTAATTAATTACCCAATTAAATATCATATATTTAATCTTAGAGATTTTATTAAATTATTTCTATTAATATGAATACAATTCATATTAATTATTTGAACTCTTTCAAGTATTTTCTCTCAAGAATTAATTTTGAAATTAATTCAAAATTATATTATAAAGTTTCATAAACTTTATATTATAATGTATCAATATACATTATATGATTCCCCAAAATAAATTGAACATTTTAAATTTATAATTTATACTTAATTGTCTCAAGTCTCTTTACGAGCTACCAGTGGGACCTAATGGACCTATAGGTCAGAAGCTCCAACGATACGAGACTAATTGGCTAAACTCATTAACCAAGTTAGTCAACATTCGTTAACTGTGGGTCACTCCACTAAAGACCCACAGCTGCACTCTTCTCACTGTAGAATATTTCTGTGTCCACGGATATCGACCAATGCAGTAAGTCAATCCTTCACGTGTGTTCGTAACACCAACTGGGTCAAATTACCGTTTTATCCCTGGGTTACCTCTGGTTCTTTAAGTACCACTAATCCCTCTAATGAACAAGTTGTTAAGGGTCCAACCACTAAACAACAGTTCCTCTCGGGCTAGGAGAGGACGGCACGCCTTTTTTCAAGCCCCGGAATCAGCCCTTAAGGGAACACACATCTACTTACCCCAATAGGGGAAGGAGTGAATGCCATCTTGTACTGTTATTTTCCCAGCCCCCTTTCGGTCTTGCCCCTGAAATGGTAGGATTATTGAGTCGGCGAATCTAAGGACAATCCCTCCTGAAAGGGGTTCATAACAAACTCAGGATTGAGATTGAGTTACCTAGGTCATCCTATTGAAATAGAAACCTAAACTAGTTAACGATGTTACATCCAGTGGTTACTATTTCGCGGTCTGGTCTTATGCAAACTTATTGCATAGGATACCCCCACTCGCATGTCTCCTACATGGATGCTTTGGATCATTGCACATCTGTATCGAATACAAGGTGGGTCGTATCACATAGTGTCACTAGGATAAGGAACCTAGCCTTATCCCTATACTATAGACCTTTTAGGTTGTTACTTGGACACCGATCTCCGTATGTCCCCACATACTAGTCCAAGTTTCATTTAAACAACCTTGGATCTTAGTTTAATGGATTTAGGGTTTATTAATGCAAACTCGATTATTCAATAACCAAATTACTGAATCATTCAAATAACGCTTTATTGAGATCGATTAATTTGTTTCATTTACTATCTACGAGTTTTAGGGCATAAAACCGAACAACTCCCACTTGAACTAAAACTCTAGTGGGCAATGTACATCAACAATCAAAATTGAATGAATAATCATTGAAGTAGGAATAGTGGTTTTTATTACTACTGTATAATACATGAAAAGTACAAATACAGATAAATACAATAAACTAGGGCATTCACAATACCAATACACTTCTCCCACTTGCCCTAGATTATTCTATGTACATATCTAGTAGACCTAGACCCTCTAGATGACCCTCGAACACTTTAGCCGTGAGAGCCTTCGTAAATGGATCAGCAATATTGTGCTCAGAGGCTACCTTCATGACGATCACGTCCTCGTTGAACGATCTCTCTGATGAGATGATATTTGCGCTCTATGTGCTTGCCTCTTTTGTGACTGCGAGGTTCTTTAGAATTTGCCACTACACCACTATTATCACAGTAAAGGGTGATTGGCAAGTTCATATTTGGAACAACTTCCAAATCCATCAAGAACTTCCGTAGCCATACAGCCTCCTTAGCTGCTTCACAAGCAGCGACATATTCAGCCTCCATGGTGGAGTCTGCAATGCATCCTTGCTTGATGCTACGCCAGGCTACAACTCCCCTGTTGAGGGTAAATACTAACCCTGATGTGGATTTCCTAGAACCTTTATTAGTCTGAAAGTCAGAGTCTGTGTATTCTATAAGGATCAAATCCTTAGAGCCATACACAAGCTGATAGTCCCTCGTTCTCCGAAGATACTTGAGGATGTTTTTAACTGCAGTCTAGTGGTCTAATCATTGATTGGACTGGTACCTGCTGACTATCCCAACTGCATAACAAATGTCAGACCTAGTACACAACATGACATACATAAGTCTGCCCACAGCTGAAGCATAAGGGATCTATCTCATATCCTCAATTTCTTGAGGTATCTTGGGACATTGTTCCTTAGACAAATGAACTCCATGCCTGAAGGGTAGTAAACCCCTCTTGGAATTCTCCATCTTATATTTAGACAATATTTTGTCTATATATGATGCTTGAGAGAGGGCTAACGTTCTGTTCTTACGATTCCTAATAATTTGAATCCCTAGAACATACTGAGCTTCACCCAAATCTTTCATTTGGAACTCAGTCGATAGTCATTTTTTAATGTCAGCTAGATATTCTACTTCATTCCCAATGAGAAGAATATCATCTACATACAACACTAAAAAATCTATTGAACTGTTGATAATCTTTTTGTAAACACAAGGTTCATCAACGATCTGGTCAAAGCCATAAGATTTGACAGCAGTGTCAAACCTTATATTGCAAGATCTGGAAGCTTGCTTCAACCCATAAATGGATCGTCTAAGCTTGCAAACTTTTTGTTCTTTACCTCGAGCAATGAACCCCTCTGGTTGTGACAAAAAGATGTTCTCATCAAGATTGCCATCCAGAAAAGCAGTCTTGACGTCCATTTGCCAAATCTCATAATCATAAAACATGGCAATGGGCAAGAGAATCCTTATCGACTTTAACATGGCAACTGGGGAGAAGGTTTCCTCTTAGTCCACCCCCTTCTTTTGGGTATAACCCTTTGCCACAAGTCAAGCTTTGAAAGTCTGTACTTTCCCAGCTGCGTCTTGTTTTCTCTTGTAGATCCATTTGCACCCGATGGGTTTAACCCCTTCAGATAGGCCTACAAGATCCCAGACTTGATTGAAGTACATAGACTCCATCTCTAGGTTCATAGCTTTAACCCATTGGTCATGGTCCACATCATTCATTACCTGTCTTAAAGGTCAATGGATCATCAACTCCATCATCAGGTATGACAGCTGGAATTTCTGCTAAACCCAGATAACATTCAGGTTGAGTAACAAGCCTCCCACTACGTCGAGGCATTCTCAACTGTTAAGAAGGATGGGCTCGACCAGATGTACTAGGCTCATCTACAACTCTTGTTGAAGGTCTAGCCTGTGTACTAGGCTCATCAACAACCCTTGTTGAAGGTCCAGCCTCATCAACAACTCTTATTGATTCATTTGTAGCTTCACAAGAAAGTTCACTTAACACCATTTTACTGCGTGGCTTGTGTTCTCGAACGTGGTCTTCTTCTAAGAAAGTAGCATTTGTCGAAACAAACACTTTATTTTCTTGTGGATCGAAGAAGTATCCACCTCTTGTTTCTTTTGGGTAGCATACGAATAGACATAATTTTGAACGTGAATCCAATTTCTTTGGGTTTGCCACTAGCACATGTGCAGAGCAGCCCCAAATTCTGAAATAACGTAAACTAGCTTTACGCCCTCTCCAAAGCTCAAATGGTGTTTCAGAAACACTCTTTGAGGGAACTACATTAAAAAATATTTACTGCAGTCTCTACTGCATTGTTGGGTTTTATACCCTAAAACTCGTAGATAGTGAATGTAAACAAATTGTATACTTATTTCAATAAAGTGTTATTGAGTTTCAACAATAAAGTGTTATTGTTAAATATTGCACAATTTGACCCAAATCCAATAAACTAAGATCCAAGGTTGTTTGTATGTAACTTGAACTAGTATGTGGGGACATACAAGGATCGATGTTCAAGTAACAACCTAAAAGGTCTATAGTACAAGGCTAAGGTTGGGTACCTTTCCTAGTAACACTATGAGATACGACCCGCTTTGTATTTGATACAGACACATTGATCCAAAGCGTCCATGTAGTAAACATGCAAGCGGAGGTATCCTATGCAATGAGTTTGCATAAGACCGGACCATGAGATAGTAAACCACTAGATATAACACCGTTAACTAGTTAGGTTACTGTTTCAATAGGATGACCTAGGTAACTCAGTCTTAATCCTGAGTGTGTCATGAACTCCTTCTCATGAGGGATTGTCCTTTGATTAGCATGGGTGAGAGTGGCCAATACGCTTACTCAATATGCCTTCCTTTTTGGGGACAAGACCGAGTGGGAGGCTGAGGACATGACAACACAAGAAGGAATTCACTCCTTCCGACTTCTAAGAGAAGTAGATGAGTGTTCCCTTAAGTGGTGACTCTGGGACTTGAACAAAGGGATCCCGCCCTCTCAATGGCCGGAGAGGGACTTTCTGTTTATTGGTTGGACCATAAACAGGTTGTTCATTAGAGGAGCACTAGTACTTAAGGAGACAGATGTAACACAGGGGTAAAACGGTAATAAGACCCAGCTGTGATTACGGACACTCGTGAAGGATTGACTTACCGATATAGGTCTATATCCGTGGACACAGAAATGTTCTACAGTGACAAGAGTTCAGCTGTGGGTCTTTAGTGGAATGACACACAGTTAATGAATATTGATTAACCTGATTAATGAGTTTAATTGGTTAACCTCATATCATTGAAGCTACTGATCTGTAGGTCCATTAGGTCCCCCTGCTAGCTCGTTAAGAGTAATTAGGAATAATTACATTTTGAGAGAATTTGAATAGTTGAAATTCATATTGGGAATTGAGTTAATTGTATGAGATACAAATTGACATAATGTATAGTGATGCATTAAAATATAAAGTCTAATTTGAGATTAAACATTATCAAATTGAGAGATTAATATATTTGAAAGAGTTCAAATATATATATCTAATTAAATATATGATATTTAATTAGAAGGTGAATTAATTAATCATGAACTAATTGATTATTCAATTTAGTTTAAATTAAATGAGATTTAATTAAACTATAGTCTATGAGGGAATTATTGGAATATGACTCTAATGAGTAGTTAATTAAATATGGGTGATATTTAATTATGAAATTAATTAATTGATTAGTTTAATTGAATTAATAAAATGTGATTTGATTAAGTTAATTAAACTATATATATTATGTGAGGAAATTACATTTAAATAAGATTTAAATATGCATAAGATTAATTAATTAATATGATTAATTAATAACATTTAATTAATTCATATGATTAATTAATTAACATTTAATTAATTCATATGATTAATTAATTAACATTTAATTAATTGATTTAATCAATTAATTAATTGATCTTGATCTAACGGTCAAGATTGTTTCCTAACCTCACATTAGGGTTTACTCTCTTATAAAAAGAAAAGTTATGAGAACCCTAACCCTAAGGTGTCATTCTAGCCTCCCTCACATATTCTCTCAAGAACTCTAGAGAGAATTTTTCTCTCTAAGAGTTTTTCCCAATCAAGATTAGGTAATCCCACAACTACGTTCCTAATCTCAGAGAATAGCAGGGTAGCCTCGTGGTGGTGTCCGTTGAAGTATTCAGAGTTGTCAACGGAGGTATGTTTTTCAACCGCTTAACTTTTTGCCAATGTATTGGTATTTTTGTAGAACAAAATTAATTTACGAACGGTCTAATTGCTTCCGCTGAAACGGATTGGAAATTCCAATCCTTACAATTGGTATCAGAGCCGAATCGTTTACTCAATTTTGTTTTTTCGAAAATTGCATTGGTTTTTGGTGGGATTATGCATTATGAATGTGGTTTGCTGAAAAATTGTTTTGGTATATTTGGCCGTAGATTTACTGTGTTTTGATTTGATAAAAATTGTAAGGCCCCTGCGTTTTTGGGCATTTAATTCAGTAAATCGAGTCTTGTATAGTCCGTGTCTAGATTAGGATTCCTTATGATGAAGATCGTGATGAATTCGGGCGAAAATTCATTGCAATTGGCGCTGGAAACGAAGGTCAGTACGCTGTCCAGAGGTGTAGCGTCGCGACGCTGATGAACAGGCGCTGGAAAAATCGGGCCAGCGTCGAGATGCTTTGCCTACAGCGTCTCGACGCTGACGGTAGTTTCCGTATTCACGGAACGTTGAGCGAGACGTGCGGCCAGCGGTTTTCTTCAGGCAGTTACGAAATAATTATTGTTTCCATACAATAAGTATTGAACTTGTGCATCTGGAGCGAATGGCGTGCGCTCGTGTCTCATTATTTTTTTCGTGCGGTCCAGAAGTCAACGGAGGCTTGGTTCGCGCGCGGTTCAGCCTTGGTTCGTCCGGTTCGTTGATTGGTTCATGTTTCCCTATCGATTCGTTGACCTTTTCGAGCGATTTTGACCCAGTTCGAGTAGTTTTTTGCACGGTTCAGCAGTAATTCAAGACTCTTATGGGATAATTTTGATAAAATTATTGTAATTTTATTTATTTTAATTATCATAGGGGCCAATATACCGGTTTTTCAGCTATTTATTGCTTTATGAATGTCATTTAGCTAGATCCCACCATAGGTTAAGCATGTAATCATGCATTTTTATGTTATAATTGTTATAATGTATGGTAATTATGCATTATTTTAAATTTCATGAGTTATTTAGTATAATCGTTATATTAAATATATGAAATTGGTAAAGCATGACGCATGACATTAATTAGATAATATAAAATGTTATATTTTATTAATGTAGCATGCATGCTTAGATTTATTTTCATGAGTATTAATATAATAGTTATATTATGAATGGAAATAAATGTCAATGCTTGTTTTCATGTATGATTTAATATAAAATGTTATATTAATTAGATGAAAATAGAATAGCATTGAGCACATTAATTAGATTAATATAAATGTTATA